>JBBDGP010004156.1:0-180951 GCA_037952835.1 Lithobates septentrionalis | reverse complement strand
CTCCTCTGTTCCCCCCCACTGTGCTCCTCTGTTCCCCCCCTGACTGTGCTCCTCTGTTCCCCCCCCCACTGTGCTCCTCTGTTCCCCCCCACTGTACTCCTCTGTTCCCCCCCACTGTGCTCCTCTGTTCCCCCCCACTGTGCTCCTCTGTTCCCCCCCACTGTGCTCCTCTGTTCCCCCCACTGTGCTCCTCTGGTCCCCCACTGTCTCCCACTGTTCCCCATTCCTCTGTTTCCCCCATGCTCTTCTGTACTCCTGTGTTAATCTGCTCCCCCATTCCTCTGTTTCCCCCATGCTATTCTGTACTCCTGTGCTCCTATGGTCCCCCCACTGTGCTCCTCTGGTCCCCCCACTGTGCTCCTCTGTCCCCCCCCCACTGTGCTCCTCTGTTCCCCCCCACTGTGCTCTTGGTCCCCCCACTGTGCTCCTCTGTTCCCCCCCACTGTGCTCCTCTGGTCCCCATTCCTCTGTTTCCCCCATGCTCTTCTGGTCCCCACTCCTCTGTTTCCCCATGCTCTTCTGTAACCCTGTGCTCCTCTGGTCCCCCACCCATGCTCCTCTGTTCCTCCCACTGTGCTCCTCTGGTCCCCATTCCTCTGTTTCCCCCATGCTCTTCTGTACCTCCGTGCTCCTCTGGTCCTCCACATGCTCCTCTGTTCCCCCCCACTGTGCTCCTCTGGTCCCCCCACTGTGCTCCTCTGGTCCCCCCACTGTGCTCCTCTGGTCCCCACTGTGCTCCTCTGTTCCCCCCCACTGTGCTCCTCTGGTCCCCCCCACTGTGCTCCTCTGGTCCCCATTCCTCTGTTTCCCCCATGCTCTTCTGTACCCCCATGCTCCTCTGGTCCTCCACATGCTCCTCTGGTCCCCCCACTCCTCTGTTTCCCCATGCTCTTCTGTAACCCTGTGCTCCTCTGGTCCCCCACCCATGCTCCTCTTTCCTCCCACTGTGCTCCTCTGGTCCCCATTCCTCTGTTTCCCCCATGCTCTTCTGTACCCCCGTGCTCTTGTCCCCCCTTGTGCTCCTCTGTCCCCCCCACTGTGCTCCTCTGTCCCCCCCCCACTGTGCTCCTCTGTTCCCCCCCCCACTGTGCTCCTCTGTTCCCCCCCCACTGTGCTCCTCTGTTCCCCCCCCCACTGTGCTCCTCTGTTCCCCCCCCACTGTGCTCCTCTGTTCCCCCCCCACTGTGCTCCTCTGTTCCCCCCCACTGTGCTCCTCTGTTCCCCCCCACTGTGCTCCTCTGGTCCCCCCACTGTTCTCCCACTGTTCCCCATTCCTCTGTTTCCCCCATGCTCTTCTGTACCCTTGTGTTAATCTGCTCCCCCATTCCTCTGTTTCCCCCATGCTCTTCTGTACTCCTGTGTTAATCTGCTCCCCCATTCCTCTGTTTCCCCCATGCTCTTCTGTACTCCTGTGCTCCTCTGGTCCCCACACTCTGCTCCTCTGGTCCCCCCACTGTGCTCCTCTGTCCCCCCCCACTGTGCTCCTCTGTCCCCCCCCCCCACTGTGCTCCTCTGTCCCCCCCCCCACTGTGCTTCCTCTGTTCCCCCCACTGTGCTCCTCTGTTCCCCCCCACTGTGCTCCTCTGTTCCCCCCCACTGTGCTCCTCTGTTCCCCCCCCTGCGCTCCTCTGTTCCCCCCACTGTGCTCCTTTGTTCCCCCCCACTGTGCTCCTCTGTTCCCCCCACTGTGCTCCTCTGTTCCCCCCCACTGTGCTCCTCTGTTCCCCCCACTGTGCTCCTCTGTTCCCCCCCACTGTGCTCCTCTGTTCCCCCCCACTGTGCTCCTCTGGTCCCCCACTGTGCTCCTCTGGTCCCCCACTGTGCTCCTCTGGTCCCCCCACTGTGCTCCTCTGGTCCCCCCACTGTTCTCCTCTGTTCCCCCTACTGTGCTCCTCTGGTCCCCATTCCTCTGTTTCCCCCATGCTCTTCTGTACCCCCGTGCTCCTCTGGTCCTCCACATGCTCCTCTGGTCCCCCACTCCTCTGTTTCCCCATGCTCTTCTGTACCCCCATGCTCCTCTGGTCCTCCACATGCTCCTCTGGTCCCCCACTCCTCTGTTTCCCCCATGCTCTTCTGTAACCCTGTGCTCCTCTGGTCCCCCACCCATGCTCCTCTGTTCCTCCCACTGTGCTCCTCTGGTCCCCCCTGCTTCTCTGGTCCCCCACATGCTCCTCTGCCCCCCACCCCTCTGTTTCCCCCATGCTCTTCTGTACCCCTGTGCTCCTCTGGTCCCCCACCCATGCTCCTCTGTCCCTCCCTGCTCCTCTGGTCCCCCATATGCTCCTCTGGTCCCCCACTCCTCTGTTTCCCCCATGCTCTTCTGTACCCCTGTGCTCCTCTGGTCCCCCACCCATGCTCCTTTGTTCCTCCCTGCTCCTCTGGTCCCCCACATGCTCCTCTGGTCCCCCACATGCTCCTCTGGTTCCCCACTCCTCTGTTTCCCCTATGCTCTTCTGTACCCCTGTGCTCCTCTGGTCCCCCACCCGTGCTCCTCTGTTCCTCCCCGACATGATCCTCTGGTCCTCCACATGCTCCTCTGCCCCCCACTCCTCTGTTTCCCCATGCTCTTCTGTACCCCTGTGTTAATCTGCTCCCCCATTCCTCTGTTTCCCCCATGCTCTTCTGTACTCCTGTGCTCCTCTGGTCCCCACACTCTGCTCCTCTGGTCCCCCCACTGTGCTCCTCTGTCCCCCCCCCCACTGTGCTCCTCTGTCCCCCCCCCCCACTGTGCTCCTCTGTCCCCCCCCCACTGTGCTCCTCTGTTCCCCCCCACTGTGCTCCTCTGTTCCCCCCCACTGTGCTCCTCTGTTCCCCCCCACTGTGCTCCTCTGTTCCCCCCCACTGTGCTCCTCTGTTCCCCCCACTGTGCTCCTTTGTTCCCCCCCACTGTGCTCCTCTGTTCCCCCCACTGTGCTCCTCTGTTCCCCCCCACTGTGCTCCTCTGTTCCCCCCCACTGTGCTCCTCTGGTCCCCCCACTGTGCTCCTCTGGTCCCCCCACTGTGCTCCTCTGGTCCCCCCACTGTTCTCCTCTGTTCCCCCCTACTGTGCTCCTCTGGTCCCCATTCCTCTGTTTCCCCCATGCTCTTCTGTACCCCCGTGCTCCTCTGGTCCTCCACATGCTCCTCTGGTCCCCCACTCCTCTGTTTCCCCCATGCTCTTCTGTACCCCCGTGCTCCTCTGGTCCTCCACATGCTCCTCTGGTCCCCCACTCCTCTGTTTCCCCCATGCTCTTCTGTACCCCCATGCTCCTCTGGTCCTCCACATGCTCCTCTGGTCCCCCACTCCTCTGTTTCCCCCATGCTCTTCTGTAACCCTGTGCTCCTCTGGTCCCCCACCCATGCTCCTCTGTTCCTCCCACTGTGCTCCTCTGGTCCCCCCTGCTCCTCTGGTCCCCCACATGCTCCTCTGCCCCCCACCCCTCTGTTTCCCCCATGCTCTTCTGTACCCCTGTGCTCCTCTGGTCCCCCACCCATGCTCCTCTGTCCCTCCCTGCTCCTCTGGTCCCCCATATGCTCCTCTGGTCCCCCACTCCTCTGTTTCCCCCATGCTCTTCTGTACCCCTGTGCTCCTCTGGTCCCCCACCCATGCTCCTTTGTTCCTCCCTGCTCCTCTGGTCCCCCACATGCTCCTCTGGTCCCCCACATGCTCCTCTGGTTCCCCACTCCTCTGTTTCCCCTATGCTCTTCTGTACCCCTGTGCTCCTCTGGTCCCCCACCCGTGCTCCTCTGTTCCTCCCCGACATGATCCTCTGGTCCTCCACATGCTCCTCTGCCCCCCACTCCTCTGTTTCCCCCATGCTCTTCTGTACCCCTGTGCTCCTCTGGTCCCCCACCCATGCTCCTTTGTTCCTCCCTGCTCCTCTGGTCCCCCACATGCTCCTCTGGTCCCCCACATGTTCCTCTGGTTCCCCACTCCTCTGTTTCCCCCATGCTCTTCTGTACCCCCGTGCTCCTCTGGTGCCCCACATGCTCCTCTGTTAGTCCCCAAATAGTATGTCTATGTGATGTGACTTGTCACTGCCACCTTCTGAAGAAACATCAGTTAAGTGCGGAAACAGTACTAACTGTGTGGACAATCCTTTCTTTGAATATAAATGCCAGGGATGTCATGGATAGGCCTCTGGCAAGGAGGTGGGCACCAGATGGCGGAGGTAGATGGCTACAAGCTAGTGGGTTGTTGTTCGATCTATCTAAGAAGAAGCAATGGCAGAGACTTGTACTCTTTGGTGCCAACACACAGCCAATCACAAGCCCCCATAAGTGTGAGCCTTACCTAGGGTGCATGCAAAAACCATTTACCTAGCAATGCCCACTCCTCCGGACTGAAACCCACCCACGTAGGTATTTTGATATATATCTACAAAACGGCACAGAGTAGCCTGCCCACTGTTTGCATCAGAGCCAAGGCAGAAGGGTGTATTTTTTTTTTCATTTTGGATAGAGCAGCCTGCCTATATCCAGCCCTTAGGGCACTATTCCTGTCATGGATACAAGGCATTATTCCTTCTACTAACACCAACAATGAGACAACATTATTTATATTGACACCAATGATGGGACACTATTCCTCCCACTGACACCAATGATGGGGCACTATTCCTCCCACTGATACTAATGATGGGGCACTATCCCTCCCACTGATACTAATGATGGGGCACTATTCCTCCCACTGATATCAATGATGGGGCACTATTCCTCCCACTGATATCAATGATGGGGCACTATTCATCCCACTGATATCATTGATGGGGCACTATTCCTCCCACTGATATCAATGATGGGGCACTATTCCTCCCACTGATACCAATGATGAGGCACTATTCCTCCCACTGATATCATTGATGGGGCACTATTCCTCCCACTGATATCAATGATGGGGCACTATTCCTCCCACAGATATCAATGATGGGGCACTATTCCTCCCACTGATAACAATGATGGGGCACTATTCCTCCCTCTATTGACAACAGAATAAGCACTTTTGGGATAAAGTCATGAAGGGTGACAACCCCATAAGGCTTTTTGGCATCTGTGTCCTACTGAGGGGACTTCCTTTCACTTCATATCCTATAACCACAGCAGAAAGTGAGAGGAAATCTCTCCAAAGTGGGGGAATCCCTGTTTTTTACCAGAAATATTGTTCCCATTGGAAGATTTCCCCTCTATTCCTGTTCTTATGACAAGCCTTTGGAAGAAGTCACAGGAAGTGATGAAATGCGTCAGGGTGGAGCTTAGTGACATTATCACCCCACCAGGAAGAAGCTGGCCAGATACAAGCTAATAGTGATGCTGAAGCCTTACCCTTAAGGAGGACATCCTGTAAATAGTTGTTGCTTTTAAGGTGGCGCACAACTGTGGATTAGTGCACCAACATTGTGAGTGCATACTGGTACAGACTGATATACTGGTATACTATAGAAATCACCTTGTTAATCTCGGCTGACAGAACAGGATGCTTCACCTTGTGAATCTCGGTTTGAATAGAGCAGAATTCACCAGAGTCTAATTTAGTGAGAGATGGGTCCCAACACTGTGGTCCCAACACATTGAGCAAAATAGAAGATGAGGTAAAAATGATGAGTAATGTGCTGCTTTCACATATTGACTGCTACGGTACGTTCACCAACTGTGTGATTGGCAAAGCAATGCCAAGCGACCCCCGGATACCATGTCGATGTGATGCGATGTGAATTTTCTCTACATCTGTAAAGTACGGAAACTACATTATTTGTGTGGACATTCTTTTCTTCTGAATATAAAGGCTAATAACAGTGGGCAGACCTCTGGCAAGGAGATGGGCACAAGACGGTGGAGGCAAAGGGTTTCCAGTAGGTCGATTGTTCTATTATGGAAGAAGCAGGGCAAGGGACCATTTGGCACCAATCATCAGCCAACCACAAGCCCCTCCTTACATACGCATAAGCTTTGTGAGGGAACATCCAAAAGGTCTATGTCCCTTCAAATACCGATCATGAACATGAATATAAAGGCTAATAACAGTGGGCAGACCTCTGGCAAGGAGATGGGCACAAGATGGTGGAGGTAAAGGGTTTCCAGTAGGTCGATTGTTCTATTATGGAAGAAGCAGGGCAAGGGACAATTTGGCACCAATCATCAGCTAACCACAAGCCCCCCCTTACATACGCATAAGCTTTGTGAGGGAACATCCAAAAGGTCTATGTCCCTTCAAATACCGATCATGAACATCCATGAAAAGATCAAAAGCATTAAAGCAATTGCCACTCAAGCAATGGAAGAATGGGATAAAATAGAAAATAGAGAAAGAAAATGAAAAATTGAATATTTACCTTTCCTTAATTTTTCCTTTCCTGGTGCCTATTCATGGCAGCATACGCATTATTGGGTGCTACACCCCCAGCCAACCCACAGGACCATTATAACTCTATAAAAGAGAGCGCCCATTCTCTTAACTAGACTCAATTCAGCCACAAGAATAAGAACGGGGGGGATATGCTGCCGTAGATAGGCACCAGGAAAGAAAAATTACGGAAAGGTAAGTATTCAATTTTCTGTTTTCCTGGTGCCTTCATGGCAGCATACACATGGTAAATGACTCGCTACCAAGGAGGGAATGCTGAAGAAAACAGAATTTTGAATTGACTAATTACAAAAGAGAAAATTGTAAGGTCTTCCACCCAGAATCCCGGGAGGTGAGACTAGCTGGATCTAGGCTGTAGTGAGCCATAAATGTGGAGAAGGAGGACCAGCTTGCTGCTTTGCAGATTATCTCTGGGGAGACCTTTGCCAAGGCTGCCCATGAAGATGAAATCCCTCTAGTGGGCAGGGGGGGGCGTCGTTCTCTTTTAGAGCGTTATAATGGTCCTGTTGGTTGGCCGGGGGCCTGAGCAACCAACCATGCGTATGCTGCCCATGAAGGCACCAGGAAAGAAAGCTTACTCTATATAAATGGATGGTAGAATGGGCTGCAGCATTTATGGTGATTCAACCGGACTTCCTTGTACTTCTCAGTTTGTTGACTTCTAAGCATATCTGTAAGATAATTTGATGGTTGCACACAGTGGCGGCTGGTGATTTTTGTTTTAAGGGGGCGGCAAACAATCAAACCCCCCCCCCCCCCCTCAATGCATGAATCTATCTATTAACCCCTTGCCACCCAGACCAATTCTGACATTTCACTCCTTCATGTAAACTTCATCATTTTTTTTCTACAAAATTACACAGAAGCCCCAAACATTATACATGTTTTTTTTTTAGCAAAGACCCTAGAAAATACAATGGCGGTCATTGCAACTTTTTATCTCGCACGGTATTTGCGCAGCGTTTTTTCAAACACTTTTTTTTTTTTTTTTTGGAAGCTTTAAAAAAAAAAAAAAAACAGTAAAGTTAGCCCAATTGTTTTTGCATAATGTGAAAGATGATGTTACGCCGAGTAAATAGATACCTAACATGTCACGCTTCAAAATTGCACACGCTCGTGGAATGGCGCCAGACTTTGCTACTTAAAAATCCCAATAGGCCACGCTTTAAAAAAATTTTACTGGTTACATGTTTTGAGTTACAGAGGAGGTCTAGGGCTAGAATTAAGGTTCTCGCTCTAACGTTCGCGGCAATACCTCACATGTGTGGTTTGAACACCGTTTTTATATGCAGGCGGGACTTACGTATGCGTTCGCTTCTGCATGTGACCACACGGGGACAGGGGCACTTTACTTATTTTTTTTTTTTTTTATTGTTAATTTTACTTTTCTTTTTTTAGTTTGACACCTTTTTTCCAAAAAAAAAAAAATTTTGATCACTTTTATTCCTATTGCAAGGAATGTAAACATCCCTTGTAATAGGAATATGGCATGACAGGTCCTCTTTACAGTGAGATATGAGGTCAATAAGGCCCCACATCTCACCTCTAGGCTGGGAAGCCTGAAATAAAAAAAAAATAAAATAAATATCTAAATAAAAGATCTCGGCTTCCCAGCCGAGGCGGCGCCGTTTGTTTGAATCCGTTCTCCGACTCACCGATGGTAGCGGCGGTGAGTCGGTAGAAGCACCGGAGGGTGGCGGGGGGTGGGAGGGTCCCCTCTCACCGCCTGTAAGAACGATCAAAGGGCAGAACAGCCGATGTGATCATTCTTATGGTGAAGGGAGTCGCCGGCTGAAAAAAGACGATATCTGAACGAAGCCTCTAGCCGCACCCATCATTCAGATATCACCGCACAAAGTCAAAGACGTCATATGGCGTACCTTGGGCGGGAAGTGGTTAACCATATAGCACACCGCCCAACTTTTTGAGATGGGAATGAGGGACACCTATCAGCAAAAGTATGCAGGTATAGGACGCACCCCCTTCCACGCCCCCTTAAAGAAGAACTGTACAAAAAAACAAGATTTGTTAAACCTACAAGTGCTTCTTTTTTTTTTTTTACCACTACTATTCCTTTATTTTGGGTTTTGGAATTTACAAATGCAGCAATTTAGAAATCAGATGAAAGGTTTAGCGCCGGGAAACACTTTTTGATCAATAAAAAGTGCATTTTATATAAAACTATATAGATCAGACCAAAAATGAGGGACAAATGAGGAGGAATGAGGGACAGAGGGACATTGCTCCAAATCAGGGACAGTCCCTCCAAATCAGGGACAGTTGGGAGCTATGCATATAGGGGTGTGGCGAGGATAGAGCGGGGGCGGCGCCCGTGCGTCCTTAATACACGGGCCGCCCCTGGTTTTCACTGCAAGCCTTTCTTCATGTCTGTGTCTTCCTGCGGAGTGAACGCCTGGCAGCTGAGGTCAAGGCTGTGCTGTACTGCAGGACGCCCATCTTGCTGAAAACCTTCTCCATCCTGGTTTACACTCTGCTGGTTGGCTGCTTGCTATAGGTGTTGGAAAAGGTTTTACAATCTCTCACCTGGAAAGTTAGCAAAAAGCCGCAAAGTGCTAAAACCGAAATGGTGTTGTGTGTGTTGTGAGGCATCATGCCCTGGTGCAATGTGAGTTGATGGAAAAAACAATGTGGTGTTATTTCTAATATGTAGACAGACTTTCTCCACCATGGTTTCGCTTTGTGGTCGATGACTGTTTGCAGTAATATGAAAAAATATAAATCCGCAAAAGCAACAGCACACAAGACAGAAATGAAACACAGGATCAAAGTTTGAAAAAAAAAAAATCGTAACATGGTTGCTTATGAAAATGAAAACTAAATGATTTGTAAAACCAAAACCCATCTCTGAAATTTAAAGTGGTTGTAAACCCAAAAAAAAAAACCCCTGCAAGACAAAGACATAAAGAGCTAGTATGCATAGCATTATGAATTACTTACCTGAGATCAAAGGCCCCGCAGCCATCCTCGTTCACCGCTCCGGCGGCTGACATCGCTCCTGGAGCTACTTCCGGGTATTGCGGGCTCCAGCGCTGTAATTGGCCGCAGCCACGATGACGTCACTCCCACGCATGCACGCGGGAGCTGCCGGTAACAGCACAGGCTAACTGAAGCAACGGCAAGTACGTGCCATTGAAGACCAAATCAAGGTAATTGCAGCTCCAGGTGGTATCGCTTGTGTCCACACCGTCCTAGTAGTAGGAAGGTGAAGGGTGCTGGGTCAGCAAAGTCAAATGGCAGAAAATGGAAAAAGGACGGCCGCACTCCAAAATAATGCCTTTATTGAATAAAGCTTAATCCATACATCAATCAGAGACACAGGTCCAGGTCCATGATAACTGACGCGTTTCGCACCGTTAAAGGCGCTTAATTATAGCACGTATGTGCCATTGCTTCAGTTTGCTTCAGTGCGCATGTGCCAATGACGTTGACACATGCAGATACAGGGGATATCTCCTAAACCGTGCAGATTTAGGAGGTATCCGGGGTAGCTACAGGTAAGCCTTATTATAGACTGACCTGTAGCAAATGTGGTTGTAAAGGGTTTACAACCACTTTAAATCATTTCCTTTTGCCAACTGAGTTCTCCGGCAGAACGGGTGAAATTGTCGTCCAAGCCATCTTTGATTACAAAAGCATGCTTCAGATGATGTATGTAGTATTGGTTCTCAACCCTGTCCTTAAGTACCCCCAACAGGCCCCGTTTGCAGGTTTTCCTTTATTTTGCACAGGTGCTTTTTTAATCAGAGTCAATGGCTCGGTATTTTGGACAGCTCTTTTATCTAAGAGAAATTCCCAAAACATGGCCTGTTGGGGGGGGGGGGGTACTTGAGGACAGGGTTGAGAACCACTGCTGTAGTGCACCCCCTTATGGGCCGCAGGTGAACTGGGATTTCCCACATACCTCCCAACTTTTCGAAATGGAAATGAGGGACACCTATTAGCAAGACACGCCCCCCGATGACGCCAATTGTGACAAAACATGTAGGGCGGAGCTTATGTACGTGCCGTCACCACGCTTCCTCTGTTGTGTACACTGATTGATCGAGCTTCATTGCATACATGCCTGCTTTTAATTTCCCTGTATGTGTGCAATAAACTAGTGGTTACTAGTTTACTAGACACACTCCTAGACACTCCTAAACCTTGTGGACGGCCTTCCCAGAAGAGTTGAAGCTGTTATAGCTGCAAAGGGTGGGCCAACTCAATATTGAACCCTACGGACTAAGACTGCCCTGCGGACTAAGACTGGGATGCCGTTAAAGTTCATGGCCGTGTAAAGGCAGGTGTCCCGATACTTATGAAATAACAGTGTGTAAATGACAGAAGAAAATGCACAGGCGGTGTCAATCTCCTACATTTCTCAGAGCATTGACTTGTTTTCTTCGCACCCACCTCCACATCACAGCATATAACAGGGTGATGAATAGGTAGGCCAGAGGAAGTGGTGAGCTTAGTGCGGAATATATTGGTTTCTGTGTAGAGGTTCCTTGCAGCAAAATATTCCATTTACAGCAAATGTGTGTATATACATCTATACAAACCACGTACTGCAGGGTGATGAAACAAAAAAAAACATATTGAAGTATGAAATCTTGCCCTACATATTTGAACAAAATTTCCCTCTGTAAAATAAAGTGTACACTTCAAAAGCCAGCACCTAGGGCCGCCTTTCTTAACCAGTCAAGGACCAGGCCTTTTTCTGATATTTGTTGTTTACAAGTTTCAAACAGTATTTTTTGTTAGAAAATTACTCAGAACCTCCAAACATATTATATATATATATTTTAGCAGAGACCCTAGAGAATAAAATGGCGGTCATTGTAATATTTTATGTCAAAAGCCTTTTTGCTGCACACCACCTACAGTTGGAGCCCAGAGGCTAATTTTGTACACTCTGTGAAGGTCTGAGACAAATTTTGGAATTAGGACATAAGTTTCCTTCCCTCATTCCAATCTGTAGATCTATCTATATATATATATATATATATATATATAGATCTCTATCTCTATCTCTCTATATATCTCTATCTCTCTATATATACCGTATATATCTCTCTATATATCTCTCTATCTCTCTATATATACCGTATATATCTCTCTATCTCTCTATATATACCGTATATATCTCTCTATCTCTCTATATATCTCTCTATCTCTCTATATATCTCTCTATCTCTCTATATATACCGTATATATCTCTCTATCTCTCTATATATCTCTCTATCTCTCTCTCTCTCTCTCTCTCTCTCTCTCTCTCTCTCTCTCTGTCTATCTCTCTATATATCTCTCTCTCTATATATATATATATATATATATACCGTATATATATCTCTATCTCTCTATATATCTCTCTATCTCTCTATATATACCTCTCTATCTCTCTATATCTCTCTCTATATATCTCTCTATATATACCGTATATATCTCTCTATCTCTCTATATATCTCTATCTCTCTATAGATACCGTATATATCTCTCTATATATCTCTCTATATATCTCTCTATCTCTCTATATATACCATATATATCTCTCTATCTCTCTATATATCTCTCTATCTCTCTATATATACCGTATATATCTCTCTATATATCGCTCTATCTCTCTATATATACCATATATATCTCTCTATATATCTCTATCTCTCTATATATCTCTCTATCTCTCTATATATACCATATATATCTCTCTATCTCTCTATATATCTCTATCTCTCTCTCTATATATCTCTCTATCTCTCTATATATACCGTATATATCTCTCTATCTCTCTATATATCTCTCTATATATCTCTCTATCTCTCTATATATACCTCTCTATCTCTCTATATCTCTCTCTATATACCTCTCTACAGTGCCTTGCGAAAGTATTCGGCCCCCTTGAACTTTTCAACCTTTTGCCACATTTCAGGCTTCAAACATAAAGATATAACATTTTTATTTTTTGTGAAGAATCACCAACAAGTGGGACACAATTGTGAAGTGGAACGAAATCTATTGGATTTTTGAAACTTTTTTAACTAATAAAAAAAATGAAAAGTGGGGCGTGCAAAATTATTCGGCCCCCTTGCGTTAATACTTTGTAGAGCCACCTTTTGCTGCGATTACAGCTGCAAGTCGCTTGGGGTATGTCTCTATCAGTTTTGCACATTGAGAGACTGAAATTCTTGCCCATTCTTCCTTGCAAAACAGCTCGAACTCAGTGAGGTTGGATGGAGAGCGTTTGTGAACAGCAGTTTTCAGCTCTTTCCACAGATTCTCGATTGGATTCAGGTCTGGACTTTGACTTGGCCATTCTAACACCTGGATACGTTTATTTGTGAACCATTCCTTTGTAGATTTTGCTGTATGTTTGGGATCATTGTCTTGTTGGAAGATAAATCTCCGTCCCAGTTTCAGGTCTTTTGCAGACTCCAACAGGTTTTCATCCAGAATGGTCCTGTATTTGGCTGCATCCATCTTCCCCTCAATTTTAACCATCTTCCCTGTCCCTGCTGAAGAAAAGCAGGCCCAAACCATGATGCTGCCACCACCATGTTTCACGGTGGGGATGGTGTGTTGAGTGTGATGAGCTGTGTTGCTTTTACGCCAAACATATCGTTTTGCATTGTGGCCAAAAAGTTGGATTTTGGTTTCATCGGACCAGAGCACCTTCTTCCACATGTTTGGTGTGTCTCCCAGGTGGCTTGTGGCAAACTTTAGACGAGACTTTTTATGGATATCTTTGAGAAATGGCTTTCTTCTTGCCACTCTTCCATAAAGGCCAGATTTGTGCAGTGTACGACTGATTGTTGTCCTATGGACAGACTCTCCCACCTCAGCTGTAGTTCTCTGCAGTTCATCCAGAGTGATCATGGGCCACTTGGCTGCATCTCTGATCAGTCTTCTCCTTGTCTGAGCTGAAAGTTTAGAGGGACAGCCAGGTCTTGGTAGATTTGCAGTGGTCTGATGCTCCTTCCATTTCAAAATGATCGCTTGCACAGTGCTCCTTGGGATGTTTAAAGCTTGGGAAATCTTTTTGTATCCAAATCCGGCTTTAAACTTCTCCACAACAGTATTACGGACCTGCCTGGTGTGTTCCTTGGTCTTCATGATGCTCTCTGCGCTTTCAACAGAACCCTGAGACTATCACAGAGCAGGTGCATTTATACAGAGACTTGATTACACACAGGTGGATTCTATTTATCACCATCAGTCATTTAGGACAACATTGGATCATTCAGAGATCCTCGCTGAACTTCTGGAGTGAGTTTCTGCACTGAAAGTAAAGGGGCCGAATAATTTTGCACGCACCACTTTTCAGTTTTTTATTTGCTAAAAAAGTTTAAAATATTCAATAGATTTCGTTCCACTTCACAATTGTGTCCCACTTGTTGGTGATTCTTCACAAAAAATTAAAATTTTATATCTTTATGTTTGAAGCCTGAAATGTGGCAAAAGGTTGAAAAGTTCAAGGGGGCCGAATACTTTCGCAAGGCACTGTATATATACCGTATATATCTCTCTCTCAATCTCTCTATATATACCGTATATCTCTCTCTCTCTATCTCTCTATATATCCGTATATATCTCTATCTCTCTCTATATATATCTCTATCTCTCTCTATATATATCTCTATCTCTCTCTCTATATATATATCTCTATCTCTCTATATATACCGTATATATCTCTATCTCTCTCTATATATATACCGTATATCTCTCTATCTCTCTATATATCACTCTATCTCTCTATATATACCGTATATATCTCTCTATATATCCGTATATATCTCTATCTCTCTCTATATATATATCTCTATCTCTCTCTATATACCGTATTTATTGGCGTATAACACGCACAGGTGTATAACACGCACAATAATTTTAAGAGGGAAGTTTCAGGAAAAAAATGTTTATTTTAAATAAGGAACTTTAAAGCAAAATAAGGGTCAGTGCCCATCTGCAGTCTCACTATTGCCATCAATACAGCCTCATCAATGCCCATCTGCAGACTCACAAGTGCCATCAATGCAACCTCATCAGTCCACATCAATGCAGCAGACTCACCATTGCCATCAATGCAGCAGCCTCACCATTGCCATCAATGCAGCTGCCTCGCCATTGCCATCAGTGCAGCCTGATCGATGCCCATCTGCAGCCTAGAGGGGACAGGGAGGGGGGCAGCCCAGGACATGGGACTTCCTTTTACAGAGGCTGCCAAGTAAACAGGAGATTCTCACTGTATGTAATCTGGCATCGCTCATCCCGTCCCCCTCCCTGTCCCCTCCGAGGCATCTAAAATTGAAGTATTGGCGTATAACACGCACGTGCTATTTACACCCAATTTTTAGGGTGAAAAAGTGAGTGTTATATGCCAATAAATACAGTATATCTCTATCTCTCTATATATACCGTATATATCTCTATCTCTCTCTATATATATACCGTATATCTCTCTATCTCTCTATATATCACTCTATCTCTCTATATATACCGTATATATCTCTCTATCTCTCTATATATCTCTATCTCTCTATATATCTCTCTATCTCTCTATATATCTCTATCTCTCTATATATCTCTCTATCTCTCTATATCTCTCTATCTCTCTATATATACCCCTCTATCTCTCTATCTCTCTATATATCTCTCTATCTCTCAATATATACCGTATATATCTCTCTATCTCTCTATATATCTCTCTATCTCTCTATATATCTCTCTATCGCTCAATATATACCGTATATATCTCTCTATCTCTCTATATATCTCTCTATCTCTCTATTTATCTCTCTATATATCTCTTGCTCTCTATATATCTCTAGCTCTCTATATAAACGTATATATCTCTATCTCTCTCTCTATATATCTCTCTATCTCTCTATATATACCGTATATAGCTCTATCTCTCTCTAGATATATCTCTATCTCTCTATATATACCGTATATATCTCTATCTCTCTCTATATATATCTCTATCTCTCTCTCTCTCTCTCTCTCTCTCTATATATATATATATATATATATATATATATATATATATCTTTCTATATATATATATCTCTCTATAGTGGGCGGTCCGGAAGTAGTATTAAATGTCAATAAATATTAGAAATTTTAGATTGGAATGAGGGAAGGAAACTTATGTCCTAATTCCAAAATTTGTCTCAGACCTTCAAAGAGTGTACAAAATTAGCCTCTGGGCTCCAACTGTAGGTGGTGTGCAGCAAAAAGGCTTTTGCAAACTCAGATATTACCTTGTAAAAGGTAACAGTGACATCATCACTGCGCTGTACATAGTTTGTGCAGAGAGCAGGGCTGTGGGAGGGGCACATCAAGTTCCACCCACTACAGAAAACTACAGGAGGGGGCAGAGACAAGACCAGTCTACCCTACACAGGGAGAGAGAGCAGAAGTGAGCGGTCTTTGTTACAGGAAGTCCCACACTGGATTACTGCACAGATCTGGAAGAAATACACAAAGATCACCGAGATTCAAGAAGAATATATGATTTTTGGGTTTAGACATTGAATATAGTATTGTTCTGATGAATGTTGCTATCCAGTGGCAGTTTAAGGCCACTACAAATTGTTTACTTATGTGATTTGGGATCTTCCTCTGTCCTCTCCCCTCCTGTTTAGTACTAGTTACTCAGTCCCAGCTAGACCCTCCCCATTTATTTCATGTTCCCTCAGTCAGTGATAGTACTTTGCAGAGATGGGAAAGTCATTGTCTTCTTACACTTCAGAAGACTGGAAAAGCATCCTTTGTATAGCACTTATCTAAAGTATAATCACGTTGGATTCAACTTCTGTGTCTTACTGATGAGTGAAGCTGCCTGTGGATGGTGAGTCAGCAGGTGACCATACTATCCGGACAGACTGGATCTGTGTCTTATTAAAAGAGTGAAGCTGCCTGTGGATGGTGCCAAGTCAGCAGGTGGCCATACTATCCGGACAGACTGGATCTAAGGAGGTATGTAAGTGCAGAATGAGGCATTTGAAATATCAGGTAAGCCTCCATAATATGATATATTTTCTGAAGGCAGAGACTCTGGAGAATAAAAATGTGTATGTATGTGGGAGCGAGGGGCTATAAAATATTTTTGGTGTTTTAGGTTTTTTCACGTTCCTTTCATTTTTTTTTTTTTTTTGCTTTACTTTATTGCTACGTAATAGCAAATGGGCATGACAGGTCCTCTTTAGGGAGACATCAGGGGGACTATTAGACCTCAAGACACCACTGAAGCTAATCAAGAACAGACTGTGCAGCTTCTTCGGAGCCGGTGTCTTTTGGATTGGTTCATTGAATGGCCCCTGTTGGACCCACCGACAACCACCATGCCTGTCCTGGTCCTGCGGGGGGGGGGGGGGATTGTGAATTCATAGCAGGGGTAGTAGAAAGCTGACAGTGCTTCTATGGATACATCCCCCCCGGGGGTAATGATATGGTAGTGACCACCCGCCTCCCACAATGTCCTGCAGGCGAGCAGCGGCTGGAGGCAAATCGACATGTGATTAGGGGGTGGGCAGATTTCATCTGTAATGGTCCTGAAAGCTGAAAACTGTCCTGGTCAGGAAAGGGTGTAAGTGCCCCGTATTGAGGTGGTGATGGTGATTTCCCGGTGTATTGAGGTGGTGACGGTGATTTCCCTGTGTATTGAGGTGGTGACGGTGATTTCCAGGTGGAGACGGTGATTTCCCGGTGTATTGAGGTGGTGACGGTGATTTCCCGGTGTATTGAGGTGGTGACGGTGATTTCCCGGTGTATTGAGGTGGTGACGGTTATTTCCCGGTGTATTGAGGTGGTGACGATGATTTCCTGGTGTACTGAGGTGGTGACGGTGATTTCCCGGTGTATTGAGGTGGTGACGGTGATTTCCCAGTGTATTGAGGTGGTGACGGTGATTTCCCGGTGTATTGAGGTGGTGACGATGATTTCCCGGTGTATTGAGGTGGTGACGGTGATTTCCCGGTGTATTGAGGTGGTGACGGTGATTTCCCGGTGTATTGAGGTGGTGACGGTGATTTCCCGGTGTATTGAGGTGGTGACGGTGATTTCCCGGTGTATTGAGGTGGTGACGGTGATTTCCCGGTGTATTGAGGTGGTGACGGTGATTTCCCGGTGTATTGAGGTGGTGACGGTGATTTCCCGGTGTATTGAGGTGGTGACGGTGATTTCCTGGTGTATTGAGGTGGTGACAGTGATTTCCCGGTGTATCGAGGTGGTGAAGGTGATTTCCCGGTGTATCGAGGTGGTGATGGTGATTTCCAAGTGTATCGAGGTGGTGAAGGTGATTTCCTGGTGTATTGAGGTGGTGACGGTGATTTCCCGGTGTATTGAGGTGGTGACGGTGATTTCCTGGTGTATTGAGGTGGTGACGGTGATTTCCCAGTGTATCGAGGTGGTGATGGTGATTTCCCAGTGTATCGAGGTGGTGAAGGGGATTTCCCGGTGTATCGAGGTGGTGATGGTGATTTCCCAGTGTATCGAGGTGGTGGCGGTGATTTCTCGGTGTATCGAGGTGGTGACGGTGATTTCCCAGGGTATTGAGGTGGTGACGGTGATTTCCCGGTATATTGGGTGGTGACGGTGATTTCCCGGTGTATTGAGGTGGTGACGGTGATTTCCCGGTGTATTGAGGTGATAACGGTGATTTCCCGTGTATTGGGTGGTGACGGTGATTTCCCGGTGTATTAAGGTGATGACGGTGATTTCCCGGTGTATTGTGGTGGTGACGGTGATTTCCAGGTGGTGACGGTGATTTCCCGTGTATTGAGGTGATAACGGTGATTTCCCGGTGTATTGAGGTGGTGACGGTGATTTCCCGTGTATTGAGGTGGTGACGGTGATTTCCCGGTGTATTGAGGTGATGACGGTGATTTCCCGGTGTATTGAGGTGGTGACGGTGATTTCCCGTGTATTGAGGTGGTGACGGTGATTTCCCGGTGTATTGAGGTGATAACGGTGATTTTCCGTGTATTGGGTGGTGACTGTGATTTCCCGGTGTATTGAGGTGGTGACGGTGATTTCCCGGTGTATTGAGGTGGTGACGGTGATTTCCCGGTGTGTAGAGGTGGTGACGGTGATTTCCCGGTGTATTGAGGTGGTGACGGTGATTTCCAGGTGGTGACGGTGATTTCCCATGTATTGAGGTGGTGACGGTGATTTCCCAGTGTATTGGGTGGTGACGGGGATTTCCCGGTGTATTGAGGTGGTGACGGTGATTTCCCGGTGTATTGGGTGGTGACGGGGATTTCCCGGTGTGTAGAGGAAGGCGGGGCTCAGGATGTGAAAGTCTAGAGCAGCACGGATTATAGTCATCTCTTGACACTAATCAATATCCTTATTCTCCAAAAAATAATCCTTACCCCCTACCTAATGGCCCTGTAAATGATTTTTTATCATTATCGTTTTTATTATTGTTTTTCTGCCTCTGTGAGATCCCAAACCTCTCCTCTCCCCCCTCACTTGTGTTTTTATCAGGAACAAGCAGTGCATGATGGTTGCTGTCCTGTGCTCTGCTCAGAGGTGTAACCAGAACCTTCAGGCCCCCGGTGCACAAAACCATCAAGGGCCCCCCTGACCCCCTCCCCTTCCATCCGAGTCCTGGGCTTATAGTTCCCTGCCTCCCACGTGCCCCCCAGGGGCGCTCATCCAACGCACTCTGTGACTGCTGTGTCTATCGGTCATCACCAATCACAGCGGCCCTTTACCGTGTGATCAGCTGATCACATGTAAACAGACTTCCCCGTTATCGGCACTCCTTTCCTCCCGCACTGTGTGTAAGGAAAGGAGAACCGCTAATTGGCAAGACGGTCAGTACATTGTTTACGCTGATTATCAGTGCAGTCCCATCAGTGCCCCCTATCAGTGTTCATTAATGCTGCCTATCAGTGCTAATCAATGCTGCCTATCGGTGCCCATCAGTGCCTTTTATCAGTGCCCATCAATGCTGCCCATCAGTGCCACCTATCAGTACCCAGTGCCGCCTATCAGTGCTCATCAATGCTGCCTATCAGTGCCACCTATCAGTACCCAGTGCCGCTTATCAGTGCTGCCTATCAGTGCCGCCTATCAGTGCTCATCAATGCTGCCTATCAGTGCCACCTATCAGTACCCAGTGCCACCTATCAGTGCTGCCTATCAGTGCCGCCTATCAGTGCTCATCAATGCTGCCTATCAGTGCCCATTGGTGCCGCCTATCAATGCTCATCAATGCTGCCTATCAGTGCTCATCAGTGCTGCCTATCAGTGCCCATCAGTGCCACCTATCAATGCACATCAATGCTGCCTATCAATGCTCATCAATGCTGCCTATCAGTGCCCATCAGTGCCGCCTATCAATGCTCATCAATGCTGCCTATCAGTGCCCATCAGTGCCACCTATCAATGCTTATCAATGCTGCCTATCAATGCTGCCTATCAATACTCATCAATGCTGCCTATCAATACTCATCAATGCTGCCTATCAGTGCCCATCAGTGCCGCCTATCAATGCTCATCAATGTTGCCTATCAGTGCCCATCAGTGCTACCTATCAATGAATCCTCATCAGAACTCTGAGCTGAGAGTGTCTCTCTCATACAGCCCAGAGCCTGCACTGACAGTTCCCCCTCCCTACTCCCTCGCACGGATGGGAGAGGAGAGAGCTAATCTGCTTCTTCTCCTCCCGCCCCTCTCCTCTTGTGTGCACTGCGGGAAGTGTGAAGCTAAGCAGCTGAATTTGATCATTCACACTTCCCGCAGTGCACACAAGAGGAGAGGGGCGGGAGGAGAAGAAGCAGATCGGCTCTCTCCTCTCCCATCCGTGCAAAGGAGTAGGGAGGGAGAACTGTCGGTGCAGGCTCTGGGCTGTATGAGAGAGATGCTCTTAGTTCAGAGCCCTGCGGCCAGTAACCCCACTGGGGCCCCCCGACAGTGGTGGAACACCAGGGCCCGTGCAACAGAAGGTGGGATCGTGCCATCCTCTAACAGGAATTTAGATTTCGGCAGTAAAATTAGGGAATATGGAGATCTAAAAAAAATGATGAGAGTTAAAATACATACCTGAATAGAATTTTAACTTTTTTTTAAAACCAAATTTAGTGTCCCTTTACCCACTTTATTCTGTTAAAAATGCCACTGTGTGCATTAACATACCTCCTTATACCCAGTCCATCCAAGCATTGTGGTCCCCGGCTTACTTGACAACACCAAAAGGCAGCTTAACTCTCCAATAAGACACAGACCCAGTCTGCCAGAATATTCACCGCTTGAAGACCAGCCACTGCAGTTGTACTCGGCAGGTTGGCTCTCCTGGGCGAATCGCAGTCATTGTCAGAAACTTTAAGAACTCTAGGGGGCACAACGCCAGAGCAGATGCATGTGGCCAGCGGCCTCCATGTCCGCCGGCCCCCCGCGATCGCTCCACAGAGAGCCAGAATGGTGATCTGTCAAAGTAAACAGATCCCCATTCTGACAGGGGAGGAGAGAGAAATCTGCTGTTCCTAGAGATGAGGAACAGGGATCTGTCTCCTCCCCCAGTCAGTCCCACCCCCCCCCCCCCACAATTAGAAAGACCTTCCTAGGGAACACATTTAACCCCTTGATCGCCCCCTAGTGTTAACCCCTCCCCTGCCAGTGACATTTTTACAGTAATCAGTGCATTTTTTTGGCTCTGATCGCTGTATAAATGTCGATGGTCCCAAAAATGTGTCAAAAGTGTCCGATCTCTTTGCTGCAATGTCGCAGTCCCGCTAAAAATCGCAGATCGCCGCCATTACTAGTAAAAAAATAATAAAAACACCATAAATCTATCCTCTATTTTGTAGACGCTATAACTTTTGTGCAAACCAATCAATATACGCTTATTACAATTTTTACCAAAAATATGTAGAAGAATACATATTGGCCTAAACTGATGAAGAAATTGTTTTTTTTTTGTTTTTTTGGGGGGGGGATATTTATTGTAGCAAAAAGTTAAAAATATTGTTTTTCCAAAATTGTCACTTTTTGGTTTATAGCACAAAAAAAAAACAAAGAAAAAACGCAGAGGTGATCAAATACCACCTAAAGAAAGCTCTATTTGTGGGAAAAAAAGGACGTCAATTTTGTTTGGGTACAGCGTCGCACGACCGCGCAATTGTCAGTTAAAGCGATGCAGTGCCGTATAAATGGCCTGGTCATTAAGGGGGCAAATCTTTCCGGTCCTTAAGTGGTTAAGGTCACCTGCTGACTTGGCACCATCCACAAGCAGCTTAACTCTGAAATAAGACACAGGCCCAGTCTGTCTGAACATTGTGGTCACCTGCTGACTTGGCACCATCCACAGGTAGCTTAACTTCTCAATAGGACACACCCATACCCAGTCCATCCATCAAATACTATTTCAGCTAATTGCAGTACAGAGGATGTTTTTCTTTGAAGTGTAAGAAGGCAGTAACTTTCCTAAGCCATGTCTCTTCAAATCGCTAAAACTGACTGAAATATGGAAGAAACGGGAAGGGCCTATCTAGGAATGAACACACTAGCAATAAACAGAAGGGGAGAACAGAGGGTGTAACTGAGTAAACAAGTTGTAGTGGCCCTAAACTTCCACTAGATGTCAGAATACTACTGAACAAAAAAAATAACCTGATGTAATTCTATACAATACCGAAAAAATACATGAAAGTGAGACAGAACACATTTGCTGGCACAGGAGCATTTTAAAGAGCTGAGCTGTCCTATTAAATTAATATCTGAATATATGAACGTTGATTAGTCTGAATCCCACATTTCTGTGACCCAGCCGACAATGACTCACTAATGGAACATTTCTCTTCCGGGGGGAATATTCAAATGAACAAAACAAAAAAAGTCACCATATGCTGATTTGTCAGCCGTATCGTTTCACGCCAATCTGACCCTGCGCTCTTCATGTCCACATGTAACTTCATTAACTGAAATACATTTCCTGGAAATAGTCTCCTCTGCCATGACTGAGTACCCACTCATCACAGGAAACCACATCTCGTACATTTATCATTATATATGTAACATTTTATTTTCATTCTGTCCCATCATCTTTGAAGTAAAACATAAAAAAAAATAACTGTTGCCTCCTGGGGGGTTTTTCCCTTTAATATTCAGCCTAGTAGGTATATTGTGACCTTCTAAAGGGGATCTCCACCATTATACACCCCACTGGTTACTATTCTGTCATACTGTCCCAATTTATTTGTAGAGGATCTTAAAGTTTTCAGTGTGCCAAATGAAGATCCAAAGAACTTACATTCTAATGTACTCCCACAGTCACGCATTATTATTATTATTAAACATTCATACAGCTTTGACATATACCGCAGTGCTGTACAGAGATCACTGAGCCAGTCCCATCAGTCTCTGCACCAGAGGAGCTTCTCCACCAGGTGGTGCTGTTCTGCAAGGTGCTGCTGGCTCACTCTGCTGTAGTCTCAGCTGGGAGAAACATCAAGCCTGGGCCTCTCCTGCAGGCTTCTCCCCCATCCATCATACAGCAGGTGGGGGAAGACGAAGGTAAAGGCTCTCCAGAGGCTTTGAGGCCTACACCATGTTCTCAAGCTGCAGTGGAAACTGGGCTTGCCCCTATGCAAGGAGAGTCCTTACAGAGTGGTGAATAAACTTTGCTGTATTACTGAGCAGGAACAGAAGCTTGCTGTCCTAAAAGCAGATTTTCAGAATAATAAATCTCTGCACAGTAAGACCGGGAGCAGTAAGAGGGAAGACTCCAAGCTGAAGTCTCTGGAGGAGACATTGAGGAAACAGGAGAAGTTTGTGGCCTCTCTAAAGGAAAGCAGCAGTGTGTTGTCCATATGAGGAGGATTCCATCCCTTCCCCCTCCGTCCCTTCATCATCTGGGGCCTCTCCCTCCTCTCCATTCCTCCTTTTTTGTTTGACAGGGCTTGCAAAAGGGTTGGATGGCAGTGGTGGCCTGTGAGGCCTAACTCACCCGAGGATGGCGATGGATTGCATGATGAGCTCGCAGGGGATGCTGAAGCACGGCTCCTGGCATGGGCGCAATCTAGGATTTCTCAGCGGGCCGCAGAGGGGAAGAAATCCATCAATTTCTTCGGTCCCTCTCTCTCCTTTCTCTTGCTCATTATGACCACTGTGTGCCCCTCGGTCTCCCCTTTCTGAGGATGTATTTTGAGGCTGTGATGGTGTGCTGTGAGCTGCTCTATACGTCCCGTTGTGGCAGAGCTCTCCTCTCACATGCCCATCAAGGCTGCCTATCAGTGCTCATCAGTGCTGCCTATCAGTGCCCATTAGTGCTGCCTATCAGTGCTCATCAATGCTGCCTATCAGTGCCCATCAATGCTGCCTATCAGTGCCCATCAATGCTGCCTATCAGTGCCCATTAGTGCTGCCTATCAGTGCTCATCAATGCTGCCTATCAGTGCTCATCAGTGCTGCCTATCGGTGCCTTCTCATCAGGACTCTGAGCTGAGAGTGACTCTCTCACACAGCCTAGAGCCTGCACTGTCAGTTCCCCCTCCCTACTCCCTCGCACGGATGGGAGAGGAGAGAGCTAATCTGCCTCTTCTTCTCCCTCCCCTCTCCCCTTGAGTGCACTGTGGGAAGTGTGAAGCTAAGCAGCTAAATTTGATCATTGACACTTCCCGCAGTGCACACAAGAGGAGATGGGCGGGAGGAGAAGAAGCAGATTGGCTCTCTCCTCTCCCATCCGTGCAAAGGAGTAGGGAGGGGGAACTGTCGGTGCAGGTTCTGGGCTGTATGAGAGAGATGCGATAAGTTCAGAGCCCTGCGGCCAGTAATCCCACTGGGGCCCCCCCGACAGTGACGGAACACTAGGAGTCATTGTACGTCAGACACTTTAAGAGCTCTAGGGGGCACAATGCCAGAGCCGATGCGCGTGGCCAGCGACATCAATGTCCGCCGGCTACCCGCGATCGCTCCACAGAGAGCCAGAACGGTGATCTGTCAACGTAAACAGACAGATCCCCATTCTGACGGGAGGAGAGAGAGATCTGCTGTTCCTAGTGATGAGGAACAGCGATCTGTCTCCTCCCCCAGTCAGTCCCCCCCACCCCACAACTAGAAAAACCTCCCTAGGGAACACATTTAACCCCTTTATCGCCCCTAGTGTTAACCCCTTCCCTGCCAGTGACATTTTTATAGTTATCAGTGCATTTTTTTGGCTCTGATCACTGTATAAATGTCGATGGTCCCAAAAATGTGTCAAAAGTGTCCAGTCTCTATGCTGCAATGTTGCAGTCCTGCTAAAAATTGCAGATCACCGCCATTACTAGTAAAAAAATAATAAAAATGCCATAAATCTATCCCCTATTTTGTAGACGCTATAACTTTTGTGCAAACCAATCAATATACACTTATTGCAATTTTTTTTTTTTTTTACCAAAAACATGTAGAAGAATAGCCTAAACTGATGAAGAAATTATTTATTTTTATTTTTTTGGGGGGGATATTTATTATAGCAAAAAGTAAAAAATATTTGTTTTTTTTTTTCAAAATTGGTTTATGGTTTATAGCGCAAAAAAAAAACCCAAAAAAACGCAGAGGTGATTAAATACTATCTAAAGAAAGCTCTATTTGTGGGAAAAAAAGGACATCAATTTTGTTTGAGTACAACGTCGCACGACCGTGCAACTGTCAGTTAAAGCGATGCAGTGCCGTATAAATGGCCTGGTCATTAATGGGGCAAAACCTTCCGGTCCTTATTTGGTTAAGGTCACCTGCTGACATGGCACCATCCACAGGCAGCTTAACTTCTCAATAGGACACACCCATACCCAGTCCATCCATCAAATATTACTTCAGCTAACTGCAGTACAGAGGATGTTTTTCTTTGAAGTGTAAGAAGGCAGTAACTTTCCTAAGCCCTGTCTCTTCGAATTGCTAAAACTGACTGAAATATGGAAGAAACGGGAAGGACCTATATAGGAATGAACACACTAGCAATAAACAGAAGGGGAGAACAGAGGGTGTAACCGAGTAAACAAGTTGTAGTGGCCCTAAACTTCCACTAGATGTCAGAATACTACTGAACAAAAAAATAACCTGATGTAATTCTATACAATACCGAAAAAATACATGAAAGTGAGACAGAACACATTTGCTGGCACAGGAGCATTTTAAAGAGCTGAGCTGTCCTATTAAATTAATATCTGAATATATGAACATTGATTATTCTGAATCCCACAATTCTGTGACCCAGCCGACAATGACTCACTAATGGAACATTGCTCTTCCGGGGGGAATATTTAAATGAACAAAACAAAAAAAGTCACCATATGCTGATTTGTCAGCCGTATCGTTTCACGCTAATCTGACCCTGCGCTCTTCATGTCCACATGTAACTTCATTAACTGAAATACATTTCCTGGAAATAGTCTCCTCTGCCATGACTGAGTACCCACTCATCACAGGAAACCACATCTCGTACATTTATCATTATATATGTAACATTTTATTTTCATTCTGTCCCATCATCTTTGAAGAAAAACATTAAAAAAATAACTGTTGCCTCCTGGGGGGTCTTCCCCTTTAATAATCAGCATAGTAGGTATATTGTGACCTTCTAAAGGGGATCTCCACCATTATACACCCAACTGGTTACTATTCTGCCATACTGTCCCAATTTATTTGTAGAGGATCTTAAAGTTTTCAGTGTGCCCAATGAAGATCCAAAGAACTTACACTCTATACTCTACCCCCACAGTCACACACTATTATTATTATTATACATATATATAGCTCTGACATACACCACAGTGCTGTACAGAGAACACTGAGCCAGTCACATCAGTCTCTGCACCAGAGGAGCTTCTCCACCAGGTGGTGCTGTTCTGCAAGGTGCTGCTGGCTCACTCTGCTGTAGTCTCAGCTGGGAGAAAGAAACATTAAAGCGGGGTTCCACCCAAATTTTGAACAATATCTGTATGTATTCTCTTCCTTGCCTAGATGCTGACATGCCATTTAAAAAAATTTAAATCGCAGTAATTACCTTTTATTTTTCTATTCTTCTTTGCACTTCTTGGTTCTCCTCCCGTGGGAGTAGGCGTGTTTCTAGCCTCTCCCAGACACCTGGGAGCTAGTCTCAGGCTTCCCAGGATGCCACTGATGCCACGAGCGGTGAATGCTGGGAGCACAGCATTCACCACATCCAGGAAATAAATGCTTGTGGGCTTCAAATGCCCACAATGAAGATGGAAACCGCCTGCAGTGAATAATATGTTATTCTTTCCGACGAAATCTGACACAGGCAGACATATTACACACAATATGTGAGTATGTAATGCTGAGAAGAAAAGTTTTGTGAATGAACTCAAAAAAAAAAAAAAAAAGATAGATAGGTGGACCCCCGCTTTAAGCCTGGGCCTCTCCTGCAGGCTTCTCCCCAAACCATCATGCAGTGGATGGGGGAAGATGAAGGTAAAGGATCTCCAGAGGCTTTGAGGCCTACACCATGTTCTCAAGCTGCAGTGGATCCTGGGCTTGTCCCTATGCAAGGAGAGCCCTTACAGAGTGGTGAATAAACTTTGCCGTATTACTGAGGAGGAACAGAATCTTGCTGTCCTGAAAGCAGATTTCAGGAAAAATAAATCTCTTCACAGTAAGACCGGGAGCAGTAACAGGGAAGACTCCAAGCTGAAGTCTCTGGAGGAGGCATTGAAGAAACAGGAGAAGTTGGTGGCCTCTCTGAAGGAAAGCAGCAGTGTGTTCAAGAAGAAGTATGAGAATGAGGAGAGATTTCAACAGATGGAGAAAGTGCCTGTGTGAGTACCAGCCAGAGGGTGGATGACAGAGCAACAGCGACAATATGGATGGGGGTAATGAAGTGGCTTCACATGGTGGCCCCAGTACTACCCCTGTCTCAGCTGAGTCAGTATCTGCCCCCCTCCCTTCTCAGCAGCCTGGGCCATTTTAGGAGGAGGTTGAGGAAAGTGGCAGATTGCTGCAAGCCATTACAGAAATGGAATTACCCTTGAGTGGCACCGACTCACCAGATGAAGATCTTGGTGAAGGAGTGCTTGTTGAGAATCTCTCTCAGTGTGTGGAGGACCTTCCTGTGATAGCTGCTACCAAGAAAGAGATTGCACCTGTCAACAGATCCTTGCAATTGGCAGAGAATGCAAGAGGAATTTCTGCTGGCTGCGAGGAGTCCCACATTGACAGTAAGACTGCAGAGCAAGTGTGCCGTATGAACACTGAAACTGCAGAGCAGGAGTATCGTATGAACACTGAAACCACAGAGCAGGAGTGCCGTATCAACACTGAAACCGCAGATGAGGAGTGCCACATGGACACTGAAACCGCAGATGAGGAGTGCCGCATGGACACTGAAACCGCAGGTGAGAAGTGCTTCATGGACACTAAAACCACAGAGCAGGAGTGCCGCACAGACACTAAAACCGCAGTGGAGTGCCACATTGACAATAAAACCGCAGAGGAGGAGTGCCACATGGACACTAAAACTGCAGAGGAGGAGTGCCGCATGGACGCTAAGACAGCAAGTGTTTTTTCTAAACAGAAGACTTTACCCAATAACGGGACTTCTGGTAGTTGTGGTATTTATGGGACTATGGTGAGTGGAACTGCTGTGCTGGAGGTGAGGAGGGAGGATTAGGTGTTGGGTAACTTGCCAAGCCTGATTTCAGAGGTTCTTATGCAGCCAGTTAATGATCCTTTGCAGCCAGTTAATGTGCCATCTGTCCCAGTTTGGAACTATGCTAAGGCTGTGTCGGGACAAGGTCATGCTGCTGGTGCTGGAAGGGAGCCAGTTGTGGGACTTTCACCTAACGCACCTTCTTCCATTAAAATGCAGGAATGTGGTACAGCTCAGGTGGGAAGGAGGAAGTATTCCGCCTATCACGAGGGTGGTTGTGGATAGGATCCTAGCCATGGGATTTAAGGCAAAGTCACTGAATCTGTTTTGGGAGCGGTATGGGCATGTGTATAGGTTGTGCCAAGGGGTGGAGTGAGTGATGGATTGGATGATGGTGGGGGGGAGGTGGGAAGCAGAAGGGAATGAGAGTGGCTGGTGCAGAATGCAAGGTGAATGATGTGGGCGTTGGGGTGGAAGTTGGGGTGAATGTTGGGGAGAGGGGTTAATGGGGGGGTTTGGCTGAGGATGTCCTGGGGGGCGGGGGGGGGGGTTCTGCCATCAGGATTGTCAAACGGGGATATGGAATGGTTGGAGGCTAAAAGGAAAAAGGGTAAGAGGTGGAGAAGGAGGAAGGATGTCGGTGCTCCTGAACCCGGGAGGGTGGAAGTGTCAAATGCTTTTGAGGTGGCTTCTGAGGTGGAGGGTGGAAGTTCTTTTCTAGGTTGATAAGTATGTCACCTACCCATGTCTGCGGAGGAAGCTTGATAGGATTGTCTGAAATAATGGAGATCCGGGGATGATCCCTGAGGTTAAACTCTTGCTCAAGGAGTGTCAATATGACAGGCATGCCTCTTTGGTTCTGGAAAGGGATTATGGGAAATATCACTCGCCCAACTCTTACCAGAATTGTAAACAAGGTAGAGCAGTTAAGTCAGTTGTAGGCCTGGTTGACAGTACGGGTTGGTTGACAAAGTCCAAGTTGGAGATCCTGGAAACCGCCAGGTGATATTATACTGACCTCCTGAGTAGGAGAGACTTCGATTGGGGAGGCATGTCAAGTTTTCTGGAGTCTATTCCAGGACTGGGAAATGGCAGTTTTCTTGTGAGTTTGACAGAGGACATCACAGCAGATGAGGTGGTTAAGGCTATTGATAAGCTTGCCATTAAGAAGTCGTCCAGGGCAGATGGATTGACAGCTGAGTTTATTAAGCACTTTAAGGTTACTCTGTCCCCATATTTGGTGGAGGTTTTTAATGGCTGTCTGAGAGAGGGTTTGCGCTCTCTCTCGATGCGACAATCGGCAGTGATAATTCTGTCGAAGGGTAAACATACTTCAAGGTGAGAATAGGCGGCCCATTAGCCTTCTCAATGTTGATAGGAGGACACTGGCAAAAATAATTTTTTGGCGTTTATCATCTGGAGCGAGCAATCTACTTTCTCACCACCAGCACTGTTCAGTTCAGGGTAGAAGCACTTTTTCAGCAGTGTAAGGTGTCCAGGAGGCTCTGGAACAGTGCAGGGCTGCAGGCTGGAGAATGTACCTGCTGGCATTGGATCAGGCTAAAGCTTTTGATCGTATCAATCATGAGTACCTATGGCTGCTTCTTGGCAAGTATGGCCTGGATGGGGGGCTTAATTGATTAGCTAAAGACCTTGTACAAAGGGGCTAAAAGCTTTAATGCTTGTGAATGGTTGGATCGGACGTCCTTCGAGTTCTCTGCTATATGCGTTCACAATCGATCCCTTCATCAGAAGTTAGAGAGTGGACCATTGTGCGGAGTGCCTTTGGGCATCCCTGGTGAGCCCCCTCTGAGGGTTATGGCCTATGCTGATGACGTATCTGTTTCCATCTCTGGAACAGAGGAGGTGGTATCGGTGATAAAGCAGTACGCTGAGGCATCTGGCTCAAAGATCAATCAGAATAAGAGTGAGGTTTTCTGGATGGGAGAGGAAGGCGATGGTTTTGAGCTTGCAGACACCTTCCCAGAGCCCCGACAGGAAATTAAAGATTTAGGCATCAAATTTTGGTCCCGGTGATTTCGGCCTTGCAAATTGGGAAAGCAGGCTACAAGATGCCAATGCAAAGGATGCCAGCTGGAAGGATTGGAAACGCTCTTACAGGGAAAGGATTGACCTGATTAAAGTTTACCTGATCCTGGTATTTCTGTATGTCAGCTTTGTCTGTGTTTTACCAGTGTCTCTCTATGCGAAGATCTACAGCTGTTTCTTCTAGCTGTTATGGGGAAACAGACTGAACCTCATTAAGAGGTCTGTAACCTACCTTCCCAGGCGGATGGGTGGCCTAGGTGTGGTCAACCCGGTGGTATTCTTTTCTCTGATGTTTTTAAAACATAATTTTGGTAATTTGCTGGCAGAGGAACTGTCTGGGTGGGTTGGTATTTTTCAGTCCTGGTTAAGGCCTTTTCTGAGAAGCTGGGTGAATGGTAGGCCAGTGAAATGCCTGAGGGTCCGACATGGTAAGCTCCCGACTTATGTTGCCCCATGCCTGAAAATGCTTCAGCAGTGGTGAGTGATGGTGGAGGAAATTAAGTCTCTTCCTAGGAAGGCCTTTGAGAGGAGGATTGTTGAATCTGCCTTTGACAAACCACTGGCCTTCAGGGATTGCCCAGGCCCTGTTATGAGGAAGGGTCTGCATTTAATTAATCTGGAGATAATCCCTTAAAACTTTCAGGATTTGGCCTGGCTCTCGTTCCATGGCCGGCTCTATGTGAAGGGCAACCTGAAGCATCGCTCTGAGGAGAACCGTGGTTGTCCAAGAGTGGAGTGTGGCGGTGTGGAGGAGACAATGGACCATTTCTTGTTTCAGTGCCCCTTCAATATACAAGTCTATAAGCAGGTGGGTGTGGCTCTGGGTATCTCTTTCCTTTCCCGCTTGAGTTATACAGAGTGGTCGCATGGGTCTTTTGAGACACATTGGGATTTTGATTTCTCGACCCTTTTTCTAGTTGGCTTAGTAGTCCATTACTTCACGTGGAATGCACGGTGTCAGGTTTACACTCGGAAAAAAGTCCTTCCTGTCGAGGTGGTGATGCAGAACATTCTGGGTGAGGTTGGGAAGATTCAGGGTCTTGAGAAGCACAGGTGGCAGCCGGGGGCCTGGACAAAGACGTGGAGGAATGTCAGGTCTCCGTAGCTGCTGTCTGTCAGTCTCTGGGTGTGTGGCTTTTCTTTCTGTCCTTTCACATCCCCTAGATTTTTATATAAGATTGTATTTTTGAAAAAAGGTTGCAAGCATGGGTTACATGTGTAATTGTTTCTTAGCCTGAGGGTGTGTTTAGGTGGAGGTTAGGGCTTTGTTTAGGTTGGAATATTTTTTATTTATGTTTTTGCTGTGCTGATGTAAGCTATTTTTGTTTATATATTTTTTATTTTGTATATATGTAAATATGTTTTTATTACATTTGTAAGATTTTTAATAAACAAACATTTGCATTCTAATGTCCTCTCACAGTCACACACTGAAACCGCAGGTGAGAAGTGCTGCTTGGACACTGAAACCACAGAGCAGGAGTGCCGCATGGACACTAAAACCGACTAAAACTGCAGAAGAGGAGTGCCGCATGGACACTAAAACTGCAGAAGAGGAGTGCCGCATGGACACTAAAACCGCAGAGGAGTGCCGCATTGACACTAAAACCACAGCGGAGGAGTGCCGAATGGACACTAAAACCACAGAGGAGCGCTGCATTGACACTAAAACTGCAGAGGAGGAGTGCCGCATGGACACTAAAACCACAGAAGAGGAGTGCCGAATGGACACTAAAACCGCAGAGGAGTGCTGCATTGACACTAAAACTGCAGAGGAGGAGTGCTGCATGGACGCTAAGACAGCAAGTGGTTCTGAACAGAAGACTTTACCCAATAACGGGACTTCTGGTAATTGTGGTACTTATGGGAGTATGGTGAGTGGAACTGCTATGCTGGAGGGAGGATTAGGTGTTGGGTAACTTTCCAAGCCTGATTTCAGAGGTTCCTATGCAGCCAGTTATTAATCCTTTGCATCCAGTTAATGTGCCATCTGTCCCGGTTAGGAACAATGCTAAGGCCGTGTCGGGACAAGGTCATGCTGCTGGTGGTGGAAGGGAGCCAGTTGTGGGACTTTCACCTAACGCACCTTCTTCCATTAAAACGCAGGAATGTGGTACAGCTCAGGTGGGAAGGAGGAAGTATTCTTGTATTCTTGAGTGTATTGTAATACACTATTATTATTACACATTTATATAGCTCTGACATATACTGCAGTGCACACACTGCCTTGCGATCCCAACACTGAACCGATCCCATATGGAATGCCAGTAGATGTCTACAAAAACACAATGAAAACTACAAACACATTTGTTCTGTAGGAATGCTATTAGGCTTTTGCCTTTCGAATGTTCTTTCCTGTCGCATCATGGCAGCATACACTTTGGGTTGTGACTCCGCCCCCACAACCTGATAGGACTACATAGCTATAAATTGTAGAGATGGCGCTCGCCCAGTATTCTCTTTTTTTTCCTCACCTGAAGGACTGAACATATCAGAAGCACCCCCTTACCGAATTCGCCCCAGCCAGGTTCTAGCCTCTCCTGGGTGGAAGTCCTTACCTGTACAGCCTCTAAACGAGCTAGATGGAAGGAACCCCGCTCTGGTGATCTCGGGGGTATGTTGCGGCTTCAGTATAAGCCTTAAACAGGCTTAGTTGTTGTGCAGCGGTCTCCATAAACACCTTCTTTCATTTTTTGTTTCACCTCTCCTTTGCTGGGCTCTGTGGTCCCTCTGTGTCTCCCTACAGGCTTCCCGAGCGTCTCGGCGCTTCCGCGCATGCGCAGTACGCACCCTCAGGGCGTCCTTTCGATTTTGCCAGTTTCCAAGATGGCGCCGAGCGCCTCGCGCCGCTACTGCGCATGTGCGAGCGGGTCGTGACCTCGGCGGCCATGGCGGCAATTTTAAAAAGCCCTGTGTGTCATTTTCAGCTCTCCTTGCTTCCTGGAAGACTTCTGACTGCTGTATTTCGTTTTGCTGCATCCCTAAAGTACCCCTCCTCTGGGTAAGTGTCTATTACTTATGCACTGTCTTTTTGGGGCCTGTTTGCATGCTCTTACCTTCCTGTACCCTTCTCAGGTGCTCACCTTCCTCTCCTATGGAGGCCGCTGCCCCAGTAGATCACCACCAGCCTAATAGGTAAGGGGGGGGGATCCCAGTGGTAAGTAGAGAAGATTGAAAAAGAGAGCAGGACCGTACTAATGCTGCCTAATTGGTCAGCCCTGTCAGGTCCGCAAGATCATCCAAGTCAGGACGAAGAGAGTCTTCGCACAGGAGAAGCCGCTCCGGCCATAGTCGCAGCCGCTCACGCGGAAGAAGTCGCTCAGGCCACAAGGGGAGTCGTAGACGGAGTCGATCCCACTCAAGACGTAGCCGTTCCTACCACAGAAGATCCCCTACACGAAGACACCAATCTTCTGCGCACCCTTCCCGCCCAGCCGGGAATGCTTGCTGGGTATGCGGGGCCACGGCCCTCCCAGACAAACTGGCCTGTCGCAAGTGCATGGATGAAGCTACCAGGGAGAAGGAGCCGGATTCCATAGAACCCACTGGAGTCTCTACTCCCCAAGTCTCAACTCCTGATGTAGAGTTTACGGCCTATAGCGCCTCACCTACCAATCCCAGTACATCAAGAGAGCAAGAACTCCCGTCGGATGATGAGGAGCTGGAAGCATCAGCTGGCTTTGATTTTGCGCTCATAGAACCATTCGTCAGATCGGTTAAGGAAGCAATAAACTGGGAGGAGCCTGAGGAGATACAGCCAAAACAGAGGAAGTATTTCCCAAACCTCAAAAAAGTGCCGGAGGCTTTCCCATTCATCGATGAGTTAGATGAACTGATTAAGGAGGAGTGGCAGAATCCAGAAAAGAAATTCAGTCTGTCCAACAGGCTCACCAAATTGTACCCACTCAAGGAACCCAAAGTATCCCCTTTGGTTTCTCCTCCAGTAGTGGATGCATCTTTGATGCGTCTAGCTAGGCACGTGACGCTACCCATTGAAGATGCAGTGACGTTCAGAGACGTGCTTGACAGGAAGGTGGATACAGACCTTAAGAGAGCTTACCTGTTCGCAGGAGGTGCCTGCAGACCAGCGGTGGCATTAGCAGCGGTTGGAAAAGCTATCTCCAGCTGGTCCTCAGCTACAGCGAGACTCGTCACTGAGGGCGCTGATCAGGAGCAGATCACTAAGGCCTTACAAGAACTTAGCCTTGCGGGAGACTTCGTGGCGGAAGCCTCCGTAGATACCATAAGATCCACATCAAGGTCCATGTTAGCTACCGTAATGGCCAGAAGGGCGCTATGGCTTAAACCTTGGTCAGCTGACCCTGCCTCGAAATCTAACTGGTGCAGGATTCCGTATGACGGGGTGAACCTCTTCGGGACAAAGCTGGATACTGCAATCTCTAAAGTGACAGGCGGGAAGTCGGGTCTCATACCATCGGACAGAAGGCCGAAACAACAAAGGCCACCTCCCTTTAAACGTAATCTTCCGGAGAGGTACAGGGATGCAAAATCCTATAGACCCGGGAAGGAATACAGAAGGAGCTGGAAGAACCCCCAGACGTCCTTCCTCAAATTCCAGAAGCCCAAGACCCCTGCCTCCAATGACCAGAAGTCCTTTTGAAAGTTCGCCCGTCCAACCAGCGGTAGTGGGTGCCAGACTCACAAGGTTCAAGCTGGTCTGGGCGGGAATGATAAAAGACCCATGGACGGTGTCCACTATTCATTTCGGACACAGGTGGGCATTCAGAGGTCGTCCTCCAAGGGACCAATTCTGCTCAACCAGACTTCCTCCTTCTCAAGAAAAAAGACTATCCCTAGTCCAGTATATACAGGAGCTGCTCCAAAAACAAGCAATAGTGGAGGTACCGCTATCTCAAAGAGGCAAGGGTTTCTATTCCCCACTTTTCTTAGTGAAAAAGAAATCAGGGGACTTTCGTCCAGTCTTGGATCTAAAAAATCTCAACCGGTCGATACAGATAGAAACATTCAAGATGGAAAGTCTTCAATCAATCCTCCAAGCAATAAACTTGGGAGATTGGATGCTGTCAATCGACCTCCAGGACGCATATTTGCATATCCCTATCCATACCGAGTTCCAAAAGTTTCTCCGGTTTACCCTAAACCATCGGCACTTCCAATTCCGAAGCCTCCCGTTCGGGATCTCTACCGCACCCAGGACGTTTACAAAGGTCCTATTACCTGTAATAGCCCACCTGAGAGTAAAGGGGCTGAGGGTCCACCACTACCTGGACGACATCCTGCTTCTCTCAGACGGCCAGGACTCTCTCGTCCATCACCGGGAAATTCTGGTCTCCACGTTACAGTCCCTAGGGTGGCTGATAAATTGGAAGAAGAGCAACATCCATCCCACACAGAGAATGGTCTTTCTGGGGGCCGAACTGGACACGAGGGAGAACACAGTGAAACTACCGGGGGAAAAAATCCCTCCTCTAATTCAAAAGGTAAAAAGGGCAATCTCTGCTACAATGCTCCCGGCCAGGACATGTCTCAGTATCCTGGGCTCCGTAGCTTCTACCATTCCCATGGTCCAATGGGCACAATGGAATTCAAGGTCTCTCCAGATCTCCTTCCTGCGTCAGTGGAAGGGCACATCAATGTCCCAACCAATCTTCATCTCCCAGGAGGTAAAGCAATCATTGATGTGGTGGGTACGACCTCACAACTTGGGAAGATGCAGGCATATAATCACTCCCTATCAAGAAACCGTGACCTCAGATGCCAGTCTACAGGGATGGGGAGCTCACTATCAGGACCTTGCGGCTCAGGGTCGTTGGCCTTTCAGGGCACAGGATACAGCGTCGAACATTCTGGAGATGAGAGCAGCGTTCCAGGCTCTCCTGGCCTTCAGTTTTCACTTGAGGGGGAAGCACGTTCTCCTAAGGATGGACAACAAGGTGGCTGTTGCCTACGTCAACAGGCAGGGGGGCACCAGAAGCAGGTCCATGTTGCAGGAGGTTTGTCCTGTTCTGGAATGGGCACAGCTGAATCTACTGGACCTAAGGGCGGTTTATGTTCCGGGAGTCCAGAACACCTTAGCCAACTCGCTGAGCAGAAATTTCCCCTCCAACAACGAATGGTCTCTGAGTCCACAAGCCTATGCTCTCATATCTCGAACCTGGGGCTCCCCAGAGATAGACCTAGCAGCAACTCCGGAGAACACAAAGTGCCAGAGATTCCTATCAAGGATACCGTTTCCTTCGGCAGAGGGGACGGACTGCCTCCAACACCCCTGGAACTTTCAACTGGGGTACATTTTCCCCCCGACGCCTCTCATAGCGAGATTCCTCCTGAGGCTCAAGAAGTCAACAGCATTGGTGGTAGCAGTGATCCCTTTCTGGCCGAGGAGGCCATGGTTTACTACCCTCATGCAGCTGAACACGGCAGAGCCTCTGCCTCTCCCATTGACGTCAGACCTACTCTCCCAGGGGCATCTTCTTCACCCGGACCCGGGGAAGCTACACTTGATGGCCTGGAGACTGAAAGGGCTAGGTACCTAGAGCAAGGCTGTTCCCAGAAGGTGGTGGATACCTTACTCCAGGCCAGGAAGTCTACTACCAACATCACGTACAGAAGAGGTTGGGACTCGTCCTCCCCGTCGGTGTCTCAGATCTTGGAATTCCTTCAATTAGGCCTAGAAAAAGGCCTTAGGTCAAGCACCCTGAAGGTCCAGGTATCGGCCCTGTCCGCCTTGACAGGAGTTAAATGGGCGCAAGAGCCTCTGGTGATTCAGTTTCAGAGGGCCTGTCTAAAGCTGAGGCCCCCCAGGAAACCGTCATTCCCGGTCTGGGATCTCTCAATTGTTCTGGAGGCACTATCCAAGGAACCCTTTTTTCCAACGCAGAGCATATCCCTCTGGGATCTAACGCTGAAAGTTTCTTTTTTGATAGCCATAACATCGGCGAAGCGAGTGTCAGAGATGCAAGCTCTAATGGTTAACGAACCATATTTGGTTGTTCTTCCAGACAGGCTAGTCCTAAGACCTTCAGATCGATTCATCCCCAAGGTATCCTCATCTTTCCATTTTAACCAGGAGATTAATCTTCCAGCACTCAGCACGGATCAGGGAGATCCTCATCCACTAGATGTTAAAGGTACCGTCATGGAGTACCTCTCGGCAACAAAATACATCAGAAAGTCGGAGAGCCTCCTAATTATCCCACATGGTTTCAGGAGAGGTCAAGCGGCATCCTCACGCACCATTGCTTCATGGCTAGTAAAGACCATCAAGAGATCTTACTCACTGAGTAACCATCAAGTACCTGAGGGCTTCAGGGCACACTCCACCAGGGCAGTGGCAACCTCCTGGGCGGCATATTGTAGAGTCTCGGCGGAGACGGTTTGCAGAGCGGCTACCTGGTCCTCCAGGAACACCTTCATGTCTCATTACAAGGTGGATTCCGCCTGCTTATCCACGGTGGATTTCGGAAGATCCGTTATCCAGGCCAATTCCTCTATTATTTGATTAATAAACTTAGTTTGAATTTCCCACCCAGTCTTTGCGAGTTACTCCCCAAAGTGTATGCTGCCATGATGCGACAGGAAAACTGAAAATTGTATACTCACCTTTCCGTAATTTTCCTTTCCTGTCGTATCTTCATGGCAGCATACAATCTCCCACCCTTCTAAGGTGATATATATACGGAGAATACTGGGCGAGGGCCATCTCTACAATTTATAGCTATGTAGTCCTATCAGGTTGTGGGGGCGGAGTCACAACCCAAAGTGTATGCTGCCATGAAGATACGACAGGAAAGGAAAATTACGGAAAGGTGAGTATACAATTTTCCGTTTTATAGAGTGAATCAGGACAATATTGCATTAACGCCACTAGATGGAGCTAAGGATCTGCGACATGTGGTTTCTTTTTTTGCCACAGCCCCGAGCAGCCCTTATTTTACTGTCTGCTTTTATCACCCCCTGGCTACTCTTGTGAACAAAATAAAGAATCTGTATGGTACAGTAGATGTAAGAACAAGGAATGGAGGAAGAAGGAGAACTGATGATTTCATAGAGCGGACCGGATGCCACTCTACTGACAGCAGCATGTGGAGAGCAAATTGTGCTTAGCAGGAACACGCGTTGAGACTCATCTACAAGGATTAATTGATGGCGGGTCTCAGCGCTCTCTGCTCTTTTTCATCTGAGGATAATTATCGCCTCTTAACATCAAAACCCCCCAGCAGAAGATGACACCACTGACACCGAATGAAAGTGGAATACTATTATGTGTTATACTAGAGAGGGGAGCATTCGCAGACCACTTACCAATCACAGACCTTAAACCTGACCTCCAGCACCCCCTTCAGTCTTTCATAGGTGTACAGGTTCCCCTCCTGTACTGCAGGGATCCTCAAACTACGGCCCTCCAGCTGTTGCGGAACTACACATCCCATGAGGCATTGTAAAACTCTGACATTCACAGACATGACTAGGCATGATGGGAATTGTAGTTCTTGAACAACTGGAGGGCCATAATTTGAAGACCCCTGCTCTACTGAAATGGTTTACTCTGATTTCACCGCGCATACGGGATGAGGTCAGGACTCTGTGCAGGCCAGTCAAGTTCCTCCACCCCAAACTCGCTCATCCATGTCTTTATGGACCTTGCTTTGTGCACTGATGTGCATTTATGTTGGAACAGGAAGGGGTTATCCCCAAACTGTTCCCACAAAGTTGGGAGCATGAAATTGTCCAAAATGTCTTGGTATGCTAATACCTTAAGAGTTCCCTTCACTGGAACTAAGGGGCCAAGCCCAACCTCTGAAAAACAACCCCACACCATAATCCCCCCTCCCCCCACACCATAATCCCCCCTCCACCAAATGATTTGGACCAGTGCACAAAGCAAGGTCCATAAAGACATGGATGAGCGAGTTTTGGATGGAGGAACTTGACTGGCCTGCACAGAGTCCTGACCTCACCCCGATAGAACACCTTTGGGATGAATAAGAGCGGAGACTATGAGCCAGGCCTTCTCGTCCAACATTGGTACCTGACCTCACAAATGCGCTTCTGGAAGAATGGTCAAACATTCCCATAGACACACTCCTAAAAGAGAAAAACAGAACATTGCATAGCTCAACTCACCAACCAGTCTGCTGACCAACTGAATGAACCTGTCCAACAGTCTGCGTTAACAACAGGGGTTCAGTTAGCACGCATTTGCAAACGCATGCATAAGCTGCAAGGCCTCTTCATTGCACCCTGTGTATTGCTTGCAGTCTTAAACGCTACTGAATTTATGAGCGTCTCCACAATGGAAGCACATGCATTCTAATGGATAGATGAGGGGCAGGTGGGCCTGGAGGCAGCCCAATCCCCCTTAAAGGAACGGGAGCACACTGGACCCCCAGCACATAGCACAGTGGTAGCAAGGGTGCCCAGTGTGTCCCCGGACCATATTTACTCCAGTAACAAACAAATGGCCCCTGCCGCCACCTATAACTGGCCTTCACAGCAAGGAGCAATGTAAGCAAACCTTGTGGACAGCCTTCCCAGAAGAGTTGAAGCTGTTACTTTTAGTAATATAGTGTATATTGTACATTCACATCAGTCCCTGCCCTCAAGAAGCTTACACTCTAAAGCCTCGTACACACGATCAGATTTTCTGATGGGAAATGTGTGATGTCAGGCTGTTGGCGGAAAATCCGACCATTTGTACGCTCCATCAGACAATTGTTGTCGGATTTTCCGCAGACAAATGTTGGATAGCAGGCTTTAAAATTTTCCGCAGACAATTGTTTGTTGTCGGATTTTCCAAGCGTGTGTACACAAGTCCGTTGGACAAAAGTCCAAAGTACAAACACGCATGCTCGGAAGCAAGGACGATCCGGAAGTGGTCGGTCTTGTAAACTTGCGTTCGTAATGGAGAATTAACATTCGTGACGCGGCAAATTATGAAATCTGGAAATGCAGCGCACAATTCTCTTCTTCTTTAATGGGATAATAATGAAGCTGCTTTGCTGGTGATGCTGATGGAGTTATGGCAAACATATTTTCAAAGGCTTTTTTTTCTAGTGATATCAAGAATAATATTATTATGCTTTTTTTTTTCTTTTATTTGGGGAAGGTACCACAACACCATTATCCTGTAGTTTTTAAGAACAAAGATACAACTATGTTGGTGTCCCTTGTTAATTTTACATTGTATTTTATAAAATGTAGCTGCCGACTCCCAAACTGTCATTTGAAGTAAAACACAAAGCCAAGTATTATTCTACACAATTTTTTTATTGTGCATTAAAAAAAGAAAACAAATAAAATTAGACATGATATCTGCCAATAGAACTTAACCAAAAAGTGCATTCTATGCATCCAAAAATATAGAAAATATACCAAATCAAATCATTATTATTCAACCAAAAAATAAAATAAAACCTCATGCATGTGTCCTGCTTCTTAATATAGGGGGTTGCCAATGCCAAGAGTTGGTGAAATCAGGGGTCCGTCATCTGGAGATAATTCTGAAAATCATCCGGATCATTCTCCTGGAGCTCCCGCAGCAAAGGCATATGACAGAATTGGTCACAATTAATAAAGCAACCAATTTTTGGTCCAAGAAATCCTCCTCCTCCTGTTCCTGGACTGGACTTGGGTCAAAGCAATAACTCCAAGGCCAATAATAAATAACACGTTATCTCCTGCAAATCCGCAACTTGGCTGGTTGACGAACGGCCGTTCAGAAACGAACTGAAAAGCACGAAATAAAAAGCGCGAAATGAAAAGAGCGAATCAACACTCACCAAACTTCTACAAACACAAAATTAGCAGAAGGAGCCCAAAGGGTGGCGCCAGACAATTGAACTTCCTCTTTATCGTCTCCTAGTACGTCTAGTACATCACTACGTTCGTGTTTGTTGGCCGACAATTGTGTGTATACAAGACAAAATCCAGGCACACGCCCTTCGGACAAAAGTCCGATGCTTTGTCTGCTGAAAATCTGATCGTGTGTACGAGGCTTAAGGCCCCTAACTCACTTTCTTACATACCAGGGCCAATGAAGACAGGAGCCAATTAACCTACCAGCATGTCTTTGGAGCGTAGGAGGAAACCGGAGTAAAAATTAAAAATAAAAGGCTTTCTCGCTACTACAAAGAATATGCCACAGAAAAAAGAAAAATATATATATAAAACACAAAATGAACAAGTAATATACAAGTGAAATAAATGAGTGTTCAAATTGAACAAGATGAAGTGCCAAATAAAAATAAACCTGCTGCAAAACCTAATTCGTGTTCACAATACACAAAGTAAAAATGATAAATATAAAGTGATCTTGGGCAATGGTGAATCAGCACTCAGCTGAAACGTTGACACACATGTGAAAATCCATGTAAAAATCAAATGTGCAAATAATAATAAAGTTCAGAAAAATAAAGGAAGAGAGAAAAAAACAAAAAAAAGGCGATGGGCCTCCAAAAAATAACGATAAAAAGTGAAACAAGAGAAAACAGGCGTCCATACACAGATGTAGGTGAAGGTGAATATATCAGTGTGATGGCACCCTCTTCAAATACATCCAATTCTAAACTTCAAATGACAACTGGGATGTATATCCAGCAGAAAACGAGCTCACAGAACTCTCACCTCTAATCTCCCAGTAATTAGCATCACCACCATATCATCAGCCTTTAACCTTCTATTCCTCCATCCTCCACTAGGGCGTCTCCATCTTTAAATGATTCTCCAGATAATCCCCACCAAATTACTGGATAAGATGATGGACACACCATGTATGCTATATATATATATATATATGCTCCAATCGGGATAAAAATCGCCAAAGGAGCGAAGGAAAGGAATGCCTCCAATAGTGTAGTATGTTAAATAATTGATGGTGTTTATTAAATAAAATGAGTTGGACTCTTACATAAAAAAAAAAATCATAAAAGCATAAAGAATAAAACGTGTGGTGTTCAATTCGTCTTCTCACTTCACTTCCGGTATTCGTCCACTTCCGGCCACTCCCTACACATTACGTCACCACGTGACTTCATCAGGGGCGTACCCGGAGGAAACGCACGCAGGCAAAAGGGAGAACATGCAAACTCCAGGCAGGTAGTGTCATGTTTGGGATTGGAACCAGCCACCCCAGTGCTACTAGGCAGAGGTGCTAACCAATGTGCTATTTCACACAGAGTTTTGTTTTAGTGGTATTTAACCACTTCACCCCCTTCCTGCCCAGGCTAATTATCAGTTCTCAGCACTGCCACATGTTAAATGACAATTGTGTGGTCATGTAACACTGTACCCATATGAAACGTTTATCATTTTTTTTTCCACACAGAGATTTCTTTCGGTGGTATTTATTTGCCTTTTTTTTCCTTTTTAACCCAAAAAAAAAAAAAAATACCGAAAAATTTTGGATTTCAAATACCCCCTAAATGACCCCTTTTTGGAAAGTAGACAGTACAAGGTATTTAGTAAGAGGCATGGTGAGTTTTTTTTTTTGAAGTTGTAGTTTTTTGGTCACAACTTTTTGGGAAAATGGAATTCATTCAGGACATCATGGTTTACTGCTGTGTGTGATCTGTGATTGGTGACCAGTGATCACATGGTACCTGGCCCAATCACGGAACTATTCTCATAAAGTATGTAAAAAAAATGTAAAAAAAAAAAAAAAAAAAAGATAAAAAGATAAAAAATGGTTAATAATTGAAAAAAAAATTATATTTTTTATTTTATTTTTTGACACACCAGCCATAGGATGATGCTGTACTACACTGGTGACAGTATGTAAAAAAATAATAATATGTAATTACATTTTTTTTTTTTTACATACTCTTATGAAAATAGTTCTGTGATTGGGCCAGGTACCATGTGATCACTGTCACCAATCACAGATCACACACAGTAGTAAACCATGATGTCCTGAATGGATTCCATTCATGACTATTCTTTGCTAGGTGTCATGTGATCGCAGAACAATCGCGTGGTATCTGGGCAGCTGCGATCTGACAGATCAAAGTTGCACAACAAGTCGCACCCTATTTCTGGTAATGGAACCGTTCATATTGGTTCAACTCCGACTAGCACCGATTATGAAAATGTTCCTGCACTATTTTTGGTGATTTCATGTGCGACTTGCATTGACGTCTGTGCATGACGTTGCACAGATGTCAAAAAATCAGAAAAGAATGAGCGCAGGAGAGATTTTTATTGTGTTGCACAGATGTCAGCAAGCCTTAGCCGCCCATGAAATCACACTGACCGGCGGCTTTGAAATCACGCTGAAGTAGCATTCAGTATGAACCGGGGCTAAACAAAACAAAAAGGTAAACAAAAAGATACATTGTATGCTAGAGGAGTAATTATAAACTGAAAGATACAGTGCCCTGAAAAATTATTCATACCCCTTGAAATTTTCCAAATTTTGTCAACCAAAAATGTAAATGTATTTTATTGGGATTTTATGTGATAGACCAACACAAAGTGGCACATAATTGTGAAGTGGAAGGAAAATGATAAATGGTTTTCAACATTTGTTACAAATAAATATGTGAAAAGTGTGGGGTACATTTGTATGGCGCCCCCCCCGGAGTCAATACTTTGTAGAACCGACTTTCTCTGCAATTACAGCTGCAAGTCTTTTTTGGGGATGTCTCTACCAGCTTTGCACATCTAGAGAGGAACATTTTTGCCCATTCTTCTTTGCAAAATAGCTCAAGCTCTGTCAGATTGGATGGAGAGCGTCTGTGATCAGCAATTTTCAAGTCTTGCCACAGATTTTCAATTGGATTAGGTCTGGACTGTGATTGGGCCATTCTAACACATGAATATGCTTTGATCTAAACCATTCCATTGTAGCTCTGGCTGTATGTTTCGGGTCGTTGTCCTGCTGGAAGGTGAACCTCCGCCCCAGTCTCAAGTCTTTTGCAGACTCCAACAGGTTTTCTTCTAAGATTGTCCTGTATTTGGCTCCATCCATCTTCCCATCAACTCTGACCAGCTTCCCTGTCCCTGCTGAAGAAAAGCATCCCCACCACATGATGCTGCCACCACCATGTTTCACAGTGGGGATGGTGTGTTCAGGGTGATGTGCAGTGTTAATTTTCCCCCACACATAGTGTTTTGCTTTTAGGCTCAACAAGTTAAATTTTGATCTCATCTGACCAGAGCACCTTCTTCCACATGTTTGCTGTGTCCCCCACATGGCTTCTCGCAAATTGTAAACGGGACTTCTTATGTCTTACTTTTAACAATGTCTTTCTTCTTGCCACTCTTCCATAAAGACCAGATTTGTGGAGAACACGATTAATAGTTGTCCTGTGGACAGATTCTCCCACCTGAGCTGTGGATTTTTGCAGCCCCCCAGAGTTACCATGGACCTCTTGGCTCTTCTCTGATGAATGTTCTCCTTGCCCGGCCGGTCAGTTTAGGTGGACGGCCATGTCTTGGTAGGTTTGCAGTTGTGCCATACTCTTTCCATTTTCCGATGATGGATTGAACAGTGCTCCGTGAGATGTTCAAAGCTTGGGATATTTTCTATAACCTAACCCTGCTTTAAACTTCTAGACAGCTTCATCCCTGACCTGTCTGGTGTGTTCCTTGGCCTTCCTGATGCTGTTTGTTCACTAAGGTTCTCTAACAAACCTCTGAGGGCTTCACAGAACAGCTGTATTTATACTGAGATTAAATTACACACAGTTGGACTCTATTATTTACTAATAGGTGACTTCTGAAGGCAATTGGTTCATCTAGATTTTAGTTAGGGGTATCAGAGTAAAGGGGGGCTGAATACAAATGCCCCCCACACTTTCATATTTATTTGTAAAAAATAAAAATAAAACATTTATCATTTTCCTTCCACTTCACAATTATGTGCCACTTTGTGTTGGTCTATCACATAAAATCCCAATAAAATACATTTATGTTTTTGGTTGAGACATGAAAAAATGTGGAAAATGTAAAGGGGGTGTGAGTATTTTTTTCAAGGCACTGTATATTGTATGATAGAGGAGTTAGGGCTAGTTTACACTTACTTCAAAACAAGGCTTCGGACATACTTTGATAAAGCTCTCTGAATTCCAGTCAAAGCCCCTGTCACTAAATAAAATGGTTAGCTTACAGTCCTGTTTACACCTTGCTTTTGCTTGGTGCTTCGGTGGGGCTTCGATGGGGTGTTGGTGGAGCTTTGATGGGCCTTTGGTAGGGCTTTGGTGGAGCTTTAATGAGGCTTCGATGGGCTCTTGGTGGGGCTTCAGTGAGGCTTCGATGAGGCTTCGGTGGGGCTTCAAAGGGGCTTCAATGAGCCTTTGGTGGGGCTTCAGTGGGGCCTCAAGCGAGCTTTACCATAGACTTCTATGGAGGCTTTGAAGATGCTTTGAAGCACCACTGAAGCTACATAGGGTATCATTTTTGAAGCAAAGCAAAGCAAAAGCAAGGTGTAAACAGGACTGTAAGCTAACCAGTTTATTTTGTGACAGGGGCTTTGACTGGCATTCAGAGAGCTTTAACAAAGCCTGTCCGACGCCTTGTTGAAGCCGAAGCAAGTGTAAATGAGGCTAGTTTACACTTGCTTCAATACATGGCTTTGGACAGGCTTTGTTAAAGCTCTCTGAACGCCAGTCAAAGCCCCTGTTACTAAATAAATTGGTTAGCTTACAGTCCTGTTTACACCTTGCATTTGCTTTGCTTTGCTTTGCTTTGCTTCAATGAGGCTTTGGTGGAGCTTCGATGGGCCTTTGGTGGGGCTTTGGTGGAGCTTTGATGGGGCTTCAATGGGCCTTTGGTGGGGCTTTGGTGGAGCTTTGATGGGGCTTCAAGGGGCCTTTGGTGGGGCTTTGGTGGAGCTTTGATGGGGCTTCAATGGGCCTTTGGTGGAGCTTCGATGGTGCTTCAATGGGCCTTTGGTGGGCCTTTGGTGGGCCTTTGGTGGAGCTTCGATGGGCCTTTGGTGGAGTTTCAATGAGGATTTAATGGGCCTTTGGTGGGGCTTTGCTGGAGCTTTGATGGGGCTTTGATGGGCCTTTGGTGGGGCTTTGGTGAAGCTTCGATAAGGCTTCAGTGGGGCTTCAAGCATGTTTTGCCATAGACTTCTATGGAGGCTTTGAAGACACTTTGAAGCCCCACTAAAGCGACATGGGGTATAATTTTTGAAGCAAAGCCGAAGCAAAGCAAAAGCAAGGTGTAAACAGGACTGTAAGCTAACCATTTTATTTAGTGACAGGAACTTAGATTGGTGTTCAGAGAGCTTTAACAAAGCCTGTCCGAAGCCTTGTTTTGAAGCAAATGTAAACTCGCCGTTAATGTGTGTTGAAGCCAAAACAAGTGTAAATGAGCCCTAAATGTAAACAAAGATACATTGTATGATGGGGGAGTGAATGTAAAAGTAAAAGATACATTGTATGATGGAGGAGTAAATGTAATGTAAAGGATACATTAAATAATGGAGGAGTAAATGTAAAGTAAAGGATACATTGTATGATGGAGGAGTAAATGTAATGTAAAAGATACATTGTATGATGGAGGAGTACATGTAATGTAAAGGATACATTATGATGACATCATGCTGTATGACTGACGTCACTTTAACGTTCCCCTTTAATTCCTCCTCCATCAGATCTCTGCTGGTATCTCACACACATCCGGCAAACACCGGCTCAGCCGGATCCATCTTCTCCATCTGGCCTGCAGCCCCTCGGACCGGTCACTCGTCATTTGCTCTCTTCACCCGGTTAGACATTTCGGTGACCCGAAGGACTCATCATTACCGCGACACAAATTAAGTGTGAGATCATTTGTTTAACTGATTCCTGCCCGCAGCTTGTAGAGCACAGAGAGAGAGAGAGGGAGAGAGAGAGAGCGGGAGCAGCATCAAAGAGAGTCTATCCAGTGATCTCTGTGACAATCTGCAGCTCCGGGGTGACACCACCGAGAGCAACACTTTCATGTTTCCTCCCTGAGAGCGACCAATTAATCTCTTTATCCATACTTCCCTACAGCCGCTCTTCCCTCTGACACCAGTAGGGGGAGCCCAAGAGGAGCTCTTCAGAGGATCAAACTGTAATCTAGTTACATTATGTTCTGTTATTTCACTTTGTATCATTTTTTTGTTACGTTGCGCTGTGTTCGGCTAGATTCATATTGATACATTTTTTTTTCTTAATTATTTTACCTTTTTATTTTTTAATTTTTACACTGTTTTTTTTTTTTTTTTTTTAAATTGTGTCACTTTTATTCCTATTACAAAGAATGTAAACAACCCTTGTAGTAAAACAAAAAGCATGACAGGACCTCTTAAATGTGAGATCTGGGGTCAAAAAGACCTTAGATCTCATATATACACTAAAATGCAATAATAAAAAAAAAAAATTGTCATAAAAAAATCATTAAAAAAAAAATTGGCCCTTTAAGAGGTATGGGCGGAAGTGACATTTTGATTTCGCTTACGCCCTGCAGTGATATGGAGATGGGTTGGGGGGCCATCTTCCCCTCACTCGTCTCCATACCCAGCAAGGGGAAACATCCGATTGCCTCCGCCACTGCCGGTGGCTCCGGTAAGCGGCGGAAGCCACTGGAGCGTGGTGGGAGGGGGGCCTCCTTTTCCGTCGCCAATAAAAGTGATCCCGTGGCGATTCCGCCGCAGAAACCACCTTTATCTTGTACCGGACCGCCCGCTGAAGAAGAGGATACCGGGGTTATGGCAGCTACAGTACCTGACAGCGAGATTGTGTTCTCAGCGCGATCCCATTGCGCTGGTTCTCAGTGACAGGGTACTGTGCATGTCGCGCTGGCTCGCTCATCGGGAAAGGAAAACTTTTGGGGGAACGCCGCGCCAAATTTTTAATTAAAAAACCGGCGTGGGTTCCCCCCAGGGGCATACCAGGCCCTTAGGTCTGGTATGGCTTTTAAGGGGAACTCCCCTATGCCGAAAAAGCAGCCCGGCCGGTCAGGAAAGGGGGTGGGGACGAACGAGCGCCCCCCCTCCTGAACCGTTCCAGGCCGTATGCCCTCAACATGGGGGGTGGGCGCTTTGGGGCAGGGGGGCGCCCTGCAGGGTGCCCCCCCACCCCAAAGCACCTTGTCCCCATGTTGATGAGGAAAAGGGCCTCTTCCGGACAGCCCTGGCCGTTGGTTGTCGGGGTCTGCGGGTGGAGGGCTTATCAGAATCCGAGAGCCCCCTTTAATAAGGGGGCCCCCAGATCCCGGCCCCCCACCCTATGTGAATGAGTATGGGGTACATGGTACCCCTACCCATTCACCTGGGGGAAAAAGTGTCAATAAAAAAACACACTAAACAGTCTTCTTCCGACTTCTCCGCTCTCTCCGACCTCTTCTCACGGTCTTCGGCTTCTTCTCCCGGTGTTCCGCCTCTTCTCCCGGTGTTCCCCCTCTTCTGCCGGGCTCCTCCGCTATCTTCTACTCTTTTGCCGCTCTTTTGCTAGTGGTGGCCTGGTCTTTTCCGTCTTGTTCCTTCTTCTCTTCTTCTTCTTCTTCCGATGTTGACACAACGCTGTCTCCCGCTGTTATGCTGTGTGAGCGGTGCGCGATCACTTATATAGGCATGGGGCGTGGTCACCGGATGATGTCACCTGGTAACCCCGTCCCCTTGTGATGATGTGACTGTGATGTCACAAGGGGGTGGGGTCACCGCCTATATAAATGGTTGTGCAGCGCGCACACAGCATTCCAACAGGAGAGAGTGTCAATATCGGAAGAAGAGAAGAGGGGACAAGACAGCGCAGAAGACCGGGCCACCGCTAGCAAAAGAGCGGCAGAAGATAGCGGACACCAGGAGAAGAGGCTGGAGAGAGCGGAGAAGTCGGAAGAAGACCCCCGAAGTCGGAAGAAGACCCCCGGAGCTGCCTAATAAATTACTTTTAAAACCTGTGTAGTGTGTTTTTTTAATGACACTTTTTTTCCTAGGTGAATGGGTAGGGGTACCATACTCATTCACATAGGGTGGGGGACCAGGATCTGGGGACCCCCTTATTAAAGGGGGCTCCCGGATTCCGATTAACCCTCCGCCCGCAGACCCCGACAACCAACGGCCAGGGTTGTCGAGAAGAGGCCCTTGTCCTCATTAACATGTGCTCAGTTTGAAGCAGTGGAGCTTGGTGTAAGTGGAACTGAATTAAGTGGGAGTTAAACACAAGAGTTTAAAACAGGAGGTTATAACAGGGGTCATAGTACCTGTGTAGTGTGAGTATCTGAGTGTTGTCTGAGTAGTGTGTGTGGATCGTTAGCACTGTGTATTGTGTACCTGTGTATTGTCTTGTTGTGTACCTGTGTATTGTCTTGAGTATTAGTGCCAGGAAGCTAGCTGTTAGGTAATTTGGACAGGGTAAAATTCCCCAATCCTCACTAAATTTAATAGGTATGTTGCCCGGCGGGTGTGGAGAGGCGGCTCTTTGTACATCTTGCCGCATGTATGCGTTCCTTGATCATCCGATCGAGGGCGAATACTGCTGTGCAAAATGTAAGCACATTGTTTCCCTGGAAGCCCAGGTTCTGAATCTAGGGAAGCAACTGTCAGCACTGAGAAGTCCCTCCATACTAAAGGTGAGCCAGGAACGTACATGGCAGGCGCCGGCAGGGGCCAGCACAGAGGCGGGTGGAGACAAAGAGGTGCAGGCACTAGCAAAGAGTAGATGGGTGACAGTCAGGAGGGGTAGAGGGGGAAGTGCCAGAGAGGCCGTTCCAGGACTGGAGCATCCCAATAAGTACGCTCCATTGAGTGACATTGGTGAAACCAGTCAGGGACCAGCACTGCTGGAGATGAGGGACTCTCCTAGCTGCCAGGGGAAGAACTCCTCCAGTGAGAGTGGGGGGGCAGCAAAGGTAAAGGAAAGACAGATTCTGGTGGTAGGGGACTCAATTCTTAGAAGGACAGAGAGGGCAATCTGTAACCAAGACCTGAAGCGCCGAACAGTATGTTGTCTACCGGGCGCTCGGGTTCGGCACATCACGGATCTTGTGGACAGATTACTGGGAGGGGCTGGGGAAGACCCGGCTGTCATGGTGCATGTTGGCACCAATGACAAAGTCAGAGGCAGATGGAGTGTCCTAAAGAACGATTTTAGGGACTTAGGAGCTAAATTGAGGAAAAGGACCTCCAAGGTAGTGTTCTCAGGAATACTACCGGTACATCGAGCCACACCAGAAAGGCAGAGGGAGATTAGGGAAGTAAACAAGTGGCTGAAGAGCTGGTGTAGTAAGGAGGGGTTTGGGTTCCTGGAGGACTGGGCCGACTTCTCAGTCGGTAACCGGTACTATAGAAGGGACGGACTGCACCTAAATGAGGAGGGTGCAGATCTGCTGGGAATGAAGATGGCCAAAAAGTTAGAGGGGTTTTTAAACTAGGCGATGGGGGGGAGGGTCCAGAGACAGTGATAGCCAGCGCGGAAGATATTCCAGAGGGTAGTATTGGGGGCATTAGTGGTAGGTTAACCAAAGCACAAAAACACAAGGTGAGTATAGTAGCAAGTCCTAGTTGCAATCTTGAAACACCCAATACGAGGACAATATGTGACCAGTCTAAACTATGTGGCATGTTCACCAATGCCAGGAGCATGGCGGACAAGATGGGTGAACTAGAGATACGGTTGTACAAGGAGGATTTGGATTTTGTGGGAATTTCAGAGACCTGGTTCAACAGCTCTCATGATTGGCTGGCAAACATTCAAGGGTATACCCTATACCGCAAGGATAGAGAAGGTAAAAAAGGGGGAGGGGTATGCCTATATATCAAGAATAATGTACAAGTGAGTGTGAGAGATGACATCACTGAGGGGGCTAGGGAGGAGGTGGAATCTTTATGGGTAGAGCTCCAAAGGGATGAAGCTAAGGGGAAAATAATACTGGGAGTATGCTATAGGCCCCCAAACCTGAGGGAGGAAGTGGAGACGGATCTCCTATCACAAATTGGATTAGCAGCAAGGATGGGAAGTGTTATCATAATGGGGGATTTTAATTATCCAGACATAGACTGGGCGGAGGGAACCGCGCATTCATTTAAGGCTCGCCAGTTCCTTAGTGTTTTGCAGGACAATTTTATGGGTCAGATGGTAGACGCACCAACTAGAAATAAAACAATACTAGATCTACTGATTACCAATAATACAGACCTGATAACAGATGTGGTAATACGGGGCAATTTAGGTAACAGCGATCACAGGTCAATTAGTTTCAGTATAAATCACACAAATAGGAAACATGAAGGGAACACAAAGACACTGAATTTCAAAAGAGCCAACTTCCCTAAACTACAAACCTTGCTAAAAGGCATAAATTGGGATAAAATATTAGGAACAAAGAATACGGAGGAGAGATGGGTTTGCTTTAAGAGCATATTAAATAAGGGCATTAGCCAATGTATCCCATTGGGTAATAAATTTAAAAGAGCGAACAAACATCCTGGATGGCTTAACTCCGATGTAAAAATGCATATAAAAGCAAAGGAGAAGGCCTTCAAAAAATACAAAGTTGAGGGATCATCCTCAGCATTCAGTATTTATAAAGAATGCAATAAGAAATGTAAGGGTGCAATTAGGATGGCTAAGATAGAACATGAAAGACACATAGCGGAGGAGAGCAAAAGAAATCCCAAGAAATTCTTTAAGTATGTAAACAGTAAAAAAGGGAGGACAGACCATATTGGCCCCATAAAGAATGAGGAAGGACATCTGGTTACAAAGGATGGGGAGATGGCAAAGGTATTGAATTTATTCTTCTCCTCAGTCTTCACAAGTGAATCGGGGGGCTTCAGTAACCAAAACTGCAGTGTTTATCCTCATGACACATCACAGGAAGCACCTCCATGGTTAACAGAGGACGGAATTAAAATTAGACTTGAGAAACTTAACATTAATAAATCACCGGGACCAGATGGCTTGCATCCGAGGGTACTTAGGGAACTCAGTCAGGTGATTGCCAGACCGTTGTTCCTAATTTTTACAGACAGTCTATTGACTGGAATGGTACCAGCTGATTGGAGAAAAGCCAATGTAGCACCAATATTTAAAAAGGGCCCAAAAAACATCCCTGGGAATTACAGACCAGTTAGCCTAACATCAATAGTATGTAAACTCTTGGAGGGGATGATAAGGGACTATATACAAGATTTTAGTAATAAGAATGATTTCATTAGCAGTAATCAGCATGGATTCATGAAGAATCGTTCTTGCCAAACCAATCTATTAACCTTCTATGAGGAGGTGAGTTGCCATCTAGATAAAGGAAGGCCCGTAGACGTGGTGTATCTGGATTTTGCAAAAGCATTTGACACAGTTCCGTTTAAACGTTTACTATATAAAATAAGGTGCGTTGGCATGGACCATAGGGTGAGTACATGGATTGAAAACTGGCTACAAGGGCGTGTTCAGAGGGTGGTGATAAATGGGGAGTACTCAGAATGGTCAGGGGTGGGTAGTGGGGTTCCCCAGGGTTCTGTGCTGGGACCAATCCTATTTAATTTGTTCATAAACGACCTGGAGGATGGGATAAACAGTTCAATCTCTGTATTTGCAGACGATACTAAGCTAAGCAGGGCAATAACTTCTCCGCAGGATGTGGAAATCTTGCAAAAAGACCTGAACAAATTAATGGGGTGGGCGACTACATGGCAAATGAGGTTCAATGTAGAAAAATGTAAAATAATGCATTTGGGTGGCAAAAATATGAATGCAATCTATACACTGGGGGGAGAACCTCTGGGGGAATCTAGGATGGAAAAGGACCTGGGGGTCCTAGTAGATGATAGGCTCAGCAATGGCATGCAATGCCAAGCTGCTGCTAATAAAGCAAACAGAATATTGGCATGCATTAAAAGGGGGATCAACTGCAGAGATAAAACGATAATTCTCCCGCTCTACAAGACTCTGGTCCGGCCGCACCTGGAGTATGCTGTCCAGTTCTGGGCACCAGTCCTCAGGAGGGACGTACTGGAAATGGAGCGAGTACAAAGAAGGGCAACAAAGCTAATAAAGGGTCTGGAGGATCTTAGTTATGAGGAAAGGTTGCGAGCACTGAACTTATTCTCTCTGGAGAAGAGACGCTTGAGAGGGGATATGATTTCAATTTACAAATACTGTACTGGTGACCCCACAATAGGGATAAAACTTTTTCGCAGAAGAGAGTTTAATAAGACTCGGGGTCACTCATTACAATTAGAAGAAAAGAGGTTTAACCTTAAACTACGTAAAGGGTTCTTTACTGTAAGAGCGGCAAGGATGTGGAATTCCCTTCCACAGGCGGTGGTCTCAGCGGGGAGCATTGATAGCTTCAAGAAACTATTAGATAATCACCTGAATGACCGCAATATACAGGGATATGTAATGTAATACTGACACATAATCACACACATAGGTTGGACTTGATGGACTTGTGTCTTTTTTCAACCTCACCTACTATGTAACTATGTAACTATGTAACATGGGGACAAGGTGTTTTGGGGTGGGGGGGCCCGCAGGGCGCCCCCCTGCCCCAAAGCGCCCACCCCCCCATGTTGAGGGCATGCGGCCTGGTACGGTTCAGGAGGGGGGGGGGCGCTTGCTTGTTTACAAATTTACAAATTCTCGAGTTTACGAATTGCGATCATAACGAATGACGCCACAAAACAAAAAAAATAAAATACGGATAAATTTGTATTCGTTACATTGACTAAGCTAAATTTGAAAGGAAATTTGAATACCCTTTTAATAGTTAGTTATTATTAGTAAGAATTTTCGGATTTTCGTTCTTACCGATTTTCAGATTTCTGAATTTTCCGAACTTGCAGATTTTCTAAATTTTCGGATTTTCGAATTTACGAATTGCGATTATAACGAATGACCCGAAAAACGAAAAAAAAAAAAGAATGAAAGAAAATGAACAAATTTTTCGGCAGTGCACTTGTCTAGACACCAGCAATAGATTATTCCTGTCACTGACACCAACAATGGGGTGCTATCCTCCCACTGATACCAAAGATGGGTCACTATTCCTCCCACTGATACCAATGATGGGGCACTATTCCTCCCACTGATACCAATGACGGGGCACTATTCCTCCCACTGATACCAATGATGGGGCACTATTCCTCCCACTGATACCAATGATGGGGCACTATTCCTCCCACTGATACCAATGATGGGGCACTATTCCTCCCACTGATACCAATGATGGGGCACTATTCCTCCCACTGATACCAATGATGGGGCAGAAATGATAGGGTCAAAGAAAGGAATTGTGCCCCATTGTTGGTGTCATTGGGAGCAATGACACTATCGATGGGGCAGAATTGATTCCTTTGACCCTCTCATTTTTGCCCCATCATTTGTATCAGTGGGAGGAATAGTGCCCCATCATTGATGTCTTTGCGAGGAATAGTGCCCCATTGTTGGTGTCAAAGGAATCAATTCTGCCCCATCGATAGTGTCATTGCTTCCAATGACACCAACAATGGGGCACTATTCCTCGCAATGACGCCAATGATGGGGCACTATTTCTCCCACTGATACCAATTATGGGGCACTATTCCTCTCACTGATTCCAGGAAATCTTCTAGTCTCACTGACCACAGTCCGGTCCTCCTAAAGACTGAAGGACAGTAAAGTGGCCCTTTGTTTAGAAAGTTTGGAGACCCCTGCTCTAAAATATTCTCTAACAATCCCGGTATTCAGCTTCCTGAGAAAGACATCCCAGACATCTCAATACTGTAAGCTAGTATATGGACAAGAAGTGGCTGCAAAGGGGATGTGGGAGATCAGCAGCACTGAAGTATTTTCTTTTATTATTAAATAAAAGCAAATGGTAATGATACACACACATGTCACCCAGCGAGGGCTTACATTCATCTCTTTACGATTGATTTATAAGGAGCCCCCCGGAGTGTGCGATCCTGTGCAGGTTTTATCATCCTCGTTATACGTCGGATTGTCTGCATATTTATGTGTGTGGGTGGCGGGATTAGACGGGCGAGGTATGAAGACGCACGGACCCGCCAAGTGTTACTTCATCCTCCGGCGCCTCTTGAAGTGTCTAATTAGATTAACCCTTCCTGCCCCTCTTCATCATCAAAGAGCCTGCGTGCAGCCGGGCGGGCGGCGGTGGTGAGGACAGATCTGCGCTTTCATGTTTCCTCTCAGAAAGCTGATAATTAATTCTCTATTTCCTCTCCTCCTGTCGTTATTCCTTCCAGAGAGACGATCGATGTGCCACCGCCGCACTCACATGTGGAGGGGATGGGACCGAGCAACAGGAGCATCATACCTGAGATCTATGAGGACCGGGACAGGAGTGTGTCCCCAATCACATCTGAGACAAGCACTCTTCACTCCATTAAGAAAGCATTTCTTTTTTTTTTTTTTTGCACATGTATGTAGACTCAGGAAATCACACATATTGTCAGGTGCAGCCATCAAAGTCTATAGGGACCAAAAATATGTCACTCTACATAAAGAAGCCGATGTCAGCTTCCAGCGACACTACTGCACCCAGGTGTGACCGGACACCACTCAGGGGAACTGGAATGTTGGTGTTCAAGTCCTTAAATCCTTCCCTTCCCTTTCCTTCCTTCCTTCCTTCCTTCCTTCCTTCCTTCCTTCCTTCCTTCCTTCCTTCCTTCCTTCCTTTCTTCCTTCTTTCCTTCTTTCCTTCTTTCCTTCTTTCCTTCTTTCCTTTCCTCCTTTCCTTCTTTCCTTTCCTTCTTTCCCTTCTTTCTTTCTTTCCCTCCTTTCTTTCCATTCCCTTCCTTTCCCTTCCCTTCCTTCCTTTCTTCCTTTCCCTTTCCTTCCCTTCCCTTTCTTTCTTTCCCTTCCCTTCCTTTCTTCCCTTTCCCTTCCCTTTCATTCCCTTCCCTTCCGTTCTTTCCCTTCCCTTTCTTTCCTTTCCCTTCCCTTTCTTTCCCTTCCCTTCTCTTCCCTTCCTTTCTTTCCCTTCCCTTCCCTTCCTTTCTTTCCCTTCCCTTCCCTTTCTTTCCCTTCCCTTCCTTTCTTTCCCTTCCCTTCCTTTCTCTTCCCTTTCTTTTCCTTCCCTTCCCTTTCTTTCCCTTCCCTTCCTTTCTCTTCCCTTTCTTTCCCTTCTCTTCCGTTCTTTCCCTTCCCTTTCTTACCCTTCCCTTCCTTTCTTTCTTTCCCTTCCCTTCCTTTCTTCCCCTTCCCTTCCCTTCCCTTTCTTTCCCTTCCCTTCCTTTCTCTTCACTTTCTTTCCCTTCCCTTCCCTTTCTCTCCCTTTCTTTCCCTTCCCTTCCCTTTCTTTCCCTTCCCTTCCCTTCCTTTCTCTTCCCTTTCTTTCCCTTCCCTTCCCTTTCTTTCCCTTCCCTTCCCTTCCTTTCTTTCCCTTCCCTTCCCTTCCCTTCCTTTCTTTCCCTTCCCTTCCCTTCCTTTCTTTCCCTTCCCTTCCTTTCTTTCCCTTCCCTTCCTTTCTCTTCCCTTCCTTTCTCTTCCCTTCCTTTCTCTTCCCTTTCTTTCCCTTCCCTTCCTTTCTTTCTTTCCCTTCCCTTCCTTTCTTTCCCTTCCCTTCCTTTCTTCCCCTTCCCTTCCTTTCTTCCCCTTCCCTTTCTTTCCCTTCCCTTTCTTTCCCTTCCCTTCCTTTCCCTTCCCTTCCTTTCTTTCCCTTCCCTTCCGTTCTTTCCCTTCCCTTCCCTTTCTTTCTTTCCCTTCCCTTCCCTTTCTTTCCCTTCCATTCCCTTCCTTTCTCTTCCCTTTCTTTCCCTTCCCTTCCTTTCTCTTCCCTGTCTTTCCCTTCCCTTCCCTTCCCTTCCTTCCTTTCCTTTCTCTTTCCCTGCTGTAGTTTCACTTACACATACAGGTCTCCTGCCCATCCCTCTTCTGGAGAAGCACCACACTGATGAGCTCAGCTCTGTCACTCTGCTATCTCTTCCTATCAGAGTGTTCCTTATACACAATGCACCGACTGGCTCTTTATGGAAAAGGACCTGGGGGTCCTAGTAGATGATAGGCTCAGCAATGGCATGCCATGCCAAGCTGCTGCTAACAAAGCAAACAGAATATTGGCATTAAAAAGGGGATCAACTCCAGAGATAAAACGATAATTCTCCCGCTCTACAAGACTCTGGTCCGGCCGCACCTGGAGTATGCTGTCCAGTTCTGGGTACCAGTCCTCAGGAGGGATGTACTGGAAATGGAGCGAGTACAAAGAAGGGCAACAAAGCTAATAAAGGGTCTGGAGGATCTTAGTTATGAGGAAAGGTTGTGAGCTCTGAACTTATTCTCTCTGGAGAAGAGACGCTTGAGAGGGGATATGATTTCAATATACAAATACTGTACTGGTGACCCCACAATAGGGATAAAACTTTTTCGCAGAAGAGAGTTTAACAAGACTCGTGGCCACTCATTACAATTAGAAGAAAAGAGGTTTAACCTTAAACTACGTAGAGGGTTCTTTACTGTAAGAGCGGCAAGGATGTGGAATTCCCTTCCACAGGTGGTGGTCTCAGCGGGGAGCATTGATAGCTTCAAGATACTATTAGATAAGCACCTGAATGACTGCAACATACAGGGATATATAATGTAATACTGACATATAATCACACACATAGGTTGGACTTGATGGACTTGTGTCTTTTTTCAACCTCACCTACTATGGAACTATGAATGCTGCTTCTCCCTCCCTGCCTCCGATGGGTTGAATGAGGTTGATGACAAGTCAAATTCAGGTTTAGCACTGCAAAAAACACATTGAAAAATGTAATAATGAATGCAATGCTGTCATAATTGGCCACCACACTGGACCACCAGGTATGCCACCCTATACCACCAGGGAAATGCCAATCAGTGCCGCCTTTTAGTGCCCAGCAGTGCCATCTATCAGTGCCACCCATAAGTACCCATCAGTGCAGCCTATCAGTGCCCACCAGTGTCGCCTATCAATGCCCATCAGTGCCGCCTATCAATGCCCATTAGTGCCGGATATCAGTGCCCATTAGTGCCGGATATCAGTGCTGCCTATCAGTGCCATCGTCAGTGCCCATCAGTGCCATCTCATTGGTGCCACCTTATCGGTGCCGCCTTATCAGTGCCCATCAGTGAAGGAGAAAACTTACTTATTTACAAAACTTTATAACAAAAACCAAGAAAAACTTTTTTTTTTTAAACATTTTTTCTGTGTTTTTTTATACGTTTAGCAAAAAATAAAAACCACAGAGGTGATCAAATACCACCAAAAGAAACATCTATTTGTGGGAAGAAAATGATAAAACATTTCATTTGGGTACAGCATCGCACGACCGCGCAATTGTCATTTAAAAGGGGACAGCACTGAAAGCTGAAAATTGGCCTGGGCAGGAAGGTGCGAAAGTGCCCGGTATTGAAGTGGTTAAGACGCCACCCTTCAAAAATAAATGTTTTGACTTGTCATGTGACTTTATGTGTCGCAAGTCGCATGATAAGTTGTAGCAGTGTGAACCGGGGCTTGTAAAGGGCCCCATGACGGCAGTAAAGGGCCCCTGGGATCAGCGAGACGGGCCCTGGGCTCAGAAGGTATGGCCCTGGGACCAGAGGAAAGATCCCTGGGACTGATGGAAAGGGCCCCAGTGGTCAGGGGTGGGGGCCCTTTATGGTTTCTTACCCTGGGGCTCTGAAGGTTCTAGTAACACCTCTGTTGGTACTGATCGGGCATAGACTCAATAGCCTGCTAATAACCATCATACCTCCATTGTACCTCCAACGTTCAGAAGAAATAACTCCATCCAGCTGAAGAATTCTCGGAGAATGGCGCAGGTCTCAGCACAGAATAGACGCCGCCAATTATTTCTGACATCCGTTGAAGGAACAGAGAACTCATTCAGGAGAGGCTCATTCAAAGCTCAATAGAAAAGTCGATTTTCTTTTTTTTCCCCTGGAACACAAGACATACGCAGACATAGATCCAACGGATGTGCTACACACCTCATATACAGCCCAGCGTATCGATCGATGGTCTCCAACTCCAATAAATTCCTAAGGGGAAAAAACCCACAAAGGATGCCGACACATACTCCAATCCTCCAAAGTGTCCTTTATTAGAACTTACAAGTGGCACTTTGAACCAAGCCTTGCTTACGCATTTCAGGTCTTAGCTATAGCGGATTGAAGAATTGAGGAAGTCCATTGTTGCAGTGTGTCCATGTATCAGCTTTCTTCTCATCATCTTCATTCAGGATCAGGGCTCACTTTCAGTAAGTGTTCACGTGCGGAGTACAGGCGCCAAACTCACTCATGTGGGTCAAACACCGGCCGACCAAAGAAAAGAAAAGAGTACCAAATTTAATGTATGTTTACTCAACCCTACTACACAACAGAATGGGGGGATTTATCAAGGCACTGAGGCCTGGTTCACCTGGTATGGAGTCTGCATAGGCAGGTGCAGTCTTCTTTCTCCACTGTAGGTGGCGCTCGTCCACAGTGGCATTGCAGTTGGAGAGGAAGTCAGGAGGAACGTGGTTCCTCTATGGTTTTCCTGGGTCATTGGGGAAGCTCTCTGTATGATGCCGCCCAGGGGCATTGCTAGGTCTACAAAAGATCTGGGGCTAGAGCCCATAGCAGTGTAGTAAAGAAAGTCATGCACTTGGGCGGGCATACACATGTATTTACAGTAATATACATGTGTGTGTGTGTATATCCCCAGAGAGCCCCCACTTACATCAGGGTCCCCAGAGAGCCCCCCTTACATCAGGGTCCCCAGAGAGCCTCCCCCTTGCATCAGGGTCCCCAGAGAGCCTCCCCCTTAAAATCAGGGTCCCCAGAGAGCCTCCCCTTATTATCAGGGTCCCCAGAGAGTTTCCCCCCTTTAAATCAGGGTCCCCAGAGAGCCTCCCCCTTTAAATCAGGATCCCCAGAGAGCCTCCCCCTTAAAATCAAGGTCCCCAGAGAGCCTCCCCCTTATTATCAGGGTCCCCAGAGAGTCTCCCCCTTTAAATCAGGGTCCCCAGAGAGCCTCCCCCTTTAAATCAGGGTCCCCAGAGAGCCTCCCCCTTAAAATCAGGGTCCCCAGAGAGCCTCCTTCTTATTATCAGGGTCCCCAGAGAGTCTCCCCTTGCATCCCTTGCATCAGGGTCCCCAGAGAGCCTCCCCCTTAAAATCAGGGTCCCCAGAGAGCCTCCTCCTTATTATCAGGGTCCCCAGAGAGTCTCCCCTTGCATCCCTTGCATCAGGGTCCCCAGAGAGCCTCCCCCTTGCATCCCTTGCATCAGGGTCCCCAGAGAGTCTCCCCCTTGCATCCCTTGCATCAGGGTCCCCAGAGAGCCTCCCCCTTGCATCCCTTGCATCAGGGTCCCCAGAGAGTCTCCCCCTTGCATCCCTTGCATCAGGGTCCCCAGAGAGCCTCCCCCTTGCATCAGGGTCCCCAGAGAGCCTCCCCGTTGCATCAGGGTCCCCAGAGAGCCTCCCCGTTGCATCAGGGTCCCCATAGAGCCTCCCTTTTGCATCAGGGTCCCCAGAGAGCCTCCCCCTTTAAATCAGGGTCCCCAGAGAGCCTCCCCCTTTAAATCAGGGTCCTCAGAGAGCCTCCCCCTTAAAATCAGGGTCCCCAGAGAGCCTCCCCCTTAAAATCATGATCCCAGAGAGCCTCCTCTCCCCTTGGGGACCCCTGCAAAGACTCGGGGCTGTGGGCCCCAGATTCGGGGGCTACAGCCCCAAAAGCCACCCCCTAGCGACGTCACTGATGCCGCTCCATGTGACCCTAGCGACCCTATTGGGTCAGACAGAGCCTATTTAAGGCCCTGGCTTGGTGCAATTTTCAAGCGTGGGTAGCGTAGGGACAAGGATGTATCAATTGGGATGCAACCGCTTCACTGTGAAGCAGTTGCTTCCCAATTGACATGAATAGGACTCGCTGCACAGAAATGCATGGAACATCCAGGCATCCCCATGGGAGATAAACACAGCCCTCGCATGGAGTACATGGGATCGAGGTCTGAAAAAGTAATTGTGATCTGTGGTGGCCCCATTGCTCCCAACTGTCCCTGATTTCGAGGGATCAATGTCCCTCTGTCCCCCTCATTTGTCCCTCATTTTGGTCTGATCTGTATAGTTGTATATAAAATGTACTTTTTATCTTTCAAAAAGTGTTTCCCAGCGCTGAACCTTTCATCCAAATTCTAAATTGCTGCATTTGTAAATTTTAAAAGACAATATAAAGGAATAGTAGTGGTAAAAAAAAAAAAAGCCCTTGTGGATTTAATGAACCTTTTTTTGGGTTAATTCTCCTTTAAGGGGGTGTGGCAGGGGGTGTGTCCTATGCCTACATACATTTGCTGGTAGGTGTCCCCCATTTCCATCTCAAAATGTTAGGAGGTATGGTGGCCCATCCATTAGGGGCGCACGGGCACCGCCCCCCTTATCCATGCGTCTGGCCCCCTGATCTACATGCAGAGACGCCCCGGACGCATGGATTCCAATTGTTTTTTTTGTTTTTTGAAGCACGTGATTAGAGCCTGAGGCTCTAATAGGCTTAAAAAAATGGTAGGCTCGGGGCGCAAAGCACTGCACCCCGAGCCCACCCAGTTGTGTGACAATAGCGATGAATATTCGCTATTGTAACACTGATTCTCCTCCCAGCCAATCAGGAAGCGGGTCATGAGTCACCCGATTGGTCAAAAGGACATCCGATCAGATTGGCCCCCAGGAGGAGGAGGGAGGAGATGCAGGGGAGCCGAGAAAGCAGCCGCCCGCAGCCCGGGAGAGAAGATGCCGCCGCCCCCAGGATGGACCAACCAGGAGGGGGGGGTTCTGCCCATGAACCGACCAGGGGGGTGTGTGCCATCCGTGACCCAACCGGGAGGGGTGGCTTTTGGGACGATTGTTTGTCACCCCCCCCCCCCCCCCCGAAAAAAAACCCAGCCGCCACTGAGTGTGATTATAATGAGGCCCGACTAACGACTAACCACAAGGAGAGTGGTTAAGTGGTACTAGAAGCCGAGTCCCCATCAAAATCTAAAATTTGGGGTTGTCACCATAACAGGAGTAGAAGGCAAACCTTCCGATGGGGAGATTAGTTCTTGTGGCAACCAGGGATTTCCCTCATTTTGGAGGGACTTCCTCTCACTTCCTGTTTTGGTTATGGGACAGGAAGTGAAGGGAAATTTCCACAATGGGACACAGATGGCAAAAAAAAAAACAACAAAAAAAAAACTGACAGGGGCTATAACCCTGTATATGTCATTTCTTATTCAACTCAGAGTTCCGAGTGCTGGATATCAGAGCATTACCTTCAACTCATTACTGACTGAATGTGGGAATAATGACTCCGCCGCAGAGATAGAATTCAATCTAAAGTGTTTCTATACATCCCTCTGATAATAACGCCTCCCTGATGGAAATGGAGATGTGCACGGCTTTGAATATGGGAATTATTTCCAGGAATCTCCTCATCCCTCAGTAGAAGGAGGACACTGATGGCTTCCAGGGGAATGTTTTTTTTTTCTGTTTTTAACAATTACAGTAACATTTGCCTGAAGGTTATCATTTGATGTGACATTCAAATTCTCATATCTTTGCTGTTCCATATTTTCACGGTGGCCTATTCAGATGTGTGATATTTTAGGAAAATGAGCTGCTCTTTGCGTGTGAAGCGGTCAAAAAAAGGTTCTGGCATGATTTTTATAATACGCGCATTTGCTAGATGTGTGGGGGGTGTCATTAAGAAGTATTGGCAACCATGTGCGTCTGCAAAAAGCAGTGCAATTTTGTGCGGTACGGGGAAACGTGAGATTTGGCACGGGTTACCGCACAGCACCTGGTGTGAGCAAGCCCTAAAATGTGGTCTGTGAGGCAGAGTTCAGTGGTCTGTAAGTTGTAAATCCCTCCTCCTAGCAAAACCCCCCAAATCCTCCTCTTAACACAACCCCCCAAATCCCCCTCCTAGCACAACCCCCCCAGATCCCCCTCCTAGCACAACCCCCCAAATCCCCCTCCTAGCACAACCCCCCCAAATCCCCCTCCTAGCACAACCCCCCCCAAATCCCCCTCCTAGCACAACCACCCCAAATCCCCCTCCTAGCACAACCACCCCAAATCCTCCTCCTAGCACAACCCCCCCAAATCCTCCTCCTAGCACAACCACCCCAAATCCTCCTCCTAGCACAACCCCCCCAAATCCTCCTCCTAGCACAACCCCCCCAAATCCTCCTCCTAGCACAACCCCCCCCAAATCCCCCTCCTAGCACAACCACCCCAAATCTCCCTCCTAGCACAACCACCCCAAATCCTCCTCCTAGCACAACCACCCCAAATCCTCCTCCTAGCACAACCCCCCCAAATCCTCCTCCTAGCACAACCCCCCCCCAAATCCCCCTCCTAGCACAACCACCCCAAATCTCCCTCCTAGCACAACCACCCCAAATCCTCCTCCTAGCACAACCACCCCAAATCCTCCTCCTAGCACAACCCCCCCAAATCCTCCTCCTAGCACAACCCCCCCCAAATCCCCCTCCTAGCACAACCACCCCAAATCTCCCTCCTAGCACAACCACCCCAAATCCTCCTCCTAGCACAACCCCCCCAAATCCTCCTCCTAGCACAACCCCCCCAAATCCTCCTCCTAGCACAACCCCCCCCCCAAATCCCCCTCCTAGCACAACCACCCCCAAATCCCCCTCCTAGCACAACCCCCCCAAATCCCCCTCCTAGCATAACCCCCCTAATCCCCCCCAGCACAGCCCTCCACCCCCCAAATACCCCCTCTAACACAATGCTCCCCAAATCCCCCTCCTAGCACAACCTCTAACCCCCCTCCTAGCACAACCCCCCAAATCCTCCTCCTAGGACAACCCCCCAATCCCCCCTCCTAGCACCCCCCCAAATCCCTCATAGCACAAGCCCCTCCAACCCCCCCCCCCTTCAAGCACATACCCCCAAATCCCCCCACCTAGCACAACCTCCCCCCAAATCCTCCTAGCACAACCCTTCCCCCAATCCCCCCTCTTAGCTCCACCCCTAATCCCTCTCCTAGCACAAACCCCTAAACCCTCCTCCTAGCACAACCCCCCCTAATCCCCCCACCTAGCACTGCCCCCAAATCCCTCCTCATAGCACAACCCCCCAAATTTTCCCCACCTAGCGCAACCTCTGAAATCCCACTTCTAGCACAACCCCCCCCCCCAAATCCCCCTCCTTGCACTACCCCCAAATCTTCCTCCTAGCACAACCCCACCAAGCCCTCCTCTTAGCACAACCCCCTATTCCCCCTCCTAGCACAACCCCAAAATCCCTCTCCAAGCTTAACCTCCCCCCAAATCCTCCTCGTAGCACAACCCCCCCTCCCATCCCTCCTCTTAGCACCCCCCAAATCCCTCCTCCTGGACAACCCCCTCCAATCCCCCTTCTAGCACAACCTCCCCCCAAATCTCCCCTCCTAGCACCACCCCCAAATCTTCCTCCTAATACAACCCCACCAAGTCCTCCTCCTAGCACCTCCCCCCAAATCCTTCCTCCTGGCACAACTCTCCCAATTCCCCCCTCCTAGCACAACCCCGAAATCCCTCTCTAAGTACAATGTCCCCCCAAATCCTCCTCTTAGCACAACCCCCCCATCCCTCCTCCTAGCACCCCCCAAATCCCTCCTCCTGGTACAACCCCCTCCAATCCCCCTTCTAACACAACCCCCCCCACCCCCACTCCTAGTACTACCCCAAATCTTCTTCCTCCACCAAGTCCTCCTCTTAGCACAACCCCCATCCCTCCTCCTAGCACCACCCCTCCAATCCCCCTCCTAGCATAACCCCCCAAATCCCCCTCCTAGCATAACCCCCCAAATCCCCCTCTTAGCACAACCCCCCAAATCTCCCTTCTGACACAAGACCATAGCTCCCAACTGTCCCTCATTTCGAGGGACTGCCCCTGATTTGGAACAATGTCCCTCTGTCCCTCCTCATTTCTCCCTCATTTTGGTCTGATCTATATAGTTGTATATAAAATGCACTTTTTCTCCTTCAAAAAGTGTTTCCCAGCACTAAACCTTTCATCCAAATTCTAAATTGCTGCATTTGTAAATTCCAAAAGCCAATATAAAGGAATAGTAGTGGTAAAAAAAAAAAAGCACTTGTTGATTTAACAAATCTTGTTTTTTTGTACAAGTCTCCTTTAAGGGGGCGAGGCAAGGGGGTGTGTCCTATGCCTGCATAATTTTGCTGATAGGTGTCCCTCATTCCCATTGTAATGGAAATGTGTAAGTTCTGTATATAATTGTATTGTATTTTGTATGTATTGCACATTGCCCTCACTGTGCACACAGCACCAATAATGTTTTCAGTAAATGTTTACATTCTTTTGAGTCCTGATTAGAATTAGCCTGCCTATGTTACGCCCCTTGTTACCATAAACGTACAATTGTAATATTAATGTGATACCTACGTGGCTGAGCGTGTCTTTTGTGTCTACTGCAGTAGTTATTATTAATTTGGAACCACTAATCAATATGAGGATAGGAGTTGCCTATCAACAAATTGTCCAAGTCACCATCTCAAAAAGTTTGGGAGGTGTGCACAAGCCCCCCCCCCCCCCAACCCCCCCTCCTAGCACAAATTCTGTCCCTATAGAAATAGTGACCGCAGTAGAGAGGAGAAGAGAGCCGGGAGGGGTGATGGGATCTGTGCTCTCTCTCCTCCATTCCCCTCCCCCTTCCAGTGGGTGAATTGAATTTGGGATGATTCTCAGTTTATGTTTATTATTAAGCCACACCCAGTATTTTGTGTCATTTAACCACACCCACTTTTTGGAGCACAGCATCTCCACAAAGTGTCCCTCATTCTCAATGTTTGGTGGTATGGCGTTATTTCCAGAGGGAAGGGCGGACTTCCCACCTCTATACAGCAATTTTATCCATACAGAGACCCATACCTCCCAACCGTCCCGGATTGCCCGGGAAAGTCCCGCTGTGGGAGGTCTGTCCCGCGTCCCGGGCACCTTCATTCCGGGACAATACAATGTCCCGGAATTGCCCCATTGGCCGATCTGATGCCCCCTAAAAATTGCCGCTGTCCCTCACTGCCCGGCGCTATACTGGTTCTTGCCAAGACCGCTTCATTTCACCCCCAGATGCTGCCTGGCTAACTGCCAAAACAACTGGTTGCTAGGCATGGCCCGCCTGGCGTCTAACAACCAGTGACGTCACGACGAGGAGGAGAGTGGAGCCCCAGCATTCAGTGCGAGCTGGAGGAGGATTCCTCCTCGCGCCTAAGCTCCGCCCCCGGCTCCACCCCCCAACTCCGGGTCTCCCCTGAAGGCTGTTCCTGCTCTGGAAGAAAGGTAGGAGAATGCTCCCTGCATTGTCCTGTGCACACAGAATGAATCCCGCACGGCACAGCCTGAGGCTGGTTTTCTCACTGTGTGGAAATTTTCTTTGATTGGAACTTGCGGCTGCTTGTCCTCATGGTGATTGGCTGCAGCACATGGCAATCATCCTCCTGTATTTGCCAACAGAACACTCCCCGTGGGGGCGGGGTCAGTTGCCGGTCTGTGCTGAAGACGAGGAGGAGGGCTTTCTGCAGGTCTGTGTATGTGTGATAGGAAAGTTGCTGCAGTTAACTTAAGCTGTTGCAGTGTCCTGGCAGATGACAGATAGATTTCTGGTGAAGCCTGTGCCCAGAATCTTAGCTCAGGTTGCAGACACAGAGCATCACTCGTTCTGTCTGTTTAATCTGTACAGGACTCTGCAGCAGGAGATAAGGAGAGTGTGTGCTGAGAACGGGGAAGTGTTCTGTGTGTGTCTCAATCTGAATTGCCCTGTTTATGCTTCCTCTCCTGAGCTCTCTGTCCATCCCCATTCATCCTGAATCCTGAGATCTCCCTGTCCATCCCAACTTCCCATCCTGCGATCTCCCCGTCCACCACCCTTCCCACCCTGCGATCTCCCCGTCCCACCCTGCGATCTCCCCGTCCCATCCTGCAATCTCCCCATCCCACCCTGCAATCTCCCCGTCCCACCCTGCCATCTCCCCGTCCCACCCTGCCATCTCCCCGTCCCACCCTGCAATCTCCCCGTCCCACCCTGCAATCTCCCCGTCCCACCCTGCAATCTCCCCGTCCCATCCTGCAATCTCCCCGTCCCACCCTGCAATCTCCCCGTCCCATCCTGCGATCTCCCTGTCCACCCCAACTTCCCATCCTGCGATCTCCCCGTCCAATCCTGCGATCTCCCCGTCCAATCCTGCGATCTCCCCGTCCCACCCTGCGATCTCCCCGTCCCACCCTGCAATCTCCCCGTCCCATCCTGTGATCTCCCCGTCCACCACCCTTCCCACCCTGCGATCTCCCCGTCCCACCCTGCGATCTCCCCGTCCCACCCTGCGATCTCCCCGTCCCACCCTGCGATCTCCCCATCCCACCCTGCGATCTCCCCGTCCCATCCTGCGATCTCCCTGTCCACCCCAACTTCCCATCCTGCGATCTCCCCGTCCAATCCTGCGATCTCCCCGTCCCACCCTGCGATCTCCCCGTCACACCCTGCGATCTCCCTGTCCACCCCAACTTCCCATCCTGCGATCTCCCCGTCCAATCCTGCGATCTCCTCGTCCCACCCTGCGATCTCCCCGTCCCACCCTGCGATCTCCCCGTCACACCCTGCGATCTCCCTGTCCACCCCAACTTCCCATCCTGCGATCTCCCCGTCCCACCCTGCGATCTCCCCGTCCCACCCTGCGATCTCCCCGTCCCACCCTGCGATCTCCCCGTCCCACCCTGCAATCTCCCCGTCCCATCCTGTGATCTCCCCGTCCACCACCCTTCCCACCCTGTGATCTCCCCGTCCACCACCCTTCCCACCCTGCGATCTCCCCGTCCCACCCTGTGATCTCCCTGTCCCACCCCAACTTCCTATCCTGCGATCTCCCCGTCCCACCCTGCGATCTCCCCGTCCCATCCTGCAATCTCCCTGTCCACCCCAACTTCCCATCCTGCGATCTCCCCGTCCAATCCTGCGATCTCCCCGTCCCACCCTGCAATCTCCCCGTCCCACCCTGCAATCTCCCCGTGGGTTATTTATAATTTATATTCTGCATATGCTGCAGCCTCAGTAAGTTATTTTGTTTCTTAAAAAGTAAATATGTTTTATTATTTTCACTAAACACTACTTGGAGTTGTTACTGCTGTTTTTTTAAGAGATTTTATTTTAAATAAATGTATTTTCTTGTTGAATCTTATAGTATTGGGTATTTATTTTCACAAAGCTCATCTATCTATTGACTTCGTGCCGGTTCACACTGGTGCGATGCGAGAACACTGCGAATCCACTGCGTGTTCCCGCATCGCATGTCAGTTCACACTGCCATATGCGAATCACTGGGGAGTGTCAATACATTGTTAACAACACCCCCAGTTCAGCTTGCATATCGCACTGTGAACTGACAGTTCGGACATGAATCGGATCGCATATGTGTGAACACACATGCGATCCGATTCTGGTCCGAACAGAAAAAAGGGTCCTGTGCGTGTTTGCACCGAATGCGGTGCGATATCAGCCATACTATCTCTATGGCTGATATCGCACCACACAGACATCGCATGTAATGTGAACGGCAGTGTGCTGCGAATTACATGCGATGTTTGGCATCGCACCAGTGTGAACCGGCACTTCAGGTCCACTATTAATATCCTGCAAAATCCAAGGTAGCAGAAGCAACAAGAGAGAAAAATAATTATTTAAATGGTGTATATCTTTGGTTATGACCTGGCAGCTATGACCTGGTTTGTATAGCTGAATGTTTAATATACATCCATCATGCTGTGCTAATTGGCATGCCATTAAAATGGGTAGCTATATTATATAGGATTTAACAGAAATTTAATTTATAGCACTTAATATTATAGTGATGTAAACATGTCTCCAATATGATTGACCACACCTCTTAAACCACAACCAAATGGCCACGCCCTTTTTGCTGGCCACGCCCATTTCTCGGCATGGTGCGCTGCGCTCTCCACACATCGGATCTTCTAAGTGTCCCTCATTGTCAAGTTCAAAAGTTGGGAGGTATGGAGACACTAACAGGCCCATTGTCAGAAAAGTCTCTCGCCAATCTTCATCAAATATTAATTAGAAGAGTGACTGGAGTAAAAAATGGCGACGATGATTCTGCCTGTATAAACAGAAATATAAAAAAAAAAATTTTGTCTGTGAATTTCTCGCTATTTTTAATTAAAAAAAAAAAAAGAATATTATAAATGACACCAGCAAAGTGTCCTGATTATTGAATGCTGGGAATACAGGATGGAGAAATACACTATATTACCAAAAGTATTGGGACACCTGCCTTTGCACACACATGAACTTCAATGGCATCCCAGTCTAAAGCCTCGTACACATGATCGGATTTTCCGCAGACAAAACCTCTGACTTTTGTCCAAAGGCATGTGCCTGGATTTTGTCTTGCATACAAATGGCAAGGAATTGTCGGCCAACAAACACGAACGTAGTGACGTACTATATTGTTTTTCAGCTCTTTAGCGCCACCCTTTGGGCTCCTTCTGCTAATTTCGTGTTAGTAGAAGTTTGGTGAGTGTTGATTCGCGCCTTTCATTTCTGCACTTTTCATTTCGCGCTTTTCAGTTTGTTTCTCTGAACGGCCGTTCGTCAGCCTGACATGTTGCGGAATCGGAGGAGATGACGTGTTATTTATTATTGGCCTTGGAGTTATTGCTTTGACCCAAGTCCAGTCCAGGAACAGGAGGAGGAGGATTTCTTGGACCAAAAATTGGTTGCTTTATTGGTTGTGACCAATTCTGTCATATGCCTTTGCTGCGGGAGCTCCAGGAGAATAATCCGGATGATTTTTGGAATGTTCTCCGGATGACGGACCCCTGCTTTCACCAACTCTTGGCATTGGTGACCCCCCTATATTAAAAAGCAGGACACATGCATGAGGCTTTTATTTTATTTTTTGGTTGAATAATAATGATTTGATTTGGTATATTTTCTATATTTTTGGATGCATAGAATGCACTTTTTGGTTAAGTTCTATTGGCAGATAGCATGTCTAATTTTATTTGTTTTCTTTTTTTAATGCACAATAAAAAAATTGTGTAGAATAATACTTGGCTTTGTGTTTTACTTCAAATGACAGTTTGGGAGTCGGCAATTACATTTTAGAAAATCTAATGTAAAATATACAAGGGACACCAACATAGTTGTATCTTTGATCTTAAAAACTACAGGATAATGGTGTTGTGGTAACTTGCCCAAAAAAAAAAAAAAAAAAAAAAAAGCATAATAATATTATTCTTGTTATCACAAAAAAAAAAAAGCCTTTGAAAATTCATTTGCAATAACTCCATCAGTATCACCAGCAAAGCAGCTTCATTATTATCCCATTATAGAAGAAGAGAACTGTGCGCTGCATTTCTATATTTTTTAATTTACGTCACGAATGTTAATTCTCCATTATGAACGCTAGTTTACAAGACCGACTGCTTCCGGCTCATCCTTGCTTCCGAGCATGCGTGTTTGTACTTTGGACTTTTGTCCGACGGACTTGTGTACACACGCTCGGAAAATCCGACAACAGACATTTGTCCGCGGAAAATTTTAAAACCTGCCATCCAACATTTGTCTGCGGAAAATCCGACAACAATTGTCCGATAGAGCGTACAAATGGTCGGATTTTCTACAAACAGCCTGTCATCACACATTTCCCATCGTAAAATCCGATCGCCTGTACGAGGCTTAACAGGCCCATTTTGAGAAAAGTCTCTTGCGAATTTTCATCAAATATTAATCAGAAGAGTGACTGGAGTAAAAGGTGGCGACGATGATGCTGCCTGTACAAACAGAATTTTAAAAAAATATTTGTCTTTGAATTTCTCGCTATTTTTCTAAAAAAAAAAAAAGAATATTATAAATGACACCAGCAAAGTATCCTGATTATTGAATTCTGGGAATACAGGATGGAGAAATACACTATATTACCAAAAGTATTGGGACGCCTGCCTTTACACGCACATGAATTTTAATGGCATCCCAGTCTTAGTCCGTAGGGTTCAATATTGAGTTGGCCCACCCTTTGCAGCTATAAAAGCTTCAACTCTTCTGGGAAGGCTGTCCACAAGGTTTAGGAGTGTGTCTATGGGAATGTTGGACCATTCTTCCAGAAGCGCATTTGTGAGGTCAGGCACTGATGTTGGGCGAGAAGGCCTGGCTCACAGTCTCCACTCTAATTCATCCCAAAGGTATGCTATCAGGTTGAGGTCAGGACTCTGTGCAGGCCAGTCAACTTCCTCCACCCCAAACTCGCTCATCCATGTTTTTATGGACCTTGCTTTGTGGAATGGTGTGCAGTCATGTTGGAACAGGAAGTTGGGAGCATGAAATTATCCAAAATGTCGTGGTATGCTGCCGCCTTAAAGCCTCGTACACACGATCGGATCTTCCGATGGGAAATGTGTGATGACAGGCTGTTGATGGAAAATCCAACCATGTGTATGGTCCATCGGACAATTGTTGCCAGATTTTCCGCTGAAAAATGTTGGCTAGCAGGTTTTGAAATTTTCCACAGACAACGGTCTGTTGTCGGATTTTCCGATTTGTGGCAATTAAAAATGGTTGCCAGTGCCAATGCCACCAGTGATGCCCATTAGCGCAGTCTACCCAGCCCGTGTTGCCTGCGGAGGAGAGCAGGGGAAGAGGAAGCTGCCTGTGATGCCCATGATGCCTGCGGAGGAAAGCAGGGGAAGGGGAAGCCACCCCTGATGCCGGCGGACGAGAGCAGGGGAAGGGGAAGCCACCCGTGATGCCGGCGGAGGAGAGCAGGGGAAGAGGAAGCCACCCGTGATGCCTGTGGAGAGCAGGGGAAGCCACCTGTGATGCCAAAGATGTCTGCAAAGGAGAGCAAGGAAAGCAGAAGCCGCCTGTGATGCCTGCGGAGGAGAGCAACAGAGGAAGGGGAAGCCATCCGTGATGCCTGCGGAGAGCAGGGGAAGACGCCTGTGATGCCTATGATGCCTGCGGAGGAGAGCAGGGGAAGGGGAAGCTGCCTGTGATGCCCATGATGCCTGCGGAGGAGAGCAGGGGAAGAGGAAGCCATCTGTGATGCCTGCGGAGGAGAGCAGGAGAAGGGGAAGCCACCTGTGATGCCTGCGGAGGAGATCAGGGGAAGGGGAAGCCACCCGTGATGCCTGCGGAGGAGAGCAGGAGAAGGGGAAGCCACCAGTGATGCCTGCGGAGGAGAGCAGGAGAAGGGGAAGCCACCTGTGATGCCTGCGGAGGAGAGCAGGAGAAGAGGAAGCTGCCTGTGATGCCTGCGGAGGAGATCAGGGGAAGAGGAAGCTGCCTGTGATGCCTGCGGAGGAGATCAGGGGAAGAGGAAGCTGCCTGTGATGCCTGCGGAGGAGAGCAGGGAAGGGGAAGCCACCTGTGATGCCTGCGGAGGAGAGCAGGAGAAGGGGAAGCTGCCTGTGATGCCTGCGGAGGAGAGCAGGGAAGGGGAAGCCACCTGTGATGCCTGTGGAGGAGACCAGGGAAGGGGAAGCCACCTGTGATGCCTGTGGAGGAGACCAGGGAAGGGGAAGCCACCTGTGATGCCTGCGGAGGAGAGCAGGAGAAGGGGAAGCCACCTGTGATGTCTGCGGAGGAGAGCAGGGGAAGAGGAAGCTGCCTGTGATGCCTGCGGAGGAGAGCAGGGAAGGGGAAGCCACCTGTGATGCCTGCGGAGGAGAGCAGGGGAAGAGGAAGCTGCCTGTGATGCCTGCGGAGGAGAGCAGGGAAGGGGAAGCCACCTGTGATGCCTGCGGAGGAGAGCAGGAGAAGGGGAAGCCACCTGTGATGCCTGCGGAGGAGAGCAGGGGAAGAGGAAGCTGCCTGTGATGCCTGCGGAGGAGAGCAGGGAAGGGGAAGCCACCTGTGATGCCTGCGGAGGAGAGCAGGAGAAGGGGAAGCCACCTGTGATGCCTGCGGAGGAGAGCAGGGGAAGAGGAAGCTGCCTGTGATGCCTGCGGAGGAGAGCAGGAGAAGGGGAAGCCACCTGTGATGCCTGCGGAGGAGAGCAGGAGAAGGGGAAGCCACTTGTGATGCCTGCGGAGGAGAGCAGGGGAAGAGGAAGCCGCCTGTGATGCCTGCGGAGGAGAGCAGGGAAGGGGAAGCCACCTGTGATGCCTGCGGAGGAGAGCAGGGGAAGAGGAAGCTGCCTGTGATGCCTGCGGAGGAGAGCAGGGAAGGGGAAGCCACCTGTGATGCCTGCGGAGGAGAGGAGGAGAAGGGGAAGCCACCTGTGATGCCTGCGGAGGAGAGCAGGAGAAGGGGAAGCCGCCTGTGATGCCTGCGGAGGAGAGCAGGAGAAGGGGAAGCCACCCGTGATGCCTGCGGAGGAGAGCAGGAGAAGGGGAAGCCACCTGTGATGCCTGCGGAGGAGAGCAGGAGAAGGGGAAGCCGCCTGTGATGCCTGCGGAGGAGAGCAGGAGAAGGGGAAGCCCCCTGTGATGCCTGCGGAGGAGAGCAGGGGAAGGGGAAGCCGCCTGTGATGCCTGCGGAGGAGAGCAGGAGAAGGGGAAGCCACCTGTGATGCCTGCGGAGGAGAGCAGGAGAAGGGGAAGCCACCTGTGATGCCTGCAGAGGAGACCAGGGAAGGGGAAGCCGCCTGTGATGCCTGTGGAGGAGAGCAGGAGAAGGGGAAGCCACCTGTGATGCCTGCGGAGGAGAGGAGGAGAAGGGGAAGCCACCTGTGATGCCTGCGGAGGAGAGCAGGAGAAGGGGAAGCCGCCTGTGATGCCTGCGGAGGAGAGCAGGAGAAGGGGAAGCCACCCGTGATGCCTGCGGAGGAGAGCAGGAGAAGGGGAAGCCACCTGTGATGCCTGCGGAGGAGAGCAGGAGAAGGGGAAGCCGCCTGTGATGCCTGCGGAGGAGAGCAGGGAAGGGGAAGCCACCTGTGATGCCTGCGGAGGAGAGCAGGGGAAGAGGAAGCTGCCTGTGATGCCTGCGGAGGAGAGCAGGGAAGGGGAAACCACCTGTAATGCCTGCGGAGGAGACCAGGGAAGGGGAAGCCACCTGTGATGCCTGCAGAGGAGACCAGGGAAGGGGAAGCCGCCTGTGATGCCTGTGGAGGAGAGCAGGAGAAGGGGAAGCCGCCTGTGATGCCTGCAGAGGAGAGCAGGGGAAGGGGAAGCCGCCACCCGTTGCCTGGGAAAGTGCTGCCAGCCAAAGATGGGGTAAGTGCTCCGGTGCTCCTGATGACCTGACCGACCGAACCGGGGGGGTGAGGTCGGGTGTGGATTACCTGACGGACTGTTTGCAAGGGGAAAGCAATCAAACTCTCAGCTTGTGAAAGCCGGTAAAGACCAGAACAAACAATCACTGCTCCTTTGACTACAGAAGTAGTCGAAAGCTACGTTCACCTAGCATCCTGCACCAGATTTGCATCAGTCTTTGATAATTTCCTTCCAAGTGCATAAACTGAAAGAAAATCCTCAGACAAGATTTAAACATATTTAAAATAAATATACAGGAATCACAACAAAGAAGGGAGGGTGTATTGTCTCCTGAATTGTCCCTGACATCCCATAGGGGCCAATCAGGACCAGACACAGTACAGAGCAGATTCCGGAGGAGTCATCGGATGTGTCTGGAGTTTGCAGCCATCCTGGGTGTAGAAATTTGATTAAATGGAGTACAGTGACATCCCAGGATGGTGATCGGACCTTTGTATGACACCGTAGAGACATCTGTTCCATGACAATGATCTCCATCCAGATATTTACAGTACACCAAACGCACATAAAGAAGAGGAATCTGACATTCAGCTCAGTCTCTGTCATTCTCCATCAATGATACAATGTAGACAATACAGTCTGAGACTATAATACCACCAATATTACCTTCCATGTGAAAGGTAAATGCACTCTTCTCAGAAAATCCAACCCAGTTCCCTAAATAGAACCAGAACCCAGAAAGTTCTCCCACACCTAAATGATAGAGCACAACACCGGAAATTAATTTAAACAGCAAATATTTAACAAAAAAAATGAATACAGTGGAACCTTGGATTACAAGCATAATCCGTTCTAGGAGAATGCTTGTAATCCAAAGCACTTGCATATCAAAGCGAGTTTCCCCATAGAACTAAGATAATTTGTTCCGCATTGACTTCTATTGCATGCAATACCGCATGTGGCCAGAGATGGTGGGGCCGCTTGAGAGCCTCGGAAATACTAGGGGATAGCTCGGCTGAACTCGGAAAGCCTCGGAAAGGCTCGGAAACACTCGGGGACGGAGTATTTCTGAGTGTTTCCGAGTATTTCCAAGTCATTCCGAGTATTTCCGAACGGCTCCGGTACCATTCCGAGTGTCCCCGGCGCCCCCGCACCTCTGGCCAAATTCGGTACTGCACCGCCCATTAGCTTGAAAAAATATATAAAAGTGTATCATCACACGGAGTGGTGCCGTGGATACACGTGAAATAACACTGTGCCACGTCCTAACAATTTCATATACAAAAAACGAGAAGAAGGGGGGGACTTTTGGACTTTTTAGGCACAACCAAACTGTAGATAAAAAATCTTATTTTATTAATATAGAAAAACACGTAGCAAAAAAGACAAAAATATTAAAAACACAACATATGTATATGTTCAGATAATTGCTATACAACACCATCTACAGTATATGATTCTTCGGACATCTGAAAGGTCGCTTCAAATATGGATCAGTCCGAAGAGGTGGTTAGATAGCAAATCCACAATCAGCTCATGTGTTGTGATTGTTCGATGCTCGACATGTTTCGTGTGTGAACCACGCTTCCTCAAGAGCGATGACAATATATGTTGTAACTATCAAAGTATATAACATTACAATTTCATGGTTAGTATATACATATATATAGAGAACAGGCGTCTACGATGACGCCACATATATTGTACAGAAAACATTGTGTACTTGTTCAAACAGGGCGGCAGTGGGCGTCAAAACCCAAGCGGTGCTAGAGGACCGCTATGGGGGCGTGCACAACATAGTTTTAAATAGTATTTGAGGAGTGATACAATAGAACAGATTTATGAACTAAATGAGATTAGCTTGAATTCTGCTCGTTTTGCGAGACAGCACTCGCAAAGTTGCGCGTCTTTCAAAACGCTCGTTAAGCGCGTTACTTGTAAACCAAGGTTTCACTGTACCTTTTTAAAGTATATGTGAACCCAGTGACGTAACTAGAACCTTCAGGGCCCTGGTGCAAGAAACCATGAAGGGTCCCCCTGACCCCCGGCCGGGGCCCTTCCCTCTAAGCCCAGTGGTGGAATTCCAGGACTGCAAGTGTGACCTTTGTGACCCTGGTAGTTCCACCACTGGCGCCAGTAGTTTTTTTATTTTGTTGTTTAATTCTTTATGATTAATTTTTTTTATTTTGTTTCATTTTAGGTTTTTGTTTACATATTATTTTTTTTACTATTTTTTTAGGAGCCCCATGGGGGGGGGGGCTTTGGTGAGATATCAGGGGTCTAAACAGATGTTTTACCTTTGAGGCAAAAAAAGGAGATTGAGGACACAGCCCTCAATCGCCTTCTCTGCAGACTCAGCTGCACTGAATGAATGGACAAGAATAGCTCTGTACAGAGCTTCCTGTTCGGTTACAAACTTAAGCATATGAATGCTTATGAATGGACAGAGTCAGTGAAATTGTTACTTTCTGTTCAGAAAAGGAAGGGGCCAGTAAATGATACATTTACTGGCCCCTTCCCCGCTCTCCATCCTGACACATCCCCAGATGGAGGGGGCAAGAGAGAGTACAGGGGGGCTGGAGAGCACACGGGGGTCACACGGGGCCCTTTGCATCATGGGGCCAGGTCACAATTTCAACCTCTGCAACCCCTGTAGGTACGCCCCTGTGTGAACCCTTACCTCATAAAGCAACCCAATCAGTTTAAAATAGAGATGCAAGGCAAAACAATTTGTGTGTGTGTGCGTGTGTATATATATATATATATATATATATATATATATATATATATATATATATATATATATATATATATATATATTGTAGCAGAGCGTCCCAGAGAGAGCCAGGAAAAGTCCTGTTTGGGGTTTATACATCTCCCAGGCTCCTCTCATACAGGTTCAGGGATCTCTGATCCATGGTCCAGTTCAGGTCTTGGTCCTCTCCCCCAGGCTAATTTAAGCTCACCTGAGCAAGACAGCCTTTGCTCTTGGCCTGGAATACTCAGAGAACTTCTGTGTAAGAGTGCAAAAAGGTATGTGGAAGCTGGCAAGCTGTAGGCTTGCTCAGCTTAGTAGTTAGGATCTGCAAATATTGTTTAGTTAGTGCCGAGACACGGCTAGGTTTTGTTTTGGCTATTTTTTTGTTCCTATTAGTTTCTTTTGGAACACTGTACAGCACCTGTATATAGACTTGTAAATATCACAAATAAACACCGCACTGTTTGTCACTATTCCACTGGATTTGGTATCTGTGCCTGAAAGACTGCTCATCCCAGGGAGCTTTGTGCCTGCTACCTGTCCCCCAGGTTACATATGGTGGAGACTGCGACCAGCTGTAGTAAGTTACTACTTGAAAGGCCAGTACCTAGAGTGACTAAACATGGAGGAAATCCTAAAACAATTGGTGATATCCAATGCTGCACAGCAACAATCCAATGCTGCACAGCAACAAGCAAACGCTACACAGCAGAGGCTGTTTGAACAGCTAGCCACTGATGCAAAAGAGGATAGGAAAACCCTGGCTGCGATTGTGGAGACGCTAGCACAGTGGTCACCTGCTAAAGTTAATGTTGTTGGAGACAAGCCCTCAGCCATCCATGTGGGTCGCTTTCTTTCCAAGATGACTGCAGATGATGATCCAGAGGCCTTTCTCTTAACCTTTGAACGGACCGCTGAGAGGGAAGGTTGGCCCAAAACCCAGTGGGCAGGACTGGTCGCCCCCTTGCTGTCTGGAGAATCGCAGAAGGCCTACTATGATTTGGAGTCAGCAGAAGCAGGAGACTATGAAAAGGTCAAGCGGGAAATCCTGGCGCGACTTGGTGTCACCCTGGCAGTTCGAGCACAGCGGGTTCACAGCTGGTTCTTCCAAGACGAGAGGCCCCCAAGATCGCAGATGTTCGACCTAATTCACTTGGTGAGAAAATGGTTACAGCCGGAGTCCCTGTCTGGGCCACAAATAGTGGAGCGTGTGGTCATGGACCGGTTCCTGAGGTCACCACCAGTTCCCCTGCAGAAGTGGGTGAGTCAAGGAGACCCCAACTCGGCGGACAACCTTGTGGAACTTGTTGAAAGGTACTTTGCTGCAGAGAACCTGGTCACCACCCCTACAGCCGCACGGACTTTCCGCCCAAAGCCACGGTCTCCCCAGGCACCCGGTAAGACTGTTCCAGGGGAAGTGGGTGGTAAGCATGGCAAGGAAATAGGGGGGAGGATTTTTGGTGCCAGGTCTGAAGTTTGGCGTCCCAAACAAGGGAAGCTACTGCCTGTCAGCAAACCAAACTGGGGAAACATCAGGTGCTTTCGTTGCCAAGAACTGGGACATGTTGCAGCAAACTGTCCATTGACAGATGAACCAATGCAGTGCGATCTGTCCATTAGAAGGCAGTCTATGTTTGCTGCTGTTTCATGCGCTGCAGCACCAAGTATGGGAAAACACATGTGCCAAATGACTGTTAATAATAAGCCTATTACGGCCTTGCTGGACTCTGGAAGTCTAGTGACTTTGGTTACAGCTGAGATGGTCGAAACTGTGAATTTGCATGCTAAAAAAGTTGCTGTGATCTGTGTACATGGGGATACCCGCGAGTATCCTATAGTAACTGTTCAGTTTAAAACTGGCTTAGGTACGGTGACCCATCCGGTCGGACTTGTGCCCCACTTGGTGCACGAGGCCATCATTGGTAGGGACTTCCCTAAGTTTTGGGAACTGTGGGATCGTCCCGACCCGGTTGCAGTAGCTGACTCAGTGACAGAGCCAGAACTCCTGGCCGCTACTGACAATATGGGTTCAGGGGACTCTTCTCAGGGCTCCCCGGGTTTTCCTTTCTCAGTTATGGCAGGAGAGCTGGAGGAGCCTGAGGAGGTCCCCACAACCAGTGGAGCTGGACAGCCATCTGCTGAATCTGAGCCTACGTTGGAGTTTGCTGAGCTTAATGTACACAAGGAAAATTTTGGTACCGAGCAGAGAAAAGACCCAACCCTTGCCAGGGCCTGGGAAAATGTAATAGTGATTAATGATGTACCTGTCGAATCAGGGGACAGGCTCTGTTTTCCTTATTTTAGCAGCAATGAGGATTTAATGTATCGCGTATGTAAAAAAAATGATGAAGTGGTTGAACAGTTGGTGGTCCCTAAGCCATACAGACGCGTGGTGTTGGAACTTGCCCATGGGCACTTGCTAGGAGGTCATTTAGGGGTTGAGAAAACTACTGAAAGGGTGTTGCGCAGGTTTTATTGGCCCGGAATACAGAAGGATATTGAGAATTATTGTCAATCCTGTCCTGTGTGTCAGATGTCAGCCCCATTACAACACTTCCGAAGTCCTTTAGTGCCCTTGCCCATTATTGAAGTGCCCTTTGAGAGGATTGCCATGGACCTTGTGGGTCCACTCCCCAAGTCTGCCCGAGGTCATCAGCATATCCTCGTAATCATGGATTATGCTACCCGTTACCCAGAGGCCATTCCCTTACGCACTGCGTCTGCTAAAAACATTGCCAAAGAGCTGTTTATGGTGTTCAGTCGTGTTGGAATCCCTAAAGAAGTCCTTACAGACCAGGGCACCCCATTTATGTCACGAATAACTAGAGAGCTGTGCAAGTTATTTAAGGTGACGCAATTGCGAACCTCGGTGTACCATCCTCAAACGGATGGCTTGGTGGAACGCTTCAATAAGACATTAAAGAGCATGTTAAAAAAGGTTGTTGACAAGGATGGGAAAAACTGGGACTTCCTGATACCATACTTGATGTTTGCCATCAGGGAGGTTCCCCAGTCCTCCACGGGGTACTCTCCCTTTGAGTTGCTTTATGGGAGACACCCTCGGGGACTCTTGGACATAGCCAAAGAAACTTGGGAGGGGGAGCAGACACCCCATAAAAGTGTCATTGAGCATATCGCTCAAATGCAGGACAGGATTGCAGCAATCATGCCGATGGTAAAAGAACACTTACTGCAGGCCCAAACAGCTCAACAGAGGATATACAACAGGGGGGCCCAACTCCGTGTTTTCTCACCTGGTGACAGGGTCCTGGTGTTAGTTCCCACTGTTGAGAGCAAGTTCCTGGCTAAGTGGCAGGGTCCCTTTGAAGTAATTGAAAGAGTTGGGGAGGTCAATTACAAAATATATCAACCAGGAAAAAGGAAGCCCGAACAGATTTACCACATAAACCTGTTAAAGCCCTGGAAGGATAGACTGGCGTTAACTGCGAGGTCCCTCCCGGTAACGCCTAAGGGTACTGAGTCCCCTCTGATCCCTGAGGTCACGATTCCAGACACCCTGTCATATTCTCAAAAGCAGGAAACTAGAGAATTCCTGATAAGAAATAGAGAGAAATTTTCAGAGTTACCTGGCACGACTTCAGCAGTTCAGCATGATATTGTTACTGAACCTGGGGTCCGTGTCAAGCTCAAACCATACCGAATTCCTGAAGCGAGGAGAAAGGACATCAGCGAGGAAGTTAAAAGAATGTTGGAGCTAGATGTCATTGAGGAATCCAATAGTGACTGGTCTAGCCCCATCGTGTTAGTCCCAAAACCGGATGGCACTTGGAGGTTCTGTAATGACTTCAGGAAGCTTAATGCAGTGACAAAGTTTGACACGTACCCAATGCCCAGAGTAGACGAACTTATAGACCGACTTGGCAAGGCTCGCTATCTGACCACTTTGGACTTGACAAAAGGTTATTGGCAAATACCCCTGACTGGTAGCGCCAAAGAGAAGACTGCATTTGTGACCCCGGAGGGTTCCTTTCAATATAAAAAAATGCCTTTTGGGTTGCAAAATGCCCCCGCCACATTTCAGAGGGCCATGGACAGGACTCTAAGACCCCACCGACAATATGCAGCAGCATATCTAGATGACATAGTGGTACACAGCACTGACTGGGAGTCTCACTTGCCCCGTGTCCAGGCTGTCCTCGATTCCCTCTTCAAAGAAGGTTTTACAGCAAATCCAAAAAAATGTGCCATTGGTCTAGACTAGAGGAAGCCAAGTATTTGGGCTACACTATTGGGCGTGGTGTCATAAAACCTCAAGTGAATAAAATAGAAGCTATCCAGGAATGGCCACGTCCTGCAAACAAGAAGCAGGTCAGGGCCTTTCTTGGCATTGCGGGGAATTATAGAAGATTTATCCCAAATTTTGCAACTATAGCTGCCCCACTGACAGACCTTACGAAAGGGAAAGGCTCGGTAATGGTGAAATGGTCCTCAGTAGCAGAGGAATCTTTCCAAGTCCTGAAGAAGGCTCTTTGTGCACAACCAGTACTGTACTCTCCCGATTTCTCCAAAGATTTTTTGGTTCAGACGGATGCGTCCGATGTTGGTATCGGGGCAGTACTATCACAGGTACACAATGGGGAAGAACACCCTGTGGTGTACCTAAGCAGAAAACTCAATGACCATGAGCAAAGGTATGCAGTCATTGAAAAGGAGTGTTTAGCCATAAAGTGGGCCGTGGACGCACTCAGGTACTATTTGTTAGGACGCCAGTTTGAGTTAATAACTGACCATGCTCCTCTGAAATGGATGGCCCAAAAAAAGGAGACTAATAGACAGGTGAACAGGTGGTTTTTGGCTCTACAGGATTACTCCTTCACTGTAAAACACAGGCCAGGTGTTGAGATGGGGAATGTAGATGCCCTGTCCCGTGTTCACTCCTGTTGGGCTACAGGTGTTCCAACCCTGGGGTTGAAACAAGGGGGGAGGATATGTAGCAGAGCGTCCCAGAGAGAGCCAGGAAAAGTCCTGTTCGGGGTTTATACATCTCCCAGGCTCCTCTCATACAGGTTCAGGGATCTCTGATCCATGGTCCAGTTCAGGTCTTGGTCCTCTCCCCCAGGCTAATTTAAGCTCACCTGAGCAAGACAGCCCTTGCTCTTGGCCTGGGATACTCAGAGAACTTCTGTGTAAGAGTGCAAAAAGGTATGTGGAAGCTGGCAAGCTGTAGGCTTGCTCAGCTTAGTAGTTAGGATCTGCAAATATTGTTTAGTTAGTGCCGAGACACGGCTAGGTTTTGTTTTGGCTATTTTTTTGTTCCTATTAGTTTCTTTTGGAACACTGTACAGCACCTGTATATAGACTTGTAAATATCACAAATAAACACCGCACTGTTTGTCACTATTCCACTGGATTTGGTATCTGTGCCTGAAAGATTGCTCATCCCAGGGAGCTTTGTGCCTGCTACCTGTCCCCCAGGTTACAATATATATATGTATATATATATATATATATATACACACAAAAATATTAATACCCTTGTTTCCTTTTTTTATAGTTTGCTTCCCAGTGTATGCCTGTGCAGGGAGGGGTTGTCTGTCAGCACAAGTCTTGGCCATTAGAGGACAGGCAGCTTGTAATCCCAGCACAGCCAGAGAACTGACCAGATTGAGAAGGATGTGCTTTCTTGTCTTGCGTGGTCAGTTTGAAATAGGAAATCAGGGGGGGCTGGCAGGATCGGCAGGTATTTGACACAAAGGAAGCAATGCAGAGAGAACAGTATACACATGTACATGGTAAGATATACACATATCAGGAATATGTAATGTTGTTGTAACATATTCTGTATTTATTGGGTCTGTGCATTTTTTTCACCACAGCTTGATAGGACTAAGCCAGAGTCATATGTCCTGGTGGTGTTGCGTCAGCTTTTTCAGACCTCTCTTCCCCCTAGGACATGGAAAGTGGAGTGGAGGTGTGAAGCAAGGATCTGATCCATAGGGGCAGATCAAATCCTTGACTGACAGTTCCACCCCACTTCGACCGGCCTAGGGGAAAAGGACCTGTAAAAGCTGAAATGACATCACCAGGACATGTGACCCACTCCAGCTTTTCCCTGCCCCTGATTTGAGCGGTGCTAATGTAGGCAGTTGGTAGATACCAAATTCGTGATGCCAATGATTTGTGGGCTCATGACAATGATTTGTGGGCTTGTGGAGGCTCTGCAGGATCTGCCACCACATTACGTCTGCTCCCTTTCTTGAGTAGACATGGCCTACAAAGCAGAGGAAGGGCAGCATGAGCAGTGTGGTAGATAAAGTAGGCAGTTGGTAGATACCTAGTTTGTGATGGCAATGATTTGTGGGCTCATGCCAATGATTTGTAGGCTCATGCCAATGAGTTCTGGGCTCATGCCAATGATTTGTGGGCTCATGCCAATGTTTTGTAGGCTCATGCCAATGATTAGTATGCTTTTGGCAATGATGTTTGGGCTCATGCTAATGATTAGTTTGCTCACGGCATTGATTTTTGAGCTCATGCCAATGATTTCTGGGCTTATGGCAATGATTTGTTGGCTCATGGAAATGATTTGTAGGCACATGCTAATGATTTCTGGGCTCATGCCAATGTTATTTAGGCTCATGACAATGTTTAGTGCGCTCATGGCAATGAAGTTTGGGCTCATGGCAATAAATTTGGGGGCTCATGCCAATGATTTGTAGGCACATGCCAATGATTCCTGGGCTCATGCCAATGTTTTGTAGGCTCATGCCAATGTTTAGTGTGCTCATGGCAATGATGTTTGGGCTCATGGCAATGATTTGTAGGCTTATGCCAATGATTAGTGTGCTCATGGCATTGATTTTTAGGCTTGTAACAATGATTTGTAGGCTCATGCCAATGATTAGTGTGCCCATGGCAATGATGTTTGGGCTCATGGCAATGATATGTAGGCTCATGCCAATGATTTCTAGGCTCATGGCAATGGTTGTTGGGCTCATGACAATGATTTGTGGGCTTGTGGAGGCTCTGCAAGATCTGCCACCACATTACGTCTGCTCCCCTTCTTGAGTAGACATGGCCTACATAGCAGAGGAAGGGGAGCATGGGTAGTGTGGTAGCCACGCTGCAGAGTCTCCATGAGCCCACAAATTGCTGCCACCCATGTAAGGTACTATGGGCGACTGCCCGGTTCAACAAGTTATTTAGGAAAAATTTCTAACTAAACAAAGGTCACAGAGACATTATATTATAACAATTATTACGATTATGATTTTTTTTTGCAACATTTTAATACACCTGTGTCCACACATCAAAGATGTAAATGGCTCCCTCCAGACAACTGCCATTTTCTACATTGATGTTTTTTCATGAAAAGGTGGTGAAATCGCAACTTTGTGTCTTCTACAAACATCCTGTAGGTGGCAGCGCACCCTGCACTCATCCGGCATAATGGGCTGCGCAGTGTGGCTGGACCCTGTGATGTGTCATTGGCTTCACTTTTTTTTTTCTTCTGATCTGACATTTGTCAGCCACACGACTCGCTCATTTCCACTTTCTGAAGATAAATAGAGATGTGTGTGTGTGTGTGTCAGCAATTACAGGGAGAAGAAGCCTCTGGATTATTAACACATCACTCTCACGTCTTCCTGACCCGCATCCACAAAAGAGAAATGATAAATTAATACTTATTTGCTGCCACGGAGCAAGGAATTGCGAGAGCCTGGAAAAAAAAAAATCCCAAATTACCATATTGTGAAGTTATTTAGAAAATGTCGCAGATCGGGGTAAATGAGAAATTAATGGCAATTTGTAATGATTACTGTGACAAATTTTTGTCAGTCTGGAATTTGCAGAGGCAATATTAATGCTGTGATACTCTGGGGAGAATGTTCCTTCCTTTCATCTTCCAGATATAATTATAGAGACCTGCTGGGTCTGTTGGCTCTCCCAACCAGGCTTGTATTTAAAATATACGTGAAGACAAAACCTTTTTTTTTTATAGTTTTGGATAGCATAGGCAAGTGCTAACGCCAGGTCTTTTTTTTTTTCCTTTTTTCCATTAGAGCAGCCTTAATAATTGTGGGGTCTTAATATTATACCCATAATAACTCATTGGACATTTCTGTGATCAGCAGCTTGTAAAACATTTGAAATAAGAACGTTAAGAATTGGCAGATCATTTCTCCAAATGACTAAATTCCTTTTAGTAACAATCTTGCAAATGGAATGAATATTGAACAGATGAAAATAAATTTGGTATGTGGGAGATCAATTCCCCCCTTCTGTCGGTGGTCGGTGTAGGTAAGAGATCTATTCTCCCTTGTATTGGTAGGCAGTGAAGTTGGGGATCGATTTATCCTTGTATTGGTGGCCAGTAGATGCGGGAGACTGGTTCCCAAGTATATTGGTAGTCGCTGCAGGTGGGAGATCAATTCCCCCTCGTATTGGTGGTCAGTGTAGATGGGAGACCAATTCCCCCTCGTGTTGGTGGTCAGTGTAGATGGGAGATCAATTCTCCATCTGTTGGTGGTTATTGCAGGTGAGGGATCAATTTCCATTGTATTGGTGGTCTGAAGGAGGAGAAAAAGTTAACATGACTAAAACTTTAATATAGCTGACACAGGAATCTCTTTTATTTTAGGGTCTTGTTTGTCACGATGACCACGGGATAGACAAGGTCTGGTAAGAACTGGTTTTGAAATGATGTCTTCAGACAAAGTCAGAACTGTCAGCTAAAATACAAGTTTAGGCTATGTCTGAGAGGCTATATGTTTGTATAGGAATTATGTGTCATGTGATGAACCCTGTCCTCCCTCCCTCCCTCCTTTCTCTTTAAGTTGTGCAATATTCTTTGTCCATAATTTGTATAAAGATGCGATTCTTACCAATAAAAGCAAGCATTCATTGAAAGACTCTCTCTAGGTGGGAGATCAATTCCTTATGTATTTGTGGTCAGTGTGGATAAGATATAACTTTCCCCTTCTTTTGGTGATCAGTGTAGGTGGGGGAGCAAATCCTCTTGTATTGATTATCAGTTTAGGTGAGAGATCAATTCTCTCTTCTATTGGTGGTCAGTGTAGGTGAGAGATCAACTCCTCTTATACTGGTGATCAGTGTAGGTGGGGGATCAATTCCACTTATACTGGTGATCAGTGTAGGTGGGGGATCAATTCCACTTATACTGGTGATCAGTGTAGGTGAGGGATCAATTCCTCTTATACTGGTGATCAGTGTAGGTGGGGGATCCATTCCTCTTATACTGGTGATCAGTGTAGGTGGGGGATCATCTCCTCTATACTGGTGATCAGTGTAGGTGGGGGATCAATTCCTCTTATACTGGTGATCAGTGTAGGTGGGGGATCCATTCCTCTTATACTGGTGGTCAGTGTAGGTGGGGGATCAACTCCTCTATACTGGTGATCAGTGTAGGTGGGGGATCAATTCCTCTTATACTGGTGATCAGTGTAGGTGGGGGATCCATTCCTCTTATACTGGTGGTCAGTGTAGGTGGGGGATCAACTCCTCTATACTGGTGATCAGTGTAGGTGGGGGATCAATTCCTCTTATACTGGTAATCAGTGTAGGTGGGGGATCCATTCCTCTTATACTGGTGGTCAGTGTAGGTGGGGGATCAACTCCTCTATACTGGTGATCAGTGTAGGTGGGAGATCAATTCCTCTTATACTGGTGATCAGTGTAGGTGAGGGATCCATTCCTCTTATACTGGTGATCAGTGTAGGTGGGGGATCAACTCCTCTTATACTGGTGATCAGTGTAGGTGGGGGATCCATTCCTCTTATACTGGTGATCAGTGTAGGTGGGGGATCAATTCCTCTTATACTGGTGGTCAGTGTAAGTGAGGGATCAATTCCTCTTATACTGGTGGTCAGTGTAGGTGGGGGATCCATTCCTCTTATACCGGTGATCAGTGTAGGTGAGGGATCAATTCCTCTTATACCGGTGGTCAGTGTAGGTGGGGGATCAATTCCTCTTATACTGGTGATCAGTGTAGGTGGGGGATCAATTCCTCTTATACTGGTGATCAGTGTAGGTGGGGGATCCATTCCTCTTATACTGGTGGTCAGTGTAGGTAGGGGATCAATTCCTCTTATACTGGTGATCAGTGTAGGTGAGGGATCAATTCCTCTTATACTGGTGATCAGTGTAGGTGGGGGATCCATTCCTCTTATACTGGTGATCAGTGTAGGCGGGGGATCAATTCCTCTTATACTGGTGATCAGTGTAGGCGGGGGATCAATTCCTCTTATACTGGTGGTCAGTGTAGGTGGGGGATCAATTCCTCTTATACTGGTGGTCAGTGTAGGTGGGGGATCAATTCCTCTTATACTGGTGATCAGTGTAGGTGGGGGATCGATTCCTCTTATACTGGTGGTCAGTGTAGGTGGGGGATCAATTCCTCTTATACTGGTGATCAGTGTAGGTGGGGGATCAATTCCCCCCTGTATTGTTGATCAGTGTGGGTGGGGGATCCATTCCTCTTATACTGGTGATCAGTGTAAGTGGGGGATCAATTCCTCTTATACTGGTGATCAGTGTAGGTGGGAGATCAATTCCTCTTATACTGGTGGTCAGTGTAGGTGGGAGATCAATTCCTCTTATACTGGTGGTCAGTGTAGGTGGGGGATCAATTCCTCTTATACGGGTGATCAGTGTAGGTGGGGGATCAATTCCTCTTATACTGGTGGTCAGTGTAGGTGGGGGATCAATTCCTCTTATACTGGTGGTCAGTGTAGGTGGGGGATCAATTCCTCTTATACTGGTGATCAGTGTAGGTGGGGGATCAATTCCCCCCTGTATTGTTGATCAGTGTGGGTGGGGGATCCATTCCTCTTATACTGGTGATCAGTGTAGGTGGGGGATCAATTCCCCCCTGTGTTGTTGATCAGTGTGGGTGGGGGATCCATTCCTCTTATACTGGTGATCAGTGTAGGTGGGGGATCAATTCCTCTTATACTGGTGGTCAGTGTAGGTGGGAGATCATTTCCTCTTATACTGGTGGTCAGTGTAGGTGGGGGATCAATTCCCCCCTGTATTGTTGATCAGTGTGGGTGGGGGATCCATTCCTCTTATACTGGTGGTCAGTGTAGGTGGGGGATCAATTCCTCTTATACTGGTGGTCAGTGTAGGTGGGGGATCAATTCCTCTTATACTGGTGATCAGTGTAGGTGGGGGATCGATTCCTCTTATACTGGTGGTCAGTGTAGGTGGGGGATCAATTCCTCTTATACTGGTGATCAGTGTAGGTGGGGGATCAATTCCCCCCTGTATTGTTGATCAGTGTGGGTGGGGGATCCATTCCTCTTATACTGGTGATCAGTGTAAGTGGGGGATCAATTCCTCTTATACTGGTGGTCAGTGTAGGTGGGAGATCAATTCCTCTTATACTGGTGATCAGTGTAAGTGGGAGATCAATTCCTCTTATACTGGTGGTCAGTGTAGGTGGGAGATCAATTCCTCTTATACTGGTGGTCAGTGTAGGTGGGGGATCAATTCCTCTTATACGGGTGATCAGTGTAGGTGGGGGATCAATTCCTCTTATACTGGTGGTCAGTGTAGGTGGGGGATCAATTCCTCTTATACTGGTGGTCAGTGTAGGTGGGGGATCAATTCCTCTTATACTGGTGATCAGTGTAGGTGGGGGATCAATTCCCCCCTGTATTGTTGATCAGTGTGGGTGGGGGATCCATTCCTCTTATACTGGTGATCAGTGTAGGTGGGGGATCCATTCCTCTTATACTGGTGATCAGTGTAGGTGGGGGATCAATTCCCCCCTGTGTTGTTGATCAGTGTGGGTGGGGGATCCATTCCTCTTATACTGGTGATCAGTGTAGGTGGGGGATCAATTCCTCTTATACTGGTGATCAGTGTAGGTGGGGGATCAATTCCTCTTATACTGGTGATCAGTGTAGGTGGGAGATCAATTCCTCTTATACTGGTGGTCAGTGTAGGTGGGAGATCAATTCCTCTTATACTGGTGGTCAGTGTAGGTGGGAGATCAATTCCTCTTATACTGGTGGTCAGTGTAGGTGGGAGATCAATTCCTCTTATACTGGTGGTCAGTGTAGGTGGGGGTTTGCCATCATAACCCTTTCATGCCTAAGCGTATTTCTGACATTTGTTGCTTACAAGTTAAAATCCATATTTTTTGCTAGGAAATTACTTAGAACCCCCAAATATTATAAATATTTTTTTAGCAGAGACCCTAGAGAATAAAATGGCGATTGTTGCAATATTTTATGTCACACTGTATTTGCGCAGCGGTCTTTCAAACGCATTTTTTTTGGGAAAATAGACACTTTCATGAATTTAAAAAAAAAAATAAACAGTAAAGTTAGCCCAATTTTTTTGTATAATGTAAAGGATGATGTTATGCCGAGTAAATGGATACCCAACATGTCACGCTTAGAAAGTATGCACACTCGGGGAATGGCGACAAACTACGGTACCTAAAAATCTCCATAGGCGACGCTTTAAAAAAAAAAATGTAACGGTTACCAGGTTAGAGTAATGCAGCGTACACACATGCAGACTTTTAGACCGGACTGGTCCGACGGACAATACGATCGTGTGTGGGCTTCATCGGACCTGCAGCGACTTTTTCGGTCGGAAATCTGACGGACTTTAGATTTGGAACATGTTTCAAATCTTTACGTTGGAGCTCCGCCGGACCCAGTTCCTATAGAAAAGTCCGCTCGTCTGTATGCTAGTCCCAGGGACGAAAACTGACACTAGGGCAGCTGTTGGCTACTGGCTATCAACTTCCTTATTTTAGTCCGGTGTACGTCATCACGTACGAATCCGTCGGACTTTGGTGTGATCGTGTGTAGGCAAGTCCGTTTGTTCGGAAAATCTGTCGGAAGTCCGCCGAAAGTCCGTCGGATAGACCGTCGGACCAGTCTGGTCGAAAAATCAGCTCGTGTGTATGCGGCATTACAGAGGAGGTCTTTTGTTAGAATTATTGCTCTCACTCTGACGATCGTGGCAATACCTCACATGTGTAGTTTGAACCCTGTTTACATATGCGGGCGTTATTACGCATGCTGTTTCTTTGCTGCACGAGCGGGCAGGAACGGGACGCTTTAAAAAAAATGTTTTCTTATTTTATTTTTTATTTTTTTACATCGTCACTTTGAAAAGAAAATTCTGATCACTTTTATTGCTGTCACAAGGGATGTAAACATCCCTTGTGACAGTAATAGGTGGTGACAGGTCCTCTTTATGGAGGGATTGGGGGTCTAAAAGACCCCCAATCCCTCCTTTTGCACTTCCAAGCATTGAGATCGCCAAAATCGGCGATTCTGAACACTGTCAATTTTTAAAAAATTGGCGCCATTGGCAGCCGAGTAAACCGGAAGTGACTTACGTGTTTTTACATAGGAGACAGGAACGAAGCCATGTCTGGGTTCGTTCCAGTCTCAGCCTAGCTGGCAGAAGTGCCGGATCATGAATATCGTCTCCCTGTGGGACGGGAAGCCCGGTTAGAGCGGCGGGAGGGGGGATGTCCCCTCCCGCTCCTTTAGGATAGCAGCTGAGTGGCTTTTAACCGCCTTGGTGGTTATCACTAAAAAGCCGACCGCCAGCTCTAAAAAATGGTACCGGGGGTGATGCCTGCAGCTGCAGGCATCACCCCGGTATAACCCCTCCACCCCAAGGCCGCAAATGTGCGTACGGTCGGCGCTAAGGGGATAAGGATACGTTGAGGCTCCCCCTAAAATGCCCTAGCCATAAGTGAAGAGTTATGATGTCTTTTCATAGAGACTAGGGGTCAGGTATTGGGTGTTAGGACTAGCAGTTAATGCCAAGGTCTAATGGGTAGGCATTGGGTGCTTGGAGCTAAGCATTAAGGGCCAGCTGCTAGAAGCTAGGTGCTTGATGGGATAGGCACTTGGTACTGGGGCTCTGTGCTTGGTGGTGGGAGGCACTGAGTGCATGAGATTAGGCGACTGGGTGGGGGTAGGCATTGAGTACAAGCAGATAAGTACTTGATGGGGGATTATATTTTCTTGTGTATAAATACAGACATTGTTCAGTCCAACCAAATGTGAAATTGGAAACCCCATTGGAGAGATTTCTCTGCCATTAGTCCCTGGCTCTTGTCATGCCATTTTGGAGTGTTCCTGCTCTGCTTTGGGGTTTTCGCACTCTTTCCTGTATGTTTCATGATATAAGTGAGTTAAAGTAACAACAGAGAGAATGGACACCCTATGTATGAGCAATGATCTCACCACCCTTGTCCTAGAAACTGTAAAAAACTGTTAGATGGTATAGCTCTTCACGATCTAGAAAAGACTAAAATATCATCTTCTCGGGATTGACCTTTAAAGTGTAAACGGTTGAAACAAAACGCCTCATACAGAACATCGTATGATACTGAACTGCACCCTTGAAGCCTCTGAAGGTTATTAAGCCTGTGTCATGGTTTCTTTCTCTGTAGAGGGACTCATCTGTGCAAACAGAGGGGCTGATTAAGGGTGGTTGAGTATCAGTAGTAGAATTATCCGTGTCACCATCTGGCTGAGGAAAGAATCTTCACTCCACCATATGCAGATCTCATTATCTGCAGAGGAGCTTCCAAAGCAATATCGTACAGATGTTACTCCTGCCAACAAGAGATTTCATCTTCTCCAGCTGGATCATTTATTGGACTTATAAGAATCAGGGTTTAGTTTAAAGATACACACCAGTCAAAACCAAAATGGAAGCACCACAATACTTATTGGAACCACATGCTATCTTTTAATGGACTCAGTATTTCATTCAACTAAAGTTCTACCTTAGACCATAAGTGCAAAAAAACTTTGCATGGCTGCTGGCTCACAATCCCCGCTGATACTGACATCTGTGGCTCCCAGAAATTATTTTAAATGAAATAGAGTTATCTCCAATCATGTGAAAATTACAGATAAAAAGTATTTTGGTATGCAAATCGGTTGCAGAGTGGCCCCTAGTTATGAAAGCATTAAACTAGCATAGTACTCAACACAATATAGCCAATGTTTCAGGACTACATTGTGCCCCGTTCACAAGGCAAAGAACATTCATTGCCTCCTTCCCACTGACTTTGTTAGCACGTCTTTTAATGAACTCACCTCTTTGCTCATTTGCTCAACGTTTCACTCCAACGATCATGTATGTCTGCATTGGAACCTTTTACAGTCAATGGCATAAAACCAGTACAATTAAAATTGAGTCTGCAAATTTTATTTCCAGGTTATCTCTCTGCTTGCTGTGGCCAGGATTCTAATTGGAGGGCACAGCTACCCTCATTCGAATGAAGACAATCCTGGCCACAGGACAATTTTAATTTACTGTACTGGTGACCCCACAATAGGGATAAAACTTTTTCGCAGAAGGGAGTTTAATAAGACTCGTGGCCACTCATTAATATTATAAGAAAAGAGGTTTAACCTTAAACTACGTAGAGGGTTCTTTACTGTAAGAGCGGCAAGGATGTGGAATTCCCTTCCACAGGCGGTGGTCTCAGCGGGGAGCATTGATAGCTTCAAGAAACTATTAGATAATCACCTGAATGACCGCAACATACAGGGATATACAATGTAATGCTGACACATAATCACACACATAGGTTGGACTTGATGGACTTGTGTCTTTTTTCAACCTCACCTACTATGTAACTATGTAACTATGTAATTAAGACCCAAAAATGTTATATAATGGCATTATATATATATATATATATATATATCTTTAACAGGATTAAGTCATTTCAAAAGTAATTTTTAACACCTTCATTATAATTATACCTGGTGGTCCTACAATGAAGGTCTTTGTTGGAGTGCTCTCTGTTATGTGGTGACAACTCTCACATATGTGCTCTTGTGATGTCCCCGTCTTATGCACCCCTGGTGAAGACAAGTGGCCGTGTCAACACATATTGTGTTGGTATAGTCCACCATTGTCACCATGAGGAAGCTGAAATGATGTGTAGATTTCTGGGGAGGTAACTGGGATCCAGATTTGACAACGCTATTGACCTAATACTGAGTCTCATATAATAATTACATAATTTACCATTTTAGATCTACTATGTTGTTACCTTCAGCCAATGAGCAGGAGAATCAGCAGGGGAACCTGGGTTCCCTCCATTGAGTATTCTGGTTGGATTGGCTGAAGAGTAAACCTGGTGCTAAGCTTAGAGGATGTCACTGAATACATTTTAGATACATTTAGAAGATAAGAGACCTGGCACCTTGACCATTCAAAGAAAAGTGTAATGCCGCTTACACACAACCGTTTTTTCCATTGGAATAACTCTGAGTTCCGACAGAGCTCCGACGGAAACTCTCTTGCGTACACATAATCACACCAAAGTCCGACCGTCAAGAACGCGGTGACGTACAACACGTACGACGGGAATAGAAAAAGGAAGTTCAATAGCCAGTAGCCAATAGCTTCCGTCTCGTACTTGCTTCAGAGCATGCGTTGTTTTTAGTCTGTCAGAACAGCATACAGACAAGCGGTTTTCCCGTTAGGAATTGGTTCCATCGGAAATATTTAGAACATGTTCTATTTCTAAGTCCGTCAGAATTTAAAAAAAAAAAAGTCAGATGAGGCACACACACGATCGGAATATACGATGAAAAGCTTCCGTCTGACTTTTTCTGTCGGACATTCTGCTTGTGTGTCCACGGCAATAGTATTTGAATAAAGCCCACACCCCTCCCAGAACTCTTTACACTCATCTCCCCAGTTCTCCACCTTCTTCTTTTGCAGTCACCACCAAAATATCTGTTGTTGGCTGGGGGGAGAGACATCAGCCTTTCTGTCAAATGACAGTTTTCAGGTCAACTGATTAGGCCCAAGAACTGCACCATGGGAGGAGATCACATGCTCCCCTTGCTCACAAGCAATGTGTAGTTTGCCCCCTTACCCAGAAGCACCGGGTATTTTGCCGTGGTGGCCACAGAAGTAGGAGCAGCAGAGGATTGTGGAAGAAGTGAGTATAAAGTGGTCACCAGGGCTTTATAAAGACCTTTTATAAAGGGTCTGATTGGCTGCTAGTCCCGAGCCCCGCATCGTGGGAGGGTATCACATACTGCCACCAAAATATCCAGTGGATGGCTGATAGGAGGAACATCAGCCTTTCTGACAAATGACAGTGTTCAAGCCAACTGATTGGCTGCCAGGCCCAAGTACGGCCTCATGGGAGGGGATCACATGCTGCCACCAAAATATTTAGTGTTGGTGGATGGGAGGGGCATCAGCCTTTCTGAAAAATGACAATGTTCCAGCCAACTGATTGGATGCCAGGCTCAAGTACGGCCTCATGGGACTGGATCACATGCTGCCAGCAAAATATCCAGTGTGGGCTGATGGGAGGGACATCAGCCTTTCTGACAAATGACAATGTTTGAGCCAACTGATTGGCTGCCAGGCCCAAGCACAGCCTCATGAGAGGGGATCACATGCTGCCACCAAAATATCCAGTGTTGGCTGACTCAAGGGACATCAGTATTTCCAGCAAATGACAATGTTTAAGCCAACTGATTAGCTGCTAGGCCCAAGCACTGCATCATTGGAGGGGATCACATGCTGCCACCAAAATATTTAGTGTTGGTGGATGGGAGGGGGCATCAGCCTTTCTGACAAATGACAGTGTTCAAGCCAACTGATTAGCTGCCAGGCCCAAGCACTGAATCATGGGAAGGGATCACATGCTGCCACCAAAATATCCAGTGTGGGCTGATAGGAGGGACATCAGCCTTTTTGACAAATGACAATGTTTGAGCCAACTGATTGGCTGCCAGGCCCAAGCAAGGCATCATCAGAGGAGATCACATGCTGCCACCAAAATATCCAGTGTTGGTTGATGGGAAGGACATCGGCCTTTCTGACAAATGACAGTGTTCAGGTCAACTGATTGGCTGCCAGGCCCAAGCACTGCATCATGGGAGGGGGTCACATGCTGCCACCAAAATATCCAGTGTTGGCTGATGGGAAGGACATCGGCCTTTCCAGCAAATGACAATCTTTAAGCCAACTGATTAGCTGCTAGGCCCAAGCACTGCATCATCGGAGGAGATCGCATGCTGCCACCAAAATATCCAATGTTGGCTAATGGGAGGGACATCAACCTTTCAGACTAATGACAATGTTCAGGTCAACTGACTGGCTACCAGGCCAAAGCACTGCATTATCGGAGATCACATGCTCCCCTTTCCCAGATATTTTATCGTGGTGGCCACAGAGCAAAAGAAGATTGCTGAAGAGATGAGTAAAAAGTGGTCAAGTAAAGGGGCTCTATACAGAGCCTTTACAAAGGGCCTCATACAAAAGTAAGAGGTCTGTAGGCTTTCTGTTCAATAGGGAAAGTGGGGGCAGCTAATTTGCCCAAGTGAAGAGCAACACAGCTTTGGTACGGGTGATCCTTATTATCATTTTTATTTTTGCGATTGATTTTTTTCCATTCTGCAGGTTATATTGTCCACTGAAGAAGCTCATGTACAAAATATGCTACATAGGTCTATGTGACTGTAATGTCTCATCAGAGCCAGGCTGGAAATTCAATCCCTGTCTACGTTATTATCTCTTACCTGTCTATTAATACTATTTGTACAGTAAACTGCCTTTATAATCCTGTTTACTCAATTGTGTTTTTACCGTGTGGAGCAGTGCAGCCCCTGACACCGCCGCAGGGTAACATTAGCAGGAATGTATTCATTGCAATTATCTGACTGGTGAGAAAGTAAAGGGTCAGAGCAAGGCCTAAGGGCAGCAGTCTAGCTCCAGGCTGAAATAATGTCCGCAATTAGCTTCTGTCTCTGGTATGTTATTCAACACAAATCACTTCAACCTTCAGTCTTTACAGGAACAGAGGAGGCTTCAAAGTGCAGAGCTACATGAACATGACCAAGGATGGACTTGGTTCTACGGCTCTCTCTCTGACCTCACATATTCTTAATACAGTTTCACCTTATTCTATTTACATATTACAGGAAATCATCCAAAACTCACCTCACAATGCAAAGGAATGATCATAATGATCATCAACTCCATCTAGTGGGGCCATGCCGTGGTTCCTTCCTGATTGAGGTGTTTATGGAAAATACAGCATAATGGCCACTAGATGGAGCTTATAATCATAGGAAATAAACACCTAGGACCCCCGACCCCTGGAAACATGGTGGGAAACCTCTAGAGACAGGGTGGTCTGACATTTCACCTCAGGGGTAGATCACTTAGGCATAGTGGGATATGTAGATAGATGGGCGCAAGTCACTTTTGGTGAAAACACAAAAAGAATTGTATTACTCAGAGTACATGGGAGAGAGGGTTAGGGTTGCAAATGATTGGTACTTCAGCAGAATTCTGACCCTTCACTTGGCAGAACAGGAAAAAAAGCCTTTAAAACTGAACTAAACCTATTCATTCAAGGTTTTAAATAACAGTTGCATTCCAGGAATGCCGGGATGGGAATGCTAGCTGTCACATTTGCTTGTGCTTTCAACCAAACTGTCAAACCATCAAATGGCTGGATTCCTAACTGACCACATGTGCAGCACCATGGCAGTTGCAGATCAAACAGGGGCTAAGATGGCAGCTTCCTTGGCTGAAAAACATAGGGGGGTTTAGTTCTGCTTTAAGTCAAGACCATCACTCCTGTGTTAGAACTCTTTAGCGATCCTCATCAGTAAGGATGAGCCGAACACCCCCCTGTTCGGTTCGCACCAGAACATGTGACCAGCAAAAAATTTGTTCGAACACGCAAACACCGTTAAAGTCTATGGGACACAAACATGAATAATCAAAAGTGCTAATTTTAAAGGCTTATATGCAAGTTATTGTCATAAAAAGTGTTTGGGGACCTAGGTCCTGCACCAGGGGACATGAATCAATGCAAAAAAAAGTTTTAAAAATGTCAGTTTTTTCAGTAGCAGTGATTTTAATAATGCTTAAAGTCAAACAATAAAAGTGTAATATCCCTTTAAATTTCGTAGCTGGGGAGTGTCTATAGTATGCCTGTAAAGGGACGCATGTTTCCCGTGTTTAGAACAGTCTGACAGCAAAATGACATTTCAAAGGAAAAAAAGTAATTTAAAACTACTCGTGGCTATTAATGAATTGCCGGTCTGACAATACACATAAAAGTTCATTGATAAAAACGGCATGGGAATTCCCCACAGGGGAAACCCCGAACCAAAATTTAAAAAAAAATGACGTGGGGGTCCCCCTAAATTCCATACCAGGCCCTCCAGGTCTGGTATGGGTTTTAAGGGGAACCCAGTGCCAAAATTTTAAAAAAATGGCTTGGGGTCTCCCCAAAAATCCATACCAGACCCTTATCCGAGCACGCAACCTGGCAGGCAGCAGGAAAAGAGGGCCCCCCCTCCTGAACCGTACCAGCCACATGCCCTCAACATTGAGAGGGTGCTTTGGGGTAGCCCCCCAAAACACCTTGTCCCCATGTTGATGGGGACAAGGGCCTCTTCCTCACAACCCTTGCCCGGTGGTTGTGGGGGTCTGCGGGCAGGGGGCTTATCGGAATCTGGAAGCCCCCTTTAACAAGGGGACCCCCAGATCCTGGCCCTCCCCCCTGTGTGAAATGGTAGGGGCCTACCATTTCACAAAAAAAGTGTCAAAAATGTTAAAAATGACGAGAGACAGTTTTTGACAATTCCTTTATTTAAATGCTTTTTCTTTCTTCTATCTTCTTTCTTGTATTTTCTATCTTCCTTCAGTTTCTTCCTCCGTCTTCTTCCCTTCGTCTTCTGGGCCGCTCCGCATCCAGCATGATGGGATGGGAGGCTCCCGATGTGTGACGCTTCTCTTCTGACGGTTCTTATATAATGGAGGGCGGGGCCACCCGGTGACCCCGCCCCCCTCTGACGCACGGTGACTTCCCTGTCCGCCTCCCTCTGACAACACGGGGAATGCCACAGGGAAGTCCCCGTACGTCAGAGGGGGCGGGGTCACCGGGTGGCCCCACCCTCCGTTATATAAGAACCGTCAGAAGAGGAGAAGCGTCACACAGCGGGAGCCTCCCATCCCATCATGCTGGATGCGGAGCAGGCCAGAAGACGACGGGAAGAAGACGCCGGCGCCGCGGAGGAAGATGCCGGACGAGAACACCGGAGGAAGAACCAGAAGAACCAGAAGAAGAAGAAGATGGAGAAAGAAACCAAGGGAATATAGAAGATAGAAGATAGCAGAAAGAAGAAGCATTTAAATAAAGGAATTGTCAAAAACTGTCTCTTGTCATTTTTAACATTTTTGACACTTTTGTTTGTGAAATTACCATTTCACACAGGGGGGAGGGCCGGGATCTGGGGGTCCCCTTGTTAAAGGGGGCTTCCAGATTCCAATAAGCCCCCCGCCCGCAGACCCCCACAACCACCGGGCAAGGGTTGTGGGGATGAGGCCCTTGTCCCCATCAACATGGGGACAAGGTGTTTTGGGGGGCTACCCCAAAGCACCCTCCCAATGTTGAGGGCATGTGGCCTGGTACAGTTCAGGAGGGGGGGCGCTCTCTCGCCCCCCCCTCTTTTCCTGCGGCCTACCAGGTTGCGTGCTCGGATTAGGGTCTGGTATGGATTTTTAGGGAGACCCCACGCCATTTTTTTTAAATTTTGGCCGGGGTTCCCCTTAATATCCATACCAGACCTGAAGGGCCTGGTATGGAATTTAGGGGGACCCCCCATGTCATTTTTTCTTTAAATTTTGGTTCGGGGTTCCCCTGTGGGGAATTCCCATGCCGTTTTTATGTGTATTGTCGGACCGGCAATTCATTAATAGCCGCCAGTAGTTTTGAATGACTTTTTTTCCTTTGAAATGTCATTTTGCTGTCAGACTGTTCTAAACACGGGAAACATGCGCCCCTTTACAGGCATACTATAGACACCCCCCAGGTACGAAATTTAAAGGGATATTACACTTTTATTATTTCACTTTAAGCATTAATAAAATCACTGCTCCTGAAAAAACGGTTGTTTTTAAAACTTTTTTTGCATTGATACATGTCCCCTGGGGCAGGACCCAGGTCCCCAAACACTTTTTATGACAATACCATGCATATAAGCCTTTAAAATTAGCACTTTTGATTTCTCCCATAGACTTTTAAAGGGTGTTCCGTGGCTTTCGAATTTGCTGCGAACACCCCAAATTGTTCGCTGGCGAACAGCCGATGTTCAAGTCGAACATGAGTTCGACTCAAACTCGAAGCTCCTCCCTACTCATCAGTAGCAACAGCATCCTTTTTTTTTCAGAAGAGTGAACCAACCTCCATGGGACTCAATCCTGTTTCCAATCTTCTGCAGGAGAGTCAACCAACCTCCATGGGACTCAATCCTGTCTCCAATCTTCTGCAGGAGAGTCAACCATCCTCCATGGTACTTCATCCTGTCTCCAATCTTCTGCAGGAGAATCAACCAACCTCCATGGCATTCCATCCTGTCTCCAGTCTTCTACAGGAGAGTCAACCAATCTCCATGGGATTGATCCTGTCTCCAATCTTCTGCAGGAGAGTCAGTCAACCAACCTCCATGGGATTCCATCCTGTCTCTAATCTTCTGTATGAGAGTCAACCAACCTCAAGGGGCTCCATCCTGTCCAGCAGGACCAGGCCTCAACTCCAGGTCTATTGACATTTTGAAAGTGGAGCTAGAGATACCATACTGCAATGGACATGTCACCCATATCAGCTGGGAAGTCCAAAATACAGATTTTTTTACTTAAAGTGGACCTAGCATCAGACATAATTTTGCATGGTTAGTACATGCTTACTAAGTAGTGTGTCAATGTGAGGCTGTAATTCTTAACAATGGGGTTGTTAAGGATTACATATGGGAGATCAATCAGGGGTTCCCAGCTATTAGCTGCAGGTGGAAGCCCCAGTGGAAGCCATGGGAGGCTGACAAGTCCCGTGAGGGAGCACACTGTGTTAAAGGACTAATCTCAACTCAACAGTATTATGGTGAGAACTCTACGCCAAGTTCCTAGGTCTGCACACATGATGTGCTCATTATAAGGGGTTACCACCATCCCTGTGCTGGATTCCAGGGCCTGAACACCTGCTGTGCCCATTTAGAAGGGTTCCCACTATCCCTGTGTTGAGTTCCGGGGGCCGGAATACCTGCTGTGCCCATTATGAGAGGCTATCCCTGCACTTGGTTCTTGGGTCTTCACACCATCTGTGTCAATTATAGGGGGCTTCCACCATCCCTGCACTGAGTTCCTGGGTCTACGCACATGCTGTGCCCTTTGTGAGGGGTTGCCTCCATCCATGTGCTGAGTTCCTAGGTCTGTACACCTGCTGTGCCTATTATTAGGGGTCCCCACCATTCCTGCAGGGAATTCCCAGGGCTGCATTCCTGCTGTGCCCATTATTATGAGCTCCAGCCATCCTTTCTGGATTTTTAATTTATATAATGGAGAATATAACAGGAGCTAAAACACACAATAGTGGTTTGCACCCAAAAATTTCAGGTGGACAGGAGTCAGAAATTATAGCAGGAAGACCTCTTTGCTGGAATACTTACAACTTATAAGAAGCCATTGGCTGACTTCCTACTGCACTCCATTTATATCTAAAATATACATTTTGGGTGGTCAGTGGGAGTAGGACCACCTTACACTGGTGGTCACTGGGAGAATGAAGGGCCCCATAGATTAGTAGTGAGTGGGGTTAGGACCACCTTATGACCACTAATTTAAAGGGTCCTTATCCAAATGGCCACCAATGTAAGGTGGCCCTAACCCACTGACCACTAATCTACAGGGCCCTTCTCCTAGTGGCCACCTTATAATGGCAGTCATTGAGAGAATGGCCCCTAAAATTAGTGGTCATTGGGAGTAGTTTTTCTTTACATTGATGGTCATTTCAAGAAGTGCCCTGTAAATGGGGAGTAGGATAAGCTTACATCAGAAATAATGGCAGATCCCACTGTTGGAATATCCAATTTATAAGAAGCCATGAGCTGACTCACCATCGCATTCCATTTTTACCTAATAATTGAATTGTGGGTGGTCAGTGGAAGTAGAACCACCTTAGTGGACAGTGGGAGTAGGACATCTTTACATTGGTGGTCATTAGGAGAAGGGCTCTGTATATTAGTGGTCAGTGGGGAGTAGGACATGTTTACTCTAGTTGTCATTATGTATAGAACCCCTTTTTCAGATGGTCACTAAGAGAAGGGCTTACATTAGTGGTTATTGGAAGGGATGTACCTTACACTGGTGGTCATGAAGAGGAAGGCACCTTACATTGGCGGTCAGTGCAAAGAATGTACATTATGCTGGTGATCTGTGGGAAGAATATACCTTGCTTTGGTGGTCATTGGAAAGATTGTACCTTACAATAATGGTCACTGGGAGAAGGGCCCATTAGATTAGTGGTTAATGGAAGTAGGACCACCTTACATTGGCAGTCACTGGGAGAATGGCCCTTTAGATTAGTGGTCAGTAGGAGTACTATCAGCTTACATCAGATAAGCTGTACATCAGATAAGCTGTACATTTTGTAAGCTGTACATCAGCTTACAAAAGATCTTACTGTTGGAAGATCCAACTAAAAAGAATTCATGGGCTGACTCCCCACCATGCTGCTTTTTTATTTAAAATATGAATTTTGGATTCAACAATACTGGTCACAAGTAGTCAGATTTCTCCACGACCACATGGGTTCCCCTTTGACACTATGCCCACGTCAATGCTTGCTTGGCCTTCTCCCCATCCCTGAGGAACAGAAATATTTGTCCACTTTTCTCCATGAAACACTTTTCATAGCCAGAATGTTGATAGCTCGCCTTTGGCTGAGGGCTACATCTCCTACCACTCAACACTGGAAGAGGGCGGTGAATCTCACCCTTCCGTACAAAAAAGTTCTTTATTTACATCGTGGGTGTCCGGGCAAATTCCATAAGATATGGGATAGATGGGTTGATGACTCCTCCACTTGTTCTGATTGAGCCTGAATGTACCTTAGCCAACTCAATTTGTCTACTCACTATGAGGCAACACCGCCAGCGCCTATGGGGCAGGCAGGAGGCCAAACCTTGTATACATCAAGCATTATCAACATATCTCATTGTCGATGCAACATGTCATATGGGTATAAGAGATAGGAAAATTTCTTTTTTTTTCTCTTTTTTTCTTTTCTTTCTGTAATTGTTTAATTTTGTTTATTGTTGGGCGCTGACTGCACCCCAAAATTTATTTTTCTCCTGTACGTAACCTCCTGTATGACTGTTTATACTCAATAAACTTTACTTTTGATCAAAAAAAAAAATATGAATTTTGGGTGGTCAGTGGGAGTAGGACCACCTTTCATCGGTGGTCATTGGGAGAAGGGCCCTGTAGATTAGTGGACAGTAGAAGTAGGACATCTTTACATCGGTAGTCATTGGGAGAAGGGCCCTGTAGATTAGCGGACAGTAGAAGTAGGACATCTTTACATCGGTGGTCATTGGGAGAAGAGCCCTGTAGATTAGTGGACAGTAGAAGTAGGACATCTTTACATCGGTAGGCCCCTTTGACACTTATACGACTTCAAAGTTGCACGATTTTACCGCGATTTCGCGGCCGCGATTTTGCCGCGATTTTACCGTGATTTGCCGCGATTTTACCGCGATTTGGGAGCAGTACTACTTTGCCACGTTTTTGGCATTAACAAATTATAACATACAGTAGTTGGTATGAATCATAAGGAGGAACTCCACGCCAAGTTTTAAATAAAAAAACTGGCGTGGGTTCCCCCCCAGGGGCATACCAGGCCCTTAGGTCTGGTATGGATTGTAAGGGGAACCCCCTACGCCGAAAAATCGGCGTGGGGGTCCCCCCAAAATCCATACCAGACCCTTATACGAGCACGCAGCCCGGCCGGTCAGGAATGGGGGTGGGGACGAGCTAGCTGCCCCCCCTCCTGGACCGTACCAGGCCGCATGCCCTCAACATGGGGGGTGGGTGCTTTGGGGCATGGGGGGGCGCCCTGCGGCCCCCCCACTCCAAAGCACCTTGTCCCCATGTTGATGAGGACAAGGGCCTCTTCCCGACAACCCTGGCCATTGGTTGTCGGGGTCTGCGGGCGGCTTATCGGAATCTGGGAGCCCCCTTTAATAAGGGGGCCCCCAGATCCCGGCCCCCCACCCTATGTAAATAAGTATGGGGTACATGGTACCCCTACCCATTTGCCTAGGGAAAAAAGCGTCAATAAAAAACACAGTCCACAGGTTTTTAAAATAATTTATTAGGCAGCTCCGGAATCTTCTTCCGACTTCGGGGGTCCTCTTCCGACTTCGGGGGTCTCTCCGGCGTCTTCACCAGGTGTCCGCATCTTCTGCCGGCTCCACCGCTATCTTCTGGCGCTCTTTTGCCAGTGGTGGTCCGGACCTCTGGATCGTCTTCTTCCCTCTTCTCTTCCAGAGATGTTGACACGACGCTCTCTCCAGCCAGAATGGTCTCTGTGCGCTCCGCAACGGACTTATATAGGCGGTGACCCCGCCCCCTTATGCCGTCACAGTCCCATGGCATGCTGGGACTGTGACGTTTTAGGAGGCGTGGTCACCGGGTGATGACCACGCCCCCTTATGACGGCACAGTCCCAGCATGCCCCGGGACAGTGACCTCATAAAGGGGCGGGGTCACCGCCTATATAAGTCCGTTGCGGAGCGTTCAGAGACCATTCCAGCTGGAGAGAGCGTCGTGTCAACATCTCTGGAAGAAAAGCAGAAGGCAGAAGTCCGGACCACTGCTAGCAATTGAGCTGTAGAAGATAGCGGAGGAGCCGGCAGAAGATGCGGACACCGGGAGGAGACGGCGGAGAGACCCCCGAAGTCGGAAGAGGACCCCCGAATTCGGAAGAAGATCCCGGAGCTGCCTAATAAATTATTTTAAAAACCTGTGTACTGTGTTTTTTATTGACGCTTTTTTCTCTAGGTGAATGGGTAGGGGTACCATGTACCCCATACTCATTCACATAGGGTGGGGGGCTGGGATCTGGGGGCTCCCTTATTAAAGGGGGCTCCCGGATTCCGATAAGCCCCCCGCCCGCAGACCCCGACAACCAACGGCCAGGGTTGTCGGGAAGAGGCCCTTGTCCTCATCAACGTGGGGACAAGGTGCTTTGGGGTGGGGGGGGCCGGCAGGGTGCCCCCCATGCCCTAAAGCACCCACCCCCCCATGTTGAGGGCATGCGGCCTGGTACGGTCCAGGAGGGGGGGGCGCTCGCTCATCCCCACCCCCATTCCTGACCGGCCGGGCTGCGTGCTCGGATAAGGGTCTGGTATGGATTTTAGGGGGGACCCCACGCCGATTTTTCGGCGTAGGGGGTTCCCCTTAGATCCATACCAGACCTAAGGGCCTGGTATGCCCCTGGGGGGGAATCCACGCCGTTTTTTTCATTTAAAACTTGGCGCGGCGTTCCCCCCTCTGGATTCATACCACACAGCTGTCAGCACTGCCTGTCGCTCATCGGGAAAGGAAAGAAAAGTTTTCCTTTCCCGAATAGCGAGGCCAGGCTTGTGCTTACAAAGTCGTACTGAAGTCGTGTCTATATTATTCAGGCACGACTTGCATGCTACTTCAGGGTTTAACATTGAGGTCTATGGAGTACAACTCGCATAGAAGTTGGACCAAAGTAGTGCAGGGACTACTTTCAAGTCGGCACGACTTAAAGTCGTGCCAATATGAATGGTAGTCATTGAAAATCATGGAGAATGACTTGTCATACGATTTTGCAGTACAAAATCGTGGGACAAGTCGTATAAGTGTGAAAAGGGCCGTAGTCATTGGGAGAAGGGCGCTGTAGATTAGTGGACAGTAGAAGTAGGACATCTTTACATCAGTGGTCATTGGGAGAAGAGCCCTGTAGATTAGCGGACAGTAGAAGTAGGACATCTTTACATCGGTGGTCATTGGGAGAAGGGCCCTGTAGATTAGCGGACAGTAGAAGTAGGACATCTTTACATCGGTGGTCATTGGGAGAAGGGCCCTGTAGATTAGCGGACAGTAGAAGTAGGACATCTTTACATCGGTGGTCTTTGGGAGAAGGGTCCTGTAGATTAGCAGACAGTAGAAGTAGGACATCTTTACATCGGTGGTCATTGGGAGAAGGGCCCTGTAGATTAGCGGACAGTAGAAGTAGGACATCTTTACATCGGTGGTCATTGGGAGAAGGGCCCTGTAGATTAGCGGACAGTAGAAGTAGGACATCTTTACATAGGTGGTCATTGGGAGAAGGGCCCTGTAGATTCCGGACAGTAGAAGTAGGAGGACATTAGACTGAAGGAGGCCTGGGACCTTGCTACACCTGGAATTACACCGAACCCTGGCGGAGAAGGGCTGCTCTACACCAAACTAGAAATACCTTGTCCTTATGAAGTTAGCCTTGTGCCATATTGAGGAAGGTTGTCCATATACTTCTGACTGTAGTATATAACTAAGAAATGTAAAAATAATATATACCCCCTCTTTATAAAAACATTTTTTTTAATTTTTTGTGCTTCCATCTCTTCTCAGCTAGCCTGCAATAAATCATACATCGTAGGCAGCCAATGTGTTCTTACTGCCTCCAATACTTAACACAGCTTGTCTCCGGGTCATACGGTACATCCTCTGTGATTTCCCGATTATCTAGCATCAGGAGAACACAAACCAGCGGGGCGCTCCAGGCTTCTAGTGAGCTATTTTTCTCAGAGAGTAACCACCAGTTTGAATTATCCCCCACAGAGCTTCAAACCGCACAGGAACACTGGGGATCTCTCTGAGACTTCTCCCCGAACACAAGAGAACTTTCATGTGACTGTCAAATGTCTCCTTTATTCTTGTTTGGAACTCCATCATGTTACTGAGCTCCGCAACATAAAACGAAAGGGAGTTTTCCGATGTCTTCTTAAGGCTCCATTCACACTTTGTGCAACTTGTCATGTGACTTTGGACCCCAAAAGTCGCATGATAAGTCACACTCCACGTTTCCCTATGATAACTGTTCATATCTGTGCGACTTCAAAGTAGTTCCTGCACTAAAGGACCAAAAGACCTAGAAATATGTCACCTTCACCTTGGAGACCCCTAAAATGGGGGGGTTAAAACCCCCATCATTTTTTACATTTATTTTTTGCCATCTGTGTCCCATTGAGGAGATCTCCCTTCACCAAAGCCAAACAGCAAGTGAGAAGAAAGTGAGTTGATCCCTGGTTGTCACCAGGACTGGTGTCCCCGTTGGAAAATGTTCCCCTCCATTACTGTTCTGGTAACAACCTAAAAATTTGGGATTTCCTTTCACTTCCATGCTCGGTGATAACAGGACACATAGAGAGGGTGACTCTCCCTAACGGGGGGCACAGACAGCAATTAAAGTCCCTGACAGGGACTCCAATCCTTCATTCATTCAAAGTTGTGCCTTTTATTATTCTTATTTCTTATGTTGTATTTTCCCAAACCATTGTTTTTTTTATGAATAAATAACATTCGACCTGTGGAGGAAATAGAATCACATAAAATGAATGCACATGCAGTTTTGCAGGCAAAATAGCTCTGCAAATGTTTTATAAATGCAACCCTAAGTATGCAGATGTTGGGGGGAGGGAGATAACAGGCTCACCATCCCTGAATAAGGCCACCGAGAGTCAGTGTGTCTGTGTCCATCCCCAATGCTGTGATAGGCCAAGGAGGAGTGGCTAGTAACTATTTAAATTCTTATACCTGCACCTCACACAGCCAGAGAACTTGGTTGGCACCAAGTCCCCGTGCGTCAGAGGGGGCGGGGTCACCGGGTGGCCCCGCCCCCCATTATTTAAGAACCGTCAGAAGAGGAGAAGCGTCACACAGCAGGAGCCTCCCTCCATGCCATTATGGATGCGGAGCGGCCCGAAAAGAAGATGAAGAGAAGAAGATGAAGAGAAGAAGATGAAGAGAAGAAGATGAAGAGAAAAAGATGAAGAGAAAAAGATGAAGAGAGAAGTGTCACACAGCGGGAGCCTCCCTACATGCCATTATGGAGGCAGAGCAGCCCGAGGAGAAGAAGATAAGACGTCGCGGAGGAAGATGCCGGATGAGAACACCGGAGGAAGAACCAGAAGAACCAGAAGAAGAAGATGGAGGAAGAAACTAAAGGAAGATAGAAGATAGAAGAAGCATTTAAATAAAGGAATTGTCAAAAACTGTCTCTTGTCATTTTTAACTTTTTTGACACTTTTTTGTGAAATGGTAGGGGTACTTTTGTACCCCCTTACCATTTCACACAGGGGGGAGGGCCGGGATCTGGGGGTCCCCTTGTTAAAGGGGGCTTCCAGATTCCGATAAGCCCCCCGCCCGCAGACCCCCACAACCATCGGTCAAGGGTTGTGGGGATGAGGCCCTTGTCCTCATCAACATGGGAACAAGGTGTTTTGGGGGGCTACCCCAAAGCACCCTTCCAATGTTGAGGGCATGTGGCCTGGTACGGTTCAGGAGGGGGGGGGGCGCTCTCTCGTCCCCCCCTCTTTTCCTGCGGCCTGCCAGGTTGCGTGCTCGGATAAGGGTCTGGTATGGATTTTTGGGGGGGCCCCACGTCGTTTTTTTTAAATTTTGGCGCGGGGTTCCCCTTAAAACCATACCAGACCTGAAGGGTCTGGTATAGTTTTTGAGGGGAACCCCACGCCATTTTTTTTATTTTGGCCGGGGTTTCCCTTAATATCCATACCAGACCTGAAGGGCCTAGTATGGAATTTAGGGGGCCCCCACGTGTCATTTTTTTTTTAAATTTTGGTTCGGGGTTCCCCTGTGGGGAAATCCCATGCCTTTTTATCAATGAACTTTTATGTGTATTGTCGGACCGGCAATTCATTAATAGCCGCGAGTAGTTTTAAATGACTTTTTTTCCTTCGAAATGTCATTTTGCTGTCAGACTGTTCTAAACACGGGAAACATGCGCCCCTTTACAGGCATACTAAAGACACCCCACAGGTACGAAATTTAAAGGGATATTACACTTTTATTGTTTCACTTTAAGCATTATTAAAATCACTGCTCCTGAAAAAACGTCAGTTTTTAAAACTTTTTTTTTGTATTGATACATGTCCCCTGGGGCAGGACCCGGGTCCCCAAACACTTTTTATGACAATAACTTGCATATAAGCTTTTAAAATTAGCACTTTTGATTTCTCCCATAGACTTTTAAAGGGTGTTCCGCGGTATTCGAATTTGCCGCGAACACCCCAAATTGTTCGCTGTTCGGCGAACTGGTGAACAGCCAATGTTCGAGTCGAAAGTTAGTTCGACTCCAACTCGAAGCTCATCCCTAGTGACAACTGATGCCTAATTGCGCTCCTGTGTTGTCACCCTCCCAACGAAAACTATAAGATCCATGGCACATTTTTGGTCCATTATTACTGTCAGAAAGCCGGTTCAGAGCAATGATGTGCAGCCAGTGCTTGGAGTAAATGGATGGGATTGAAAGAGACGGCAGGAGATCAGCAGCACTGATTGAAGGGAAAAAAAGGAAATATATGAAACAAAATGAAAAGGAAAATCATTTATGATGCACAGCGCTTCAGCCAACGAAGGCTCCTTTCACACCAAGGTGGTGGAATAACTGCAGGCGTACCGGGTTCCATACTGTCACCTCCAAATTCTGATTCCACCCCCCAAATCTTGTCCCAAAATGCGTAACGCAATGCACCACAACGCACTTAGCACCATGCAGCGTGTTTGTTTGCACATGTATAACCTGCATTGCCGTATATTGCAGTAACGCCGCAATGCCTAATGGGACTTCACAGTAGAGCTGTGCGATTAATCGTTAAGAATTGTTATCGCCATTTTTTTTCCCCCTCGTGATCTTGACAAAGTATTTCCCGGTTCTTTCTATGCAGAGAATTCTCTCTGCTGAAGCCGACAGCCGTCAAAAGAAAGGAGAGAGAAAAAAAAATGGGCAGTCTGCCAAGAATCACAACATTCTTTAGAAGAGGAATTTAAGTATAAACATTGTAACAATTTGTCCTTTAGATCAAAGGAAAAGACTTTGGTGTGTAAATGAGGGAAGTTTAACCACTTAAACACTAAACCTTTTTCTGACATTTGTTGGTTTCAAGTTAAAATAATTTTTTTTTTTGCTAGAAAATTACTTAGAACCCCCAAATGTTATATATATATATTTAGTAGAGACCCCTAGAGAATAAAATGGTGGTTGTTGCAATATTTTATGTCACACTGTATCTGCGCAGCAGTCGCTCATGTTACCCCGCTTCTCCCTGTGGCCACAAGGGGCGCACGACCCCCGAGCCAATGCGAGTGCCCGGCCGGTCACGATCACCGCTGGGCTCCCGCGATCGCCACTGAGACACGGAGAACCGGGATCTGTGTGTGTAAACACACAGTTTCAAGTTCTCTGAGGGGAGAAGTGACAGATCGTCTGTTCATACAGAGTATGAACCGCGATCTGTCATCTCCTCTACACAGTCCCCTCCCCCCTTCAGTTAGAACACACACTAGGGAACACAGTTAACCCCCTAATTGCCCCCTAGTGTTAACCCCTTCACTGCAAGTGTCATTTATACAGTAATCAGTGCATCGCTGTATAAATTGTCCGATGTGTCTGCCATAATGTCGCAATCCCAATAAAAATCGCTGATCGCCGCCATCACTAGTAAAAAAAATAATAATAATAATAAAAATGCCATAAAACTATCCCCTATTTTGTAGGCACTATAACTTTTGCGCAAACCAATCAATATACGCTTATTGCGATTTTTTTTTTTTACCAAAAATATGTAGAATACGTATCGGCTTAAACTGAGGAAAAAAATAGGTTTTTTTTATATATTTTTGGGGGATATTTATTATAGCAAAAAGTAAAAAATATAGATTTTTTTTCAAAATTGTCACTCTTTTTTTTTATAGCGCAAAAAAAAAAAAAAAAGCAGAGGTGATCAAATACCACCAAAAGAAAGCTCTATTTGTGGGGAAAAAAGGGCATCAATTTTGTTTGGGTGCAACAACGCCACACGACCACGCAATTGTCAGTTAAAGCGATGCAGTGCCGTATCGCAAAAAGGGCTCTGGTCGGGAAGAGGGGTAAAATCTTCCGGGGCTGAAGTGGTTAACCACTTAAACACTAAACCTTTTTCTCACATTTGTTGGTTTCAAGTTAAAATCAATTTTTTTATTTTTTTTTTGCTAAAAAATTACTTAGAACCCCCAAACATTATATATATATATATATATATATATATATATATATATATATATATATATATATATATATATATATATATATATATAATATATATATATATATATTTTTTTTTTTTTAGTAGAGACCCTAGGTTGTTGCAATATTTTATGTCGCACTGTATTTGCACAGTGGTCGTTCAAATGCAATTTTTTTGGGGGAAAAAATGACACTTAAATTAATTAAAAAAAAAAAAACAGTAAAGTTAGCCCAATTTTTTTTTTTTTTTGGATAAAATGAAAGATTTTACGCTACGAGAATCATGATATTTTTATTCTAAGCAAAAAAAAAAATTGTGATTCTCATTTTGGCCGGAGTCGTGCAGCTGTACCTCACAATAGACACCATTTTGGAAATGGTGTACAGCTGGGATTTGTAGTTCCACGGCGGCTGCCTAGAAGCCTGCTTCAGCTGGGAGTCTAGCTCATTTGTAAAATGAAAATTGTATGAAGGTGGCGGTTATCCTTTCCTGCATTGCGGAGTAAGGTTAGGACCCTTATGGCTGGCCATGCAATGAATAGGATAATGGGCAGGAGGGGGGGGGGGGGGGAGATTTGTATGCATGTCACCCCTCCCCCCCCCCTTCTTCCCTGACATCCATCTATTCATTATCCTGACCACACTATACATAGGAGGGACCTCCGCCTGATTATGTCCAGGGATTAGTGTTAGCCGGGGGGGATTAATGAAGAATTCTCATTAATACAATGGGCTATGTAGAAGAAAGGCATTAACGGACATGTCCTTGTGTTCCTGCGACAAGCGATGGGGGGGGGGGGGACATTTAATGGTAGCGCCTAATCAATGCTCACTGCATTTAGTACATTGCTACCAGATCTGGGCATGCAATCAGTCTGGAGGCCAGTCCACACCGTGATGAGTGGTGGGGGGGGGGGGGGGGGGGGAGATTTCAGCACCATGCATGATGGACAGCTCCAAGGATAATGAGCCAAAATGTGACATTCAACCCAGCAGGGAATATACAGGCTTTCCTTAAAGTGGAACTCTGGACAAACACGTATTCATTTTAAATATATTCCTCAATAGTCACAAAGGATAGAATTCCACTTTGTGTGCAGCAAATGCCTTTTTTTTTTTCAAACCCAGATATAAACTTGTAAAAAATCGTGGTGACATCATCACTGTGCTGTCCATAGCCTGAACAAAGAGCAGGGCTGTGGGAGGGGCCTAGTGGGCTCCACCCAGTACAGAAAACCACAGGAGGGGGTGGAGACCAGACCAGTCACCCTGCACAGGGAGAGAGAGCAGAGCTGTGAGAAGGGCCATCAGGCTCCACCCACTACAAGATGCCTGCAGAAAACTACAGGAGGTCGGTGGGGACCATACCAATCATCCTGCACAAGGAGAAAGACCAGAGCTGTGGGAGGGGCCTAGTAAGCTCCACCCACTACGGAAAACTACAGGAGGTGGAGACAAGACCAGTCGTCCTGCACAAGGAGAGAAAGCAAAACTGTGGGAGGGACCCATCAGGCTCCACCCACTACAAGCTGCCTGCAGAAAAGTACAGGAGGGAGGCGGAGACAAGACCAGTCACGCTGCACAAGGAGAGAGAGAAGAGCTGTGGGAGGGACCCATCAGGCTCCACCCACTACAAGCTGCCTACAGAAAACTACAGAAGGGGGGGCAGAGACAAGACCAGTCACACTGCACAAGGAGAGAGAGCAGAGCTGTGGGAGGGACCCAATAGGCTCCACCCACTACAGGCTGCCTGCAGAAAACTACAGGAGGGGGCGGAGATAAGACCAGTCATCCTTAACAAGGAGAGAGAGCAGAGCTGTTGGAGGGACTCATCAGGCTCCACCCACTACAGACTGCTTGCAGAAAACCACAGGAAGGGGCGGAGACAAGACCAGTCACCCTGCACAAGGAGAGAGGACAGCAGTGGGCGGTCTTTATTACAGGAAGCTCCTGCACAGAGGTCATGTTTTGGAGTTGTTTAGTGCTGAATTAATACACAGATCTAGAAGAAATAAACAAAGGTTCAAGGAAGATTACACGAGATTCTGATGGAAATTATAAGAGACCATTATAACACACATTACACAGGCAAAGGTCCAGCGTTGTCACCATCCTAGGACTGCCATGTAGCTATTGCTGGAGTGCATATAGGCAGGAGGGGGCAGCAAAGAGACTGCAGAAAATCAGCATCATCACAATGCAACAAAGTATGAATACAAAAGTGAACACGATTTTATAGGGGAAGAAAATCACAGCAATTGTTTTAACTACACCTTCTGCTCTAGCTGAAGTATATAAATAAAGATTGTAACAATCTCTCCTCTGTTTGCTGTAAACGGATGTTGCAAAAAAAACCAAAAAAAAACCCTACAAGGCAATGTGAAATACTCACTTTGGAATAAAGTCCTCCAGCGCTGTAATGTCATCGCTGAGGGGGCTGACATGTCCCCCCCTGTCTTTCTCCCGGGTTCGCGCGCTCCGGCTACGTGATTGGCCGGAGCCGCGATGATGTCACTCCAGTGCATGCGCGCAGGAGTTCTGGTACAAAGCCCTTTTTAGGCAAGGTATGCCGGACCTTCACAGTGCATGTGCCAGTAATGTTGCTGGCTGCGTGCAGGGCAAATATCTCCTAAATGGTGAACGTTTAGGAGATATTCATTTTACCTACAGCCTTTTTATAGGCTTACCTGTAGGCAATAACCAGGCGGGGTTCACACCCACTTTAAGTACGCCCATTCTCAGACAGATCTCTAAATGAAAGGGTTCGCTTTTATTATCATCACGAACAATCTCCATACTGTAATGAGTATAGCTGCAGCATCTGCATCCCTTTGGAAGGTAAGGAGCCTCAGCTTCTCATAGTTACATAGTAGGCGAGTTAGAAAAAATACACAAGTCCATCAAGTCCAACCTATGTGTGTGATTATATGTCAGTATTACATTGTATATCCCTGTATGTTGCGGTCATTCAGGTGATTATCTAATAGTTTCTTGAAGCTATCAATGCTCCCCGCTGAGACCACCGCCTGTGGAAGGGAATTCCACATCCTTGCCGCTCTTACAGTAAAGAACCCTCTACATAGTTTAAGGTTAAACCTCTTTTCTTTTAATTTCAATGAGTGGCCACGAGTCTTGTTAAACTCCCTTCCGACAAAACAAATCTCCTATCACAGGTCAATGCCTAAAACTTAGATTTCTGAGGAGGGAGATGGGGTGCAGATGAGGATCCCCAAACCCAAGCCAGGGGGCAATATAAAAAAAAAATCAGCTTTGCATCCCATTGTATTATGTGATGATGGGAATGTTATGGATCTCCAACTCCAAGTAAAGCCATAATTTGTAGGTCCTATGCTGGGTTCCTATAAGAAGAATTGATGGAGATATGGTGAATATTAGAACCTTGTGTCTGGTGTTTTCTCTCATTCCCATTTGGCGTGTTTTATTGGCTGTTACATAGTTACACAGTAGGTGAGGTTTACAAAATACCATCAGGTCCAACCTAATTGTCTGATTATATGTCAGTGATCCCTAATAGGTTTTTATCAACCATTATTTTACACTAAGATGGAATGAACCAAGTAGATGACCCTAGAATTCATCTGCCCAGTGCAAAATATCGTACCTATAGGTGGAACAATGGGTCATTTCTAGTAGACAGTGCCAGATCTTTAGGCAAAGTTGAGACTTTGCTGGATGAATAAAGAAGGCACAGTGACAATCTTTGGTGTTATGTAAGCCTTTTATATTTCTGGGAAAGTTACGTGTATGTCATGGTGCTCAGTAGAGATGAGATCTGGTTCAGTCCAAACCCAGGTTGGGACCAAATGTGGCTTGTTTGGTGCTTTGAATTCAGTGGGGTTGATTTACCAAATCTGGAGAGTGCAAAATGTGGTGCAGCTCTGCATAGAAACCAATCAGCTTCTGTGTTTTTTTTGTCAAAGCTTCATTGAACAAGCCAAAGTTAGAAGCTGATTGGCTACCATGCACAGCTGCACCAGATTTTGCACTCTTCAGTTTTAGTAAATCAACCCCAATATGAACTTTCAGGATGTTTGGTGGGAATTGCCCAGCTGAATGTCCTGTAATGCAGTGTTTCTTAACTCCAGTCCTCAAGGCGCCCCAACAGGTTTTCAGGATTTCCCTCAGATTAAACAGCTGTGGTGAGTATTAAGGCAGTAAAACGGATCACATCACCTGTACAAAATAATGGACAGCCTAAAAAAAATGACCTGTTGGGGCGCCTTGAGGACTGGAGTTGAGAAACACTGCTGTAATGCATTGTAAAAAAAAAAGTCTTGCACCTGAGAGTAGAGAAAAAAACATCAATGGCCAAAGTCTTGCACCTGAGAGTAGAGTGTAAGCCCACCAGCACTTGCTATAATTTAAATAGACCCAACAGTCCTTGTTAGACTTTGATGAGGTCCCAATATGAATATCAAAAAAAATAAAAGCATGCCCCCCCCCCCCCTCCAAACCCGAATTCAATATCAGACTCTTTGGGGGATATTTACTAAAACTGGTGCACACAGAATCTGGTGCAGCTTTGCAGAGTAACCAATCAGCTTCCAGGCTTTATTGTCAAGGCTTTATTGAACAAGCTGAAGTTAGAAGCTGATTGGCTACCATGCACAGTTGTACAGATCCTGTGTGCTCCAGTTTTTGTAAATCTCCCTCTTTGGGTTTGGTATGGATTTTAGGAGAGGGAACCCCATTCACAAAAACAAGAAAAAAGTTAAACAAACATTCCATCCACCAGATCCAGGTATGTTTGGCTCATCATTAGTGGCCAGCACTAAATACGATCGAGGGCAGCAAGGTCTAAGCAAAGTCCAGTCTAGTAGAAGGAGTTCCCATCTAATAGCCATATGAGAACTAATGCCACTGGGTACTGGGTGCATCTACAGCTGTTTGCAGCTGTACATTGAGCTGGGGTACCCATACTTTTCCAAATAACTGTATGAGATGAGATGGGTTGAGCTGATATTAATGGAAAGGCTGATGTCATCCCAAGCCTCTGTCTTCCTCATCGGTATAAGAAGAGGCGATTTCAGCTCTGGGAAGAAATGTCACTCCATATACCAGAGCACTGACATTATCCTACTGAGGAAACCCACCAGGCATTTCATACTTAGTGGGGATTGTACTAAGTTGTTACTGTTTTCTGCAATGCTATCGCTTAATAAGCACACATTAGTATTAAGCTCTTCCATTTGTGGTGCCCAGAAGACAATGCCCAGCACTGATACCACCTGAAGATGACTTCCTGAAATGTAGAGGTAAAATCTGCCGTTGCCAGGAGAAAGGAGATAATGGTTGACTACTGCTACTACTAAATGCACTTCCATGGCTCTGGCACAGGTAGATGAGAAGGTTTCAGCACCACATGAGATGGACAGCGGTGGGATAAGGAGACACTTCCACAGTTCACCCAGATGGGACTTTCCTGACTTTCCTGAACTGTTACATCAATCCTAGGAGTGAATTAGGCAACCTGGCCACCATGGTGCAGAGTTAGAGCTTAACATTGTCATACCTGCCCATACACATGTACATCAGTATGAATGTGCAGCAGAGTAACAGATCAGGGATGCATTCTGAGGACATGAAGAGCAATGGTAGGGCACCCAACAGACTTCCTTGTTATTGATGGGAGTGCCACCTCTTCTGCCATCCCTTCATTCTGTGCCTAGGAACTGAAATCTTGTCACTCAATGGGCACCTGGGGGCCACTAAAGGCTGTGCCTGGGGACTCTATCAGGGGAAAGTGTCTGTTTCTGGTGTTCACTTCCATGTTTAGGTCACAAATAGATAAAGGGATGTTAGAATTCTCACTGAAAGATACCACCAGGATGAGCAGTCTTTCTCCTAGAGATGTTATTCTATGACATTGACCTACCAGACACTCACCACTATCTTGTCAGAAACACAGGGTACCCACCATAGGCTATCCTATCTGTAAAGGTGTCTGTAGCCACCATAGGCTATCCTATCTGTAATGGTGCCTGTAGCCACCATAGGCTATCCTATCTGTAAAGGTGTCTGTAGCCACCATAGGCTATCCTATCTGTAATGGTGCCTGTAGCCACCATAGGCTATCCTATCTGTAATGGTGTCTGTAGCCACCATAGGCTATCCTATCTGTAATGGTGCCTGTAGCCACCATAGGCTATCCTATCTGTAATGGTGCCTGTAGCCACCATAGGCTATCCTATCTGTAATGGTGCCTGTAGCCACCATAGGCTATCCTATCTGTAATGGTGTCTGTAGCCACCATAGGCTATCCTATCTGTAATGGTGCCTGTAGCCACCATAGGCTATCCTATCTGTAATGGTGTCTGTAGCCACCATAGGCTATCCTATCTGTAATGGTGCCTGTAGCCACCACAGGCTATCCTATCTGTAATGGTGTCTGTAGCCACCATAGGCTATCCTATCTGTAATGGTCTCTGTAGCCACCATAGGCTATCCTATCTGTAATGGTGCCTGTAGCCACCATAGGATATCCTATCTTTAATGGTGCCTATAGCCACCATAGGCTACCCTATATGTTGTGGTCCCTGTAGCCACCACAGGCTATCCTATGTGTAATGGTGTAGCCACCATAGGCTACCCTATCTGTAATGGTGTAGCCACCACAGGCTATCCTATGTGCAAAGGTGCCTGTAACCGCCATAGGCTATCCTATCTGTAATGGTGTAGCCACCACAGGCTATCCTATCTGTAAAGGTGCCTTTAGCCACCATAGGCTATCCTATCTGTAACATTGCCTATACCCACCATAAGGAATCCCATCTGTAATAGTGCTTGTGTGCACTGTAGTCTATTCTTTTTGTAATGGTGACTGACTGTATATTCCTCATAGGCCATCTTATCTGTATCAATGACTGTACACACCAGAGGCTCAGACTCCCCTAGGAGACACAGTGATATTCATCAATATTCACACCATATCATGCATGCCTGATACCGCCCTGTGCCTTCATCCTGGTGTTATTGTCTGCTCACAGTGCTCAGTGTGTAAGAATCCCCATCCACAGGAGCAGAGCAGTGCCTGGAATATACTTCCTGATGTGCCTATCCTGGGTATGTCCCAGTCTGACCTGACACTGGAGAAGAACTACAACTCCCAGTCTGACCTGACACTAGAGAGGAACCACAACTCCCAGCCTGACCTGACCCTGGAGAAGAACTACAACCCCCAGTCTGACCTGACACTAGAGAGGAACCACAACTCCCAGCCTGACCTGACACTAAAGAGGAGCTACAACCCCCAGCCTAACCTGACACTGGAGAGGAACTACAACTCCCAGCCTGACCTGACACTAGAGAGGAACCACAACTCCTAGCCTTACCTGACACTGGAAAAAAATTACAAACCCCAGCCTGACCTGACACTAGAGAGGAACCACAAGTCCCAGTCTTTTGTGACACTAGAAAGGAACTACAACTCCCATGCTGACCTGACACTAGAGAGGAGCTACAACCCCCAGCCTTACCTGACACTAGAGAGGAACTATAACTCTCAGGCTGATCTGACACTAGAGAGGAACCACAACTCCCAGCCTTACCTAACATTGGAGAAAAATTACAAACCCCAGCCTGACCTTACACTAGAGATGGAACCACAACTCCCAGCCTTACCTGACACTAGAATGGGACTACAACTCCCAGCCTGACCTGACACTAGAGAGGAGCTACAACCCCTAGGCTTACCTGACATTGGAGAGGAACTACAACTCCCAGCCTGACTTGACACTAGAGAGGAATTACAACCCCCAGTCTGACCTGAAATTAGAGGGGAACTACAACCCTCAGCCTTAACTGACACTGAAGGGGAACTATACTTCCCAGCCTGACCTGACACTGGAGAGGAGCTACATCTCCCGGCCTGACTAGTCACAGAAGAGGAACTACAATGCCCCAGCCTAACCTGACAGTGAAGAGGAACTACAATCTCCCAGTCTGACCAGACAGTAGAAAGTAACTACCAGCCCAAGCCTGCTTCACACAAGAGAATAACTACAACCCCCATGCTGACTGACACAAGAGAGGAACTACATACCAAGCCTGACTGGCACTGCAGAAGGACTAGAAATCCCAGTATACAATTCCCAGCCAGACCTATCACAGGAGAAGAACTACAATTCCCAGCCTGACTAACACAAGAGAGGAACTACAAACTCCAGCCTGACCAGCACTTGAAATAAACTACAATACCCAGCTTGGCTGACACTGGAGAGGAACTACAACCCCAGCCTGACTGACACTGCAGAAGGACTACAAACCACAGTTTACAATTCCTAGACTGACCTGTCACAGGAGAGGAACTACAATCCCCAGCCTGACTAACACAAGAAAGGAACTACAATCCCCAGCCTGACTAACACAAGAAAGGAACTACAAACCCCAGCCTGACCAGCACTGGAAAAGAACTACAATCCTTAGCTTGACTGACACTGGGAAGGAACTACAATCCTCAGCCTGACCTGTCACAGGAGAAAAACGCCGCCGCCCCCCCCCCCCCCCAACTTGACACAAGTGAGGAACTACATACCCCAGCCGCCTGACTGACACTGGAGAGGAACTTCAACTTCCAGGCAGACTGGCCCTGCAGAAGGACTACAAGCCCCAGTTTACAGTTCCCAGCCTGACCTGTCACAGTAGAGGAACTACAATCCCCAGCCTGACCTGACACAAAAGAGAGAAACTACAAGCCCTAGCCTGACACCAAAGAGGAACTAAAACCCACAGCCTGACATTGCAGAAGAACTACAAGCCCCAGCTAAACACAGTAGGGGAATTACAAACCCAGCCTGACTTGACATTGTAAAGGAACTGCATGCCTCCAGAGGAGAACTACAACTCCAAGCCTCACCTGAAAGAAAACAAGCCCAAGTCTTATCAGGTACATTCAATCTAATGCCAGACCTGTTGCATGCCATGAACTACAGGTACATGGGATGGAGTGCAAGCATAAGTTAGATGGACAACAAGTCCCAGCTGGCATTAGACTGTGAGCAGCTAGATGGAAGGGTTCAGCCTCATGTTATCTGGGCAGCAGCACACCAAGCCTAGCAGAGCATTGACATGATGCCACAGGTGAGTGTAGCTGGCAGTTACCCCAGGGCAGTGCCCACTCCCCAGTCACCCCCTCCCTCCTTCCCTTCCCCCAGCCTGTTGACCTTGAGTAGCTGCAGAGCTCCAGAAGCCCAGATCCCAGCTGGCAGTGCCAGGGCTCCAGCCACAGCTGTGCAGGATGACTTTAGGAAATGAGGGGGATGAACTGCCATTAATGGGGAGGCAGGAGAGGGGAGGGTGGCTGTGCCTGGTGCTATGTGCACTTTCCACGCCTCTCTTTATCACAACTAGACGAGGAGAGAAGATTCAGCACCACATCAGATGGACAGCACCAGCCACTGGACGCCGCTCCACTCCGCAGGTCGGTTCCTCTGAGCTCTGCCGACTCCGCTCCCGACTCAACAGGTGAAGCACATGCGGATGGACTAAAACTCCTACAGGGTGGTGTTCCTGGAAGCCCTCGAAGTGTGAGGAGCACCTAAAACCGATCTGGGCTTCTGAATGACTGTGTGGCCCCTAGGGATCTAATGACCAGCTTCCCCTTCAGGACCATGAACAGCTCCGCACTCTTGGCTTTCTCAAGCGGGTTGGACCCCCCGGAGGTGGGCAAAGAGATCACAGTGGTCCTGCCTTTGTTCCTGAGCACCATCTGCCTGGTGGGCTTGGGTGGGAACTTACTCCTTGTCGCCATCCTCATCCATGATTTCAGAAAAGGGAAATGTTCAGTGGTCAACTGCCTGGTCATCAACCTGGGGGTCGCCGACCTGCTGCTTATCCTCTTCTGCATCCCAGTGCGAATAGTCACCTATGCCAAGCAGTCCTGGCTCTTTGGGGGTTTTGTCTGCAAGACCACTGAGTGGTTCCTCCAGAGCTGCCTGATTGTGAAGAGCCTGACCCTGGCCGCCATAAGCCAAGCCCGCTACAAGCATGTCATCACCCCACCCAAGTTCATCACCTTTAGCCAGAGGCATGTGGTGCTAGTCCTGCTCTTCTCCTGGTCCTTGTCCCTCCTGCTGCCCCTGCCTCAACTCATCTTCACCCAGCTCACCATGGGTCAGGAGGGCTTGACTTGCACCTTTGATGTTACAGAAAAGGCCGCCAACTTTATGAGTGTCTTCAGCAAGCTGTACCCGGTGTTGGCTTACGTCCTGCCCATGGTCTTCACCTTCTTCTGCTACATAAGAGCTCTGCGGAGGAGGAAAGAAAGGAGGAACCGCGTGCCCAACCCCCGCGTTCTCAGCAGGAAGATCACCTCCATGCTGATGTGTGTGAGCCTGGCATTTGAAGCCATGTGGCTCCCAGAGTGGATTGTGTGGATCTGGGCTAGGCATAGCAACTATGGCATCCTACAGCCACCCAGTGCCCTGATGGTCTTGGCACAGGTAATCCTGTTCTTGAACTCCACGTTGAACCCTGCAGTGTTCCTGGCTGTGTCAGAGGAGTTCAGAGAGGGCTTCAAGAGCATCTGGACGATGATGAAGTGTGAGAAGGGCCAGGACACGGTCGGAGCTCCCCGGGCGGGGGAGAATGGAGCAGACATGATGCCCAGCACCATCCAGTCTTTGCAGGACTTCCAATGCCCAACCACTACCCACCGACTTTCTCAGGACTCCAAAACCGAGGAGAAGATTCTCCCAGATGTAGAGCACTTCTGGCAGGACCGCAGGAACACCACAGCCGGGGAGGACAATGACCCCATGCCCTGGGAGCACCAGGAAAAAGCCTAGAGCATGGGACCCCACATATATAATAAAACTCCTGGGTTGTGTGGGCAGCAGAGACAGGTTCTCTTCAGAGGTTGTGGGCTCCAGACAAGACAAGGAAGGGTTAAGTGGACAGGGCTGAAGTCTAATCAGTTTCTTGTCTGAAGTACCAACTCAGCGAAGGGTCAAGTCTAGGACTGACCAAGGACTAGCAAGCTTGGGCAGCCTGTGACTCCTCAGCTGTTGTTCCACCAGCAGGACCGGCCTTGGGGTCATGGATGGTCAGCAGCTGGAGAGACACTGACTAGAGTAGAGCGGTCCTGATGTCTACAGGCAGTGAGCACTGTACGTGTGTCTGGTGTGATGTGCAGTCCTACAACATCTACTAGTAAAAGTGGTCAGCAAATTGTTGGGGTCGGTGCTTGTCTCTTCAGTGTAGCAATGCAGAGGTCTACCCTACTCTTCTCATCCCATCTTCTCCCCTTCTCCCTCCCTTTCTATAACTCTCTCTCTTCCCTCACTCTTTCTATCTGCCTCCCTTTCTCTATCTCACTCTCCTCTCTCTTTATTTCTTCCTCTCTCTAGCTACCCTCTCTCTTTCTCTCTGTCTCTTTCTATCTATATACCTCTTTCTCCAACTCTCCTCTCTGATTCTCTCTCCCTTCTCTCTTTTTCTGTGTCCCTCTCTCTTTCTCCCACCCTTCTCCCTCTTTCTATCCCCCACCACCTATCTTTATGTATTTGTTTCTCTCTCCCTATGTTTTCATCTACCCCTTGCTCTTTCTCTTCTTTCTTTCCTTCGTTACCTATATCTCCCTCTGTCTGCTACTACCTCCTATTCTCTCTCTTCTCTCTCTCTCTCTCTCTCTCTCTCTCTCTCTCTCTCTCTCTCTCTCTCTCCCCCTCTCTCTCTCTCACTCTCCATTTCTTTCACCATTTTACTCACTTTCAATCTCTTTCTCACTCTCTTTCCCTTACTTTTTCCACCTCCATCTCTCTTTCCCTTCTATATCTCTAATTCCTTCTTTATCCCTATGACCTACCCTCCCTCTTTCTCTTCATCTTTCTTTCCTTCTTTGCCTATCTTTCCCTCTTTCTGCTACTACCTCCTATACTCTCACTTCATTCCACTTTCTGTTTCTCGCTTCCCCCCTCTCTCTCCCCCCTCTAATTCCCCCCTCTCTCTCCCCCTCTAATTCCCCCCTTGCCTCGTTATTTCTCTCTCTCTCTCTCTAACCCTTATCCCATTCTCTCTCTCTCCCCCCCTCTAATTCCCCCCTCTCTCCCCTCTAATCCCCCCTCTAATTCTCTCCCCCTATTCTCTCTCTTTATTCCTCTTTCTGTTTCACGCTTCCCCCCTCTCTCTTCCCCCTCTAATTCCCCCCTCTCTCTCTCCCTCTAATTCACTCCTCTCTCTCTCTCCCCTCTAATTCCCCCCTCTAATTCCCCCCCCTTTCTCTCCCCCCTCTAATTCCCCCCTCTCTCTCCCCCCTCTCTCTCCCCTCTAATCCCCCCTCTAATTCTCTCCCCTCCCCCCTAATCCCCCTCTCTTTCTCCCCCTCTAACCCCCCCCTCTCCCCCTCTAATTCCCGACCCTCTCTCTCTCTCTCTCTTCTCACTCTCCTTCTATCTCCCCTTCTCTCTTTCCCTGTGCACCCTTTTTTCTCAGTCTCTTTCCCACTGCCCCATCCATATATTTACTCACTTTTTTTATTTTGTTTATACACTCCCTTCCTTCAATATCTTTTTCTTTTTTACTTTTTTTCTTGACAGTAAAAGAGGTTTGGTGGGAGATTGTTCCAATTCAAAGCAAATTAAATATGTGACTTGTTTGTTGAAATAAAATGTATAAAACGTGTTTCTGTTGGATCTCTTCTGAGGGAAATATTTCATGCTTATACTCATATTAATATGATAAATTATGTGAATAGGATACAACACAAATATTTTAATTTCAATGCATTGTATGTTATTTTATGTTTTTATTAAAAATAACCAAAAAAAGAAGCTAGTGAAAAGATGATAAATAATAATAGTAAATATTATTATTATTACTACTATTATTAGTAGTGGTAGTATTATTGTTGTTATTATTAGTATAATAATAATAATAATAATGTATTATTATTATTAGTAGTAGTAGTAGTATCATTGCTGTTATTATTAGTAGTATTATAATAATAATAATAATTATTATTATTATTAGTAGTAGTAGTAGTATTAGTAGTAGTGGTAGTATCATTGTTATTATTAGTAGTATTACAATATAATGATAATAATAATAAGTATTATTATTATTATTAGTCGTAGTAGTAGTGGTAGTATCATTGTTGTTATAATTAGTAGTATTACAATAATAATAATAATAATTTGTAGTAGTTGTTGTAGTAGTAGTAGAAGTAGTAGTGGTAGTAGCATTGTTGTTATTATTAGTAGTATTACAATAATAATAATATTTTGTAGTAGTAGTAGTAGTTGTTGTAGTAGCAGTATCATTGTTGTTATTATTCATAGAATTACAATAATAATAATAATTATTAGTAGTAGTAGTAGTAGTAGTAGAAGTAGTAATGGTAGTATCATTGTTGTTATTATTCGTAGAATTACAATAATAATAATAATAATTATTATTAGTAGTAGTAGTAGTAGTAGAAGTAGTAATGGTAGTATCATTGTTGTTATTATTATTAGTATTACAATAATAATAATAATTAATAGTAGTAGTAGTAGTAGTAGTAGTAGTAGTATAATTGTTGTTATTATTATAGGTATTACAATAATAATAATATATATTATTATTTGTTCATATTATTATTAATGTTAGTCATATTACATATCCCTTGCCCAGTTATTGTGTTAATGAACTTTCTCAGCTCTGAATTTATCTTTGTAATGACAGAGTTAATGGACTGGAGCCCCAGGGGGGTATTTATTAGCTCAGGAGAATGGGGCAGATTCATGCTGGTAATCGCCCCATTACCAATACATTGATGTGAAATGAGGGATAGGTCAACTAGGAGTTAATCCCTCTCCACTGAACAATTTACGAGCCATGTAGTGGGGGCCAAAACGATCTGCCAGATCTCTAATAAGTCTGTATTTAATCTTTAAGAAGTGTGTTTTTTGTAGCTGTGTTAGAAGTGGGAGCTCCAGCATGTTTCCAGAGCTGGCTGGGACTTGTAGTTCGGAGATGGTCACTCTTGGCATTGTAGAGAAGTGCGCACAGTATTTGCGGTAAGGTAAGGCTTTATTGTTGTCAGTGATGTCGATGTTTTTTCCTGATAGATCTTGATTAGATCCTCTGACAGCGGTGTACACTGATGAGTCCAGGTAGGACCGATCCTCTGACAGCGGTGTACACTGATGAGCCCACGTAGGACCGATCCTCTGACAGCGGTGTACACCGATGAGCCCAGGTAGGACCGATCCTCTGACAGTGGTGTACACCGATGAGCCCAGGTAGGACCGATCCTCTGACAGCGGTGTACACCGATGAGCCCAGGTAGGACCGATCCTCTGACAGCGGTGTACACCGATGAGCCCAGGTAGGACCGATCCTCTGACAGCGGTGTACACCGATGAGCCCAGGTAGGACCGATCCTCTGACAGCGGTGTACACTGATGAGCCCAGGTGGGACCGATCCTCTGACAGCGGTGTACACCGATGAGCCCAGGTAGGACCGATCCTCTGACAGCGGTGTACACCGATGAGCCCAGGTAGGACCGATCCTCTGACAGTGGTGTACACCGATGAGCCCAGGTAGGACCGATCCTCTGACAGTGGTGTACACCGATGAGCCCAGGTAGGACCGATCCTCTGACAGCGGTGTACACCGATGAGCCCAGGTAGGACCGATCCTCTGACAGCGGTGTACACCGATGAGCCCAGGTAGGACCGATCCTCTGACAGCGGTGTACACTGATGAGCCCAGGTGGGACCGATCCTCTGACAGCGGTGTACACCGATGAGCCCAGGTAGGACCGAGCTGAGTGGAAGACAATAAAACAGACATGCCAGCAATTCCATATCCATCTAGAGGGAATGGTCTGCTTTCATTTGTTTTTCTGTCTTTCTGGAATTCTTTCCAAGGCTTCGTGGTTAGCACTTTCGCCCAACCAGTCCCTGGTTCACAATCCTGGTTAGGACACCATATGCATGGAGTTTGCATGTCCTCCCTGTGCTTGTATGGGCTCCCCCCCAAAGACATTCCTGTAGGTTCAATGATTCCTTTCTACAATGGCCCTAGTAGTATGAGTATGTGGGGACCTTAGATTGCAAGCTCCTTGAGCACACAGCGGCTTGACGTGCATGTAAATGTTGGTGCTCTATAAATACCTGTAATAAGATCTTATTTTCTGTCTATAAACTCCTCCACCGGGACTGAGAAATCTTATTTATGTCACAAGCCGTATGACTAACAGCCTCCTATGCGGCGGAGCCATAGAAATAAAGAGATTATAAACTATTGCTCATAGTCTAAGTGAAACTTTCCATTCCTCAGGCTTGGAAACATTGCTTCATAATCCGTTCCATCAGATGTTATTAACATCCTCCCCTCCTCCTCCCTCCTAACCCCCCCTCCTCCCCCCTCCCCTCCTCCCCCCTCCTCCTCCCCCCAGAATAGAAAGCCTAAGCAGACTGAATAGAACTATTACTGATATACAGGTGGTGACTTTTTACAAAAGTCAAAAGTTAAGTCCTCATCTCCATATGTAACCACTCCCCCTCCCCCCTCCCCCCGGCTGCTGACATATGCAGAGAGCCATGACAAATGGCTGAAACAGGAAGGGCACAGGTGTCAGATATAGGGGGGGCGGTAAATGACAGATTGGTTTTGACTTCTCAATCACAGAGGGCACCGTGTGCCCTGCAGGGGGCGCGCAGGGCACTCAAGCACGGGAGGACGTCCAGGGACGCCCTCTCAGCAAATTAAGTCCGCGCTGTAGCCGTCTTTCGGCTACAGCGCGGACGGCAAGTGGTTAAGGACCAAGCCTCCTTTTTGAGATTTGTTTTTTTTTCGTTGGAAAATTACTTAGAACCCCCAAATATTGTATATATATTTTTTCAGACACCCTAGAGCAGTGCTCATCAACCCTGTCCTCAGGGCCCACTAACAGGCCAGGTTTTATGTATTACCTTGGGGGAGATGCAGACTAGAATACTGCAATCACTGAGCAGCAAATGATATCACCTGTGATGTATTTCAGTTATCTTGCAAACCTGGCCTGTTAGTGGGTCCTGAGGACTGGAGTTGATGACCATTGCCATAGAGAATAAAATGGCGGTCATTGCAATACTTTCTGTCAAACCGTATTTGCGCAGCGCTCTTACAAACGCAATATTTTTGGAAAAAAATACTCTTTTTTGAATTAAAAAATAAGACAACAGTAAAGTTAGCCCAATTTTTTCTATATTGTGAAAGATAATGTTACACCGAGTAAATTGATACCCAACATGTCACGCTTCAAAATTTGCGCCCGCTCGTGGAATGGTGACAAACTTTGTCACTTAAAGGTCTCCATAGGCGACATTTAAAAATGTCTACAGGTTACCAACTTTGAGTTACTGAGGAGGTCTTTTACTAGAATTATTGCTTTCGCTCTACCAATCGCGGCGATACCTCACATGTGTGGTTTGAACATCGTTTTCATATGCGGGCGCAATCTACGTATGCGTTCGCTTCTGCACGTGACCTCGGCGGGGACAGGATGCTTTACATTTTTCTTATTGTTTTTTTTCTTATTTATTTTACTTTTTATTTTTTATTTTTACACTGTCCTTTTAAACAAAATATTTTTGGGTCCTTTTTATTCCTATTATTAGGAATGTAAACATCCGTTGTAATTGAAAAAAAGCATGACAGGTCCTCTTTAATGTGAGATCTGGGGTCAAAAAGTCCTCAGATATCACATTTACACTTAAATGTAATACAAAAAAAAAAGTCTTTTAAAAAAAAAAAAAAAAAAACTTCCCCTTTAAGACCTCAGATATCACATTTAGATTTAAATGCAAAAAAAAAATAAAATAAATAAAAAAAGTTTTTTTGAAAAAAAAAAAAAAAAAATCCCCTTTAAGACCTCAGATATCACATTTAGGCTTAAATGCAAAAAAAAAAAAAAAAAAAAAAAAATGTCTTTATAAAAAAGAAAAAAAATCCCCTTTAAGACCTCAAATATCACATTTAGATTTAAATGCAAAAAAAAAAAAAAAAAAAATGTCTTTATAAAAAAAGAAAAAAAATCCCCTTTAAGACCTCAGATATCACATTTAGATTTAAATGCAAAAAAAAAAAAAAAAATGTCTTTATAAAAAAAGAAAAAAAAATCCCCTTTAAGACTTCAGATATCACATTTAGACTTACATGCAATTAAAAAAATATGTCTTTAAAAAAAAAAAAAAAGAAAAAAATCCCCTTTAAGAGCATTGGGTAGAAGTGACGTTTGATGTGGCTTCCGTCATCCAATGTTATGGAGCCGAGCGGGGGCCATCCTTCCCTCATTCGGCATCCAGTCTCACAGGGGAGATGACCCCATCGTCTCCGGCGGAGATGACCTAATCGCGGCGGGAGAGGTTCCCCGCCGCGCTACAGTCATGTCCGCCGGAGACAGATAAAAGTAATCTCGTGACGAATCCGCCGCAGAGACCACTTTTATCTGAAAGCCAGCTCCCCGCCGTTTGAGAGGATACCAGGGTTATGGCAGCTTGCTATAACGATGGCGGACGGTCGTTAAGTGGTTAAACATAGATTTTTTTTTAAATGTGATAAAAGCTTGCTAGAAGCTTTGCTATGGCACCTAGGGACCCAAAAATGCCAAGAACACCCGATGTAAATCTCAGCATTAAAGTGATATTAAAGGCAATTTTTTAAATGAAAGAAACACGTCATACTTACCGGCTCTGTGTATTGGTTTTGCACAGAGCAGCCCCCGATCTCTCCCTCTTCTCGAGGTCCCTCGCCAGCACTTCCTGGCCCCTCCCTGTTGCTGAGTCCCCCCCCCCCCCCCCCAGAGCAAGGAGCTGGTTCCCGAGCCACTGCTTTGCGTGTCCATTTACACACAGAGCTGCAGCTTGGCCCCTCTCTCTTCTCATTGGTTTACTGGCTGTGATTGGCAGCAGCGAGAGCCAATGGCTCCCGCTGCTGTCTCAGCCAATGAAGAGGTAGAGTCCCCAGAGAGCCAAGGCTCTTGTGCACATTGCTGGATCGAGATAGGGATCAGGTAAGTATTAAAAATAAATTTAAAAAAAAATATATATATATATACAATTTATATATAATTGTCTAAAGTATTGGGACGCCTGCCTTTACACACACACATGAAATTTAATGACATCCCAGTCTTAGTCCGTAGGGTTCAATATTGAGTTGGCCCTCCCTTTCCAGCTATAACAGCTTCAACTCTTCTTGGAAGGCCATCCACAAGGTTTAGGAGTGTGTCTATGGGAATGTTTGACCATTCTTCCAGAAGTGCATTTGTGAGGTCAGGCTCTGATGTTGGATGAGAAGGCCTGGCTCGCAGTCTCCTCTCTAATTCACCCCAAAGGTGTTCTATCAGGCTGAGGTCAGGACTCTGTGAAGGCCAGTCAGGTTCCTGACCTCACAAATGCCCTTCTGGAAGAATGGTCAAACATTCCCATAGACACACTCCTAAACCTTGTGGACGGCCAACTCAAAGGGTGAGCCAACTCAATACTGAACCCTACGGACGGACTAAGACTGGGATGCCATTAAAGTTCATGTGTGTGTAAAGGCAGGTGTCCCAATACTTTTAGTAATATAATATATATATGTCATTTTTTATTTTTTTATTTTAATAGTTACCTGATCCCTATCTCGATCCAGCAATGTGCATGAGAGCTTTGGCTCTCCGGGGACTCTCCCTCTTCATTGGCTGAGACAGCAGCTGGAGACATTGCAATTGTGGGCCAACTCAATATTGAACCCTACGGACTAAGACTGGGATGCCATTAAAGTTCATGTACGTGTAAAGGCAGCCGCCCCAATACTTTTGGTAATATAGTGTATATTATATATACATATACACACACACAATTAAATTTAAAATTAAATATAAAATTAACAGCATTGATAATAATAGCACTCCTGTCACTCCACATACATACAAAGGCTGTACATAAAACATTGCGTCACACATATTACATATCACCACACATGCCCAAGTGACAGCAATCATTTTAGCTCCCAAATTTACAAACTTCTAAGTATTAGATGCATTTAAAGTGATACTTTTAGGTGCTGTTAATGTTCATCACTTTGCAGTGTAGTTAGTAGATCCCTGTGGACTTTTAATGGGCCATTTCCTGAGGTTGGAGTTGCTTTAGAGAGGGTCCCAAAATACGTCTCTGAGGGTTACCTGCACATGAACCAGCATTGGATGTAAGAAGTGTGGTGGACTACAGTATGGAGGTAGGTAGGTAACTGGTTCTTCAGGTTGAGTTGGTGGTGGGGGGGGGGGGGGCAATATTAGTAGTAGGGGTTGTTTGAAGGTGCCCTTATCCTTTAGCGGATAGCTTCTCCCTTCGGCATCCCTCTGTGGAATCTCTCTTTGTCCCCCTTTACCTCCTCTAAAAAGGATGTACCACGGCTCCCAGGCTGAGGTTTATATACATGGAAACTTCTGGGCTCAGGGGGTCTCCTGCAAGGACAGGTGCTCTTGTATCAGGGATGGATGTTATCAATGTGTCAGGGTTCTGCTGTTGAGGTGGCAATAAACTATGCTATGTTGAAAGGGCTTATAATACGGCCTATATGGTCACCAACCTTTGGACCAGACCGGACAGATCTGGAGGAACAGATGGATAATGGAGTGCAGTAGAAAGCTTTTTACCTACCCAGTCTCCCTTCTCCTCAACAAGTCTCTCTTGGACCAGATCAAAGTGTGACGGGTGGCTCCAACCTTCTTCATGGTGGACTGATTGCCACTACTAATAACACCTCAATGTGTATAAAAACCAAGGAGTTTAGTTTTCACACATTTGCAAATATATGCTCAAGCCGCAGCGGCCACGTCACGTCACGTCACGTCACCCCCGTGTACTGTGCGCAAACTAGACCCCTTGTTTTTAACGTGAACTGTTAAACAATTCGGTTTGTTGCAGGCTGGCTGGTAAGTTGAGCTGGGAAATCTTTGTTGTTTTTTGACCTGTGTCACCCTTCCATGTGCTCCTTGCTGCAAAGGCCAGTTTAACCACTTCAATACCGGGCACTTATACACCTTCCTGCCCAGGCCAATTTTCAGCTTTCAGCGCTGTCGCAATATGAATGACAATTGCGCTGTCGTACGATGCTGTACCCAAACAATTTTTTTATCATTTAGAGCTTTCTTTTGGTGGTATTTGATCACCTCTGCGATTTCTATTTTTTGTGCAACAAATAAAAAAAGATCGAAAATTTTGAAAAAAAATACCTTTTTCTTTGTTTCTGTTAAAATTTTTTGTAAAAAAGTACCTTTTCTTCTTCAATGACGGGCACTGATATGGCTGCACTGATGGGCCCTGATAAGGTGGCACCAATGAGGTGGCACTGATGGGCACTGATGATGGGCACTGATAGGCAGCACTGCTATGCGGCACTGATGGGCACTCATAGGTGGCACTGATGATGGGCACTGATAGGCGGCACTGATGGGCACTGCTATGCGGCACTGATGGGCACTCATAGGTGGCACTGATGGGTATGTATGGGTGGCACTGATAGGTGGCACAGATGGGCACTGTTGGTCACTGATAGGTGGGCACTGATGGACACTGATGGGTGGCATTGATGACACTGATGTGTGGCATTGCTGGGCATCACTGATTTTCTTTGTTCCATAATGGTGCCAGTCAGTGCCCATTTGTGGGCACTGATTGACATATACTGGGCATATTTTGGCACATGTGGATGGCCATGGGGGACGTACCTGGCCATCCACATGTTTGGGGCTTCCCTGGTGGTCCAGTGTGGGCAGCCGAGGGGGGGCTGCACTGATAAACAATCAGCGCAGACCCCCCTGTCAGGAGAGCCGCCGATCGGCTCTCCTTTACTCGCGTCTTTCAGACGCGAGTGAGGAAAAGCCGATCAACGGCTCTTCCTGTTTACATTGTGATTGGACACGGCTGATCACGTGGTAAAGAGCTTCCGTCGGAGGCTCTTTACTGAGATCGGTGTAGCCGTGTGTCAGACTGGCACACCGCACCACCGATCGCCGCGATGCGCGCCCCCACGGCGGCTGTTATCCAGTCAGGATAACTGAACCACCGCCCGGCCGTCATTCTGCTATAGGCTGGGCGGCGGGAAGTGGTTAAAGCGGAGTTCCACCCTATAAAAAAATTTTACATAAAAAGACTCCTTTTAACGTAGAAAAAAATCATTTGGTGGAATTTTTTTTTTTTACTTACCAGAAAGGGCCTGTTGCTATGTAGTCCTCGTAATCTGCCACTTCCTGGTCCGCGGAGCTCCTCGAGACTTCCTCCCTCGCCTGTGCTCCTGGGAGGATGATGACACATCATTTCCCAGGAGTCTGTGGGCAGTACTGTGCCCGGCGCTACGCCCGCCGTTGAATCGCACATGCGCGAGGTCGAGAGGGGCATGCTGGTTACCCAGCATGCACCTCTCCCAAGGTATTCCAGGAAGCGATCTAGATTGGGCTTCACATGCCCACATTAAGGATGGAAACAGCCACAAATGGGGGCATAAAAGATACAAGTAAGATAATTATATTATTTAAAAAGCGATCTCGATCAATGTATTGTCTTTTTTAAATTTAATTGCAATAATGCTAGGATGCAAAAAAAAAAATTGAAAAATTTTCGCCGGAACTCCGCTTTAAGGTTGGGTGGTTGCCATTTGTTTGTACAGTTGATGAATTGGTGTGGTGTGCACTGGATACCTTTGCTGACATTGTGCTATTGCTGGGTTTCCAGTGCATCCCTGTACACGTGGGCTCCGTCCAGGTATACCCGCCCCTAATCTCTCCATTATTATATTTGTGCTTCAAATCAGGAGACTCGTAAAACGATAGAGTTAGGACTGCAGTACACCGAGGTGCCGCGATGTGGCCACTGCAGCTTATGCATATACTGTAGTTGCAAATGTGTGCAAACTAAACCTCTTGTTTGTAACGTGAACTGTGTAGACAGGGTTTGTTGCAGGCTGGCTGGTAAGTGAGCTGGGAATTTGTATTTGTTGTTGTTTTTTGACCTCTCTGTTATCCAATGCTCTAGAGACACGCACTTTGCATTGCGAAGGATGAGACCTGTCAGTTGTCACCATGGTCTGCAGGCAGAGATTTATAAAAGGCATGTACCACTGGGTTTGGGGCCCCTGGGGAGTACAGGTCCACTTTGTGACCCAGAACAGTAGGCATGCATGGGAATGGCAGCCAGCAGAGGATGAAGAAATACACCAGTGACAGGCTGACTTTATGGAGCACATTTATAAGGCCTTTCCTGCTCTTCAATGGCCGAACAGGATCTCAGTAACCATACCTCCCAACATTTTGAGATGGGACTGAGGGACACCTACTAACAAACATATGTAGGCATAGGACACGCCCCCCTGCCACACCCCCTTAAAAGGAGAAGTACCCAAAAAAAAAGGTTAAATAAATCCACAATTACTTTTTTACCACCACTATTCCTTTATATTGGCTTTTAAAATGTACAAATGCAGCAATTTAGAATTTGGATGAAAGGTTTAGCACTGGGAAACACTTTTTGAAAGATAAAAAGTGCATTTTATATACAACTTTATAGATCGGACCAAAATGAGGGACAAATGAGGAGGAATGAGGGACAGAGGGACATTCCTCCAAATAAGGGACAGTCCCTCGAAATCAGGGACAGTTGGGAGCTATGCATTAACATTCACCGTAATAGCCAGACTTACATCTGATACAATTTTTATAAAGCCTCAGTGAACCTTACGTGTAGAGATGTTGTCTCTGTGGGTATGACCGACAGTTCACAAACCAGTCTGCGTAGAACATTCAAAATGCTGGTGCTTTTATTTAATAGGTACAAACAAGGGCAAGGATAAATCTTATAAAATGCTTTTATTTAATGCCTGTTACCTTGACACAAGCTTAAAGTGGAGTTCCATCCAAAAAAAAAAAAAAACATTAATGTCCATGAAACAAATTTAAAAAAAAAATTTGGAGAATTTTTTTACTTACCTTTTTATGCCTGTTGCTATGTGGTCCCTCGAAATCTGCCTCCTTCAGCGGCCTTAGCACCTGCCGTCACTTTCCTCGGCGCCTCCGCTTGCTACTGCTCCTGGGAGATGTGTGTCATCATTTCTCAGGAGTCAGTGGGCTGCACCAAGGGCTAGGTTGCCATAACAATGGGGCAGGCACTTCTGACGCCCGTTGTTATGGCAGCTTGTATACTTTACAGCGCCGCTACAGCGCATTACTGCGCATGCACAAGAACGGGGCGGTGCATGCTGGCAGCTCAGAACTGTATGCTTGTGGGCTTGCAGAACTAGATTGACTTGACTACTCTCTCGCCTGCCACCTGCCTTGACCCCTGCCTGGATCTGACTACTCTCGCCCGTCTCTTGCCACCTGGTTTGATCACTGCCTCTGTCGCCTGTTGCCTGCCTTGACCCCTGCCTGGACCTGACTATTCTGTTGCCTGCCACCTGCCTCAATCCCTGACTGGACATGGCTAGTCTCTCACCTGTCACCTGCCTTGATCCCTGCCTGGCATTGACTACTCTCGCCTGTCTCCTGCCATGATCCCTGCCTCTGTTGCCTGCCTTGACCCCTGTCTGGACATGCCTACTCTGTTGCCTGCCCCCTGCCTGGACATGGCTACTCTCTCACTTGTCACTTGCCTCGAACCCTGCCTGGACATGTCTACTCTCTCACCTGTCACTTGCCTCAAACCCTGCCTGGACATGACTACTCTCTCACTTGTCACTTGCCTCAAACCCTGCCTGGACATGACTACTCTCTCACTTGTCACTTGCCTCGAACCCTGCCTGGACATGACTACTCGCTCACCTATCACTTGCCTCGAACCCTGCCTGGACATGACTACTCTCTCACTTGCCTCAAACCCTGCCTGGACATGACTACTCTCTCACTTGTCACTTGCCTCGAACCCTGCCTGGACATGACTACTCTCTCAGTTGTCACTTGCCTCAAACCCTGCCTGGACATGACTACTCTCTCACTTGTCACTTGCCTCAAACCCTGCCTGAACATGACTACTCGCTCACCTATCACTTACCTCGAACCCTGCCTGGACATGACTACTCTCTCACTTGCCTCAAACCCTGCCTGGACATGACTACTCTCTCACCTGTCACTTGCCTCAAACCCTGCCTGGACATGACTACTCTCTCACTTGTCACTTACCTCGAACCCTGCCTGGACATGACTACTCTCTCACCTGTCACTTGCCTCAAACCCAGCCTGGACATGACTACTCTCTCACTTGTCACTTACCTCGAACCCTGCCTGGACATGACTACTCTCTCACTTGTCACTTGCCTCAAACCCTGCCTGAACATGACTACTCGCTCACCTATCACTTACCTCGAACCCTGCCTGGACATGACTACTCTCTTACTTGCCTCAAACCCTGCCTGGACATGACTACTCTCTCACCTGTCACTTGCCTCAAACCCAGCCTGGACATGACTACTCTCTCACTTGTCACTTACCTCGAACCCTGCCTGGACATGACTACTCTCTCACCTGTCACTTGCCTCAAACCCTGCCTGGACATGACTACTCTCTCGCCTGTTACTTGCCTTGACCCCTGCCTGGACGTGATAACTCTTGCCTGTTGCCTGCCTTGACCCCTGCCTGGACTTGACTACTCTCACCTGCCGCCTCCCTTGACCCCTGCCTCTTTCACCTATTGCCTGCTTTGACCCCGGCCTGAACCTGACTATTTTGTTGCCTGCCACCTGCCTCAACCCCTGCCTGGACATGACTACTCTCTCATCTGTTGCCCGCCTCATCTCTGTCTGGACCTGACTATTCTCTCATTTGTCACCTGCCTCAACCCCTGCCTATCTAGTCTGTCACCTGCCTTGACCCCCATCTGGACAAAACTACTTTCTTACCTGTTGCCTGCCTTGATCCCTGCTTAAACCTGACTACTCTCCCAACAGTCATCTGCCTGGACCCGATTACTCTCTAACCTTTCGCTTCCTCAACCGCTGTCTGGACTTGATTACTCTCTCGCCTGTCACCTGCCTTGACCCCTGCCAGGACATGACTACTGTCTCCCCTCTCACCTGCCTCGACCCCTGACTGAACCTGATTATTCTCTCGCCTGTCACCTACTGTACCTCAAACCCTGCCTAGGCCTGATTATTCTCTCGCCTGTCACCTACCTCAACCCCTGACTGGACCTGATTACGCTCTCACCTGTCACTTCCTCAACCTCTGGCTGGACTTGAGTACTCACTTGCCTGTCACCTGCCTTGACCCCTGCCTGGACCTGACTACTGTTTCACGGATCACCTTCCTCGACGCCTTAGATAATCTTCTAGTCCAATTATATTATATTATACAGCCTCTCAGTATCTAGAGGAATACAAAATCACTATCAGTAGGACATACAGTAACAGTGGTATATACAGACTTGTGGGATTCACCTCATTTGCTGCTAAAAAAAAAGAGAAAAACTTAATTTAAAATAAGTATTTAAACAAACATACAACAAAATAAACCCATTATAATTCTCTATCATTTGATTAAAATACATTTAGAATTGTAATTTAGGCAGATATCAAGAGAGATGGACCCAGCACAGATTTCCCCAAGGTCTCTTCTCACAGAATTCTCAAATTGAAATTATCTCAGCCGGAGATGAGTACATCACACAATGTTGGTTTTATAGACTTTTTTTAATCATGTAATGCAATAGTTATTTTCCTAGGAACACACATCCAGTTTGTTTTACTTTACTTCCAAAGGAATGTGAAGGCCACCAGTTCCAGTCCCATTCTGGAAATGCCAGTTGCCTGGAGGTTAAGTTGATCCTCTGCCATCAGGGCTTCCTGCCTCACTGTTTTGAAACAAGTTTGCAGGTACAGAGTTCTTCCTTTACTGGCTGCATGCTTAGCACCAGCAACCTGCATCTCTAGAGAAGTATACAGTAGTCTGTGGAGCTTACTGTTATCAGTGATTTGGTAAACTGATCAAGTTGCTCCTGTGTTTTTTCCTATCTGTGTCCCATTGGGGAGATTTCCCTTCACTTCCCGTCCCATAGCCAAAATAGAAAGTGATACGAAAGTCCCTTCAAAGTGAGGAAATCCCGGTTTGTCACCAAAATTAGTTCCCCCATTGAAAGATTTCCTTGAATACAGTGGTTCTCAAATCCTGTCCACAGGACCCACGAACAGGCCAGGTTTGCAAGATAACTGAAAGATATCCCAGGTGATATCATTTGCTGCTCAGTGATTTCAGTATTCTAGTCTGCATCTCCCCCAAGGTAATACTTAAAATATGACCTGTTAGTGGGTCCTGAGGACAGGAGTTGAGAACCACTGCTCTAATTCCGTAATTCCATAATAGGAAAATTATGGAAAAGAGCCCTTATCATCTGTCAAATCTCCCGGAGTGGTGTTGGTAGCAGTCTTGGCTCAGAGGTTGTCTTCCCTTGGAGGCTTATTTATCTCTCAGCTCTGGTGAGTTTAACCCCCTGAGGGGAGCTTGTTCTCACATGGTGGAATTGGACTGACCGGTGGAAGGTGCACACTGATGCCGTGTACACACGAGCGGACTTTACGGCAGACTTTTCCCGGCGGACTTTGACGGACTTTACGACGGACTTTCTGAATGAACGGACTTGCCTACACACAATCCACCAAAGTCCGTCGAATCCGTACGTGATGACGTACGACCGGACTAAAACAAGGAATTTCATAGCCAGTAGCCAATAGCTGCCCTAGCGTGGCTTTTTGTCCATCGAACTAGCATACAGACGAGCGGACTTTTCGACCGGACTCGATTTCGACGGATTAATTTAAAACATGTTTCAAATCTAAGTCCGTCCAACTTTTGAGAAAACAAAGTCCGCTGGAGCCCACACACGATCGAATTGTCTGATGAAATCCAGTCCGCCGGGCAAAGTCTGCCGTAAAGTCCGCTCGTGTGTACGCGGCATGAGACTTTCTGTAGAATCACCCGTGAACACTCTCTGAACCACTGTTTAAACTCTTCACTACTCTCAAGGATTTTCGTGTGAAGTTGGCCACATGTTTGTTTGTCTATTTCTGCTCAACACTAGCGCTGTTTGTAGTATGCTACCACAGTTTAGTAACTGATTGTTTTATATACTATTTTTTATCCTATTTTACCTATTTACCTATTTTAAACAGCTGCATTGGTATATCTCCACCTTTTTTTGTGATAACAAATTTGGTGTCCGTAGTATTTTTATGAATGTGTATGGCTGTCACTCTTGAACAGTAATTTTTTTCTTTGAGCGGTGTATTGTAGGCCTGAGTGTACACCTTTGTATTTATTATGTAAGTGAAGTGCCTGCACTGGGGAGTCATCTGCTTGTGCCAGCTGGGTGAGTTTTCCGAGGGCAATAATCAGAGCCGAAAATGTTATGGAGAGGAGGATGGGGACACGAAAGGTGACATTTCTTAATATTATTTATGAGCGTTTGGTCCTTCAGCCTCTGCAAATGTCAAAATAATCAGTCCACCCACAATTGATATTTCAGAGTTTGGTAGAAGCTGCAGGAATAATGCCCAACACAGCCTGTAAGACATTTTTTCAGAAAGCATATACATATTGAAAAGAGAGAGGGACTTTGGACTTTTTGGGCACAGTAATACAAAATAGTTTCCTTCCAAGATGTTATATCGAGTTTCACATAAAGGCAAAACGTAGACACTTCATTGTGCAGTATTAATAATAAGGTGCTTTTAATGAAAAAGTGCCAAGGTACTCACAAACATCATAGAAAAAAAATCGCATTTGCGTCCATTAGACAACAGCAGAGGATGGGAAGCGTCTGTTTCCAACCAGCAAAATGGCAACGTCACCTAGCTCAGCTCCTGCTGCTTACACATTTCGTCATCATAGACGTCATCAGGTGAGTATGGCAGCCTGATCTGTTTTGTTTATGACTTAATCATTTTTTATACAGGCTGTAGGACCTTTCTGAAAAAATTGAACAAAAAAATGTATCAAAACACAGAGTGGTACTGTGGACACATAGTTGATAGTTAGGTGCCACGTCCTAAGAATAATGCATATACATATTGAAAAGAGAGAGGGACTTTGGACTTTTTAGGCACAGTAATACAAAATAGTTTACAAAAAAGGGGGTATTTTATTTATTGAAAAAAAGACATATAAAATACAAATTATTAAAAAACCACAAAGCAATCTAAGTACATGAATATTCAATGTTTCAATACATTTTTGCCACTGTACAAAGACATACATATATATACAAAACCCGGAAGTCTGGAGATCAATCCAAAATAGATAGAGATCCGAAGGTATGGCTGGGCAGTGGGCATACGATGATTAGTTCAACTACAAAGGCCAGATTGCACCAGCAAGGAGTAAGCACAAAAGAGGCAGAAATATAACGGTCATTACGGGGGCGTACAAAACATTATCACATAATATATAATGGTATAATATATAATGGTAAAATACCTTAAATGGCAGAGAGATAGCACTATAAATTATATATTATTAGGATAGATATAGTTGATCAATGGTAATAAGTTCAAGGAGGGGGATTATCAATGTAAACAAAATGGTACTTACTATATAATGTAGCTTGAGAAAGCAAGGTTATTAAAATACTTATTATTAGAACAGGGACAGCCTGGGATTGTAGTGAAAAAGTATGCAGAGTCCAGGGTTCATAAGGGTATAATTATTTGCCTACAGAGAAATAAGAAGATTAAATAGTGATAAAGGGGAAGAGAGGGGAAGGGGGAAGAGGGATAAAAGGGAAGGGGGAGGGGAAAAGAGGGAAAGGGGAAGAAAGAGAGAGGGGGGGGGGAGGGGCTATAATCGTGCAAGTAATTCAAAGGGTAATATATGTAAAAACACACCAATTAAAAGGTAGGATTATATTTCTGACTCTTTTGTGCTTACTCCTTGCTGGTGCAACCTGGCCTTTGTGGGTTCCTGACTGTTCTGTTAATTCATGCAAATCCTTGTGTCTGTTTTACTTTATATATTGATTGTCTATATCTGTTTATATTTTCTCCTATCCGTTTTTATTTAGCCACAGTAATCTTGGCTCCTGAAGAAGCGTGAAGGCACGCGTAACATGTTGAGCACAGTCTGTAGTTGAACGAATCATCGTATGCCCACTGCCCAGCCATAACCTCAGATCTCTATCTATTTTGGATTGATCTCCAGACTTCCGGGTTTTGTAAATATATGTATGGCTTTGTACAGTGGCAAAAATATATTGAAACATTAAATATTCATGTACTTAGATTGCTTTGTGGTTTTTTTAATAATTGTATTTTATATGTCTTTTTTCAATAAATAAAATACCCCCTTTTTTGTAAACTATTTTTTATTACTGTGCCTAAAAAGTCCAAAGTCCCTCTCTCTTTTCAATATGTATATGCATTATTCTTAGGACGTGGCACCTAACTATCAACTATGTATCCACAGTACCACTCTGTGTTTTGATACATTTTTTTGTTAAATTTTTTCAGAAAGGTCCTACAGCCTGTATAAAAAGTGAATAAGTCATAAACAAAACAGATCAGGCTGCTATACTCACCTGATGACGTCTATGATGACGAAATGTGTAAGCAGCAGGAGCTGAGCTAGGTGGCGTTGCCATTTTGCTGGTTGGAAACAGACGCTTCCCATCCTCTGCTGTTGTCTAATGAACACAAATGCGATTTTTCCTATGTTTGTGAGTACCTTGGCACTTTTTTTTATTAAAAGCACCTCATCATTAATACTGCACAATGAAGTGTCTACGTTTTGCCTTTATGTGAAACTCGATATAACATCTTGGAAGGAGAATTAGCCTGATGGCTACAGTCACTGTGGAATCTAAGGAGCTTGACGGCTTGAAGCCCAGCAATATAAATTTTCAACAAAAGGTTTCCTCAGTCTTCCAGATTGAACGACACCCAGTTTCACAAAACCTGTGGAAGATCAAGGACATACTGTGAGTGTCATAGGACCATAAAGCCCTCAGTGAGAGTACATGCATCACTGAGGACTGCCCCGAACACCTGTGACATCATGAGAGGAGAGACGGGAAACATCTGGTGATTTAAAATCACTGATTCTGGCAACTGGAGAGATCATGTGATTGAACTGGCACATCCTCAGCATAGGTAAGTATAGACATCTTTCCTTTTACAGAATAGTTAGAATAGGCTTAGAATAGGGTGGGAGCAGGTTTTAGTATAGTCAGGATTTGGCCAAAATTTTACTTTAATGTCGGATAGTCTGTTTCTACTGAGAGACAGTGCAGGAAACACAGGGTGCAGTGGAGTCACATGAAGATACATAATGCTTTGGGGTCACTGGATGACACAGAATGCTGTGGAGTGACTTAAAGTTGCAGGGGTTGCTGTCAGGTCACTGGGTGGCACAGGATGCTCTGGGGTCACCGGGTGGCAAGGGAAGCTCAGGGCTCACAGGATGACAAAGAAACATAGAGGTTACAGCAGACATGCAGTAGAAGCACAGGAGTAGCTGAAATTGCTGGGGTCACCGGAAACACTGTAGTCACTGGAGATACTGGAATGCAGGGGTCGCTGGAGAGGCTGGGGCCTCTAGAGACACAGGAGCATAGAGGTCCCTGAAAATGCTGTGGTCACTGGAGACACAAAAAGACACAGGAGCTCCTGGGTCACTGGAGACACAGAAGACACAGGAGCTCTGGGGTCATTGGAGACACAGAAGACACAGGAGCTCTGGGGTCATTGGAGACACAGAAGACACAGGAGCTCTGGGGTCATTGGAGATGCTGGGATCACTGGAGACACAGGAAGGCAGGGGTCATTAAAAATGTAGGAGTCACTGAAGACACAGTGACTGTAGGGGTCGGTGGAGAGGCTGGGGTCTCTGGGGAAACAGGAGTATAGAGGTCATTTCAAATGTTGGGTTCACTTGAGACACAGGAGACACAAGAGCTTTGGGATCACTGGAGACACAGGAGGGCAGGGGTCATTGAAAATGTTGGAGTCACAATAGTTAATGGAGACACTGGAGTATAGGTGTCACTGAAGAGGCTGGGGTTTCTGGAGACACAGGAGCATAGGGGTCACTGAAAATGCTGAGGTCACTGAAGACACAGGAGCTCTGGGATCACTGAAGACGCTGGGATCAGTGGAGACTCAGGAGGTTAGGGGTCATTAGAAATGTAGGAGCCACTGAAGACACAGGAGTCATTGGAGACACTCTAGTTTAGGGGTCACTGGAGACACATGAGTCAATGGAGACACTGGGGTTTAGGGGTTTACTGGAGACACAGGAGTCACTAGAGTCTTTAAAAATGCCGGCATAATTGGAGACACAGAAGTAATCGGCGACTGAGATTACTGGAAACACAGGAGAGAAGGGGTCATTAAAAATGTTGGAGTCACTGGAGGCACTGGAGTGCAGGGGTCACTGGAGACATAAGACTCACTAGGAAATTGAAAATGCTGGCATCACTGGAAACACAGAGGTCACGTAGACGTGTTAGTGCAGGGACCACTGGGTATGCTGGGGTCACCGGAGACACAGGAGTCACTAGAGACCCAGGAGCACAGGGGTCACTGGAAACACAGGAGAGGGGGGCACTGAAAATTCTGAGGTCACTGGAGACACAGGAGCACAGGGGTCACTGGAAATGCTAGGATTACTAGAGACGATTGTGTGACTGGAGACACAGGAGTCACCAGAGACACAAAAGAGCAGGTTTCACTGGAGACATAGTAGTCACCAGACACAGGAGAGTAGGGTTCACTGGAAACACAGGAATGCAGGGGTCACTGGAGACACAGGAGTCACTAGGGTCATTGAAAATGCTGGCATCACTGGAAACACAGAGGTCATCGGAGACATGGGAGTGCAGGGGTCACTGGAGATTCTGGGATCACTGGAGACACAGGAGCACAGGGTTATAACCCAATTTTCCCAACATCATAAGGAGATAAGGGATATCCTGTATAAGTTCTGGCCCCTCCTCACAGCAGACAACACTATTAAAAATATATCCAGTCTCAGCCTCAAATTACTTACCGTCGTTCCCCGTCTTTACATGACAAAATTACAGCGAGTCACCACGCACCCAAACCAGAGTTTCTTTCGACAGTGTTTGGCACATTCCCATGTGGTCACTGTGATATATGTGAGTTTGTTTACGATGCACGCGAGAAACCGCTTCCAAATGGCCAAACACACAAAATTAAACACAAGATCACATGTCAAACTATCGGTGTAGTGTACCTTGCCACATGTATATGTGGCAGTTACTATGTCGGTAAAACTAAACGCCAATTTTGTGTTAGGATCCGTGATCATATCAAACCTCTATTTAAAGGTAAGACCTCCACTTCTATCAAGCGACATATAGCCGAGTACCATGATTCCAATCCCCATGTTGTGGGATTTACAGCACTGGAACACATCCCTGCACATGTCAGGGGTGGAGATATAGACCAAAAACTACTTCAATTGGAAACTAAGTGGATACATACCTTGGAGGCTACTATATACCCCGGGCTCAATGAATGTATTAGTTTCAAACCATTTTTATAGGTAGGCCCTCTCTTGGGGCCGATACAAGTTACCTCATCAATTCTTCATATTTCTCTGTTGTTCTGTTTTAGTTTATGTATATATCTCTATTACTTTTATTCCATATTTTGTTTGAGTTCTCTCATACCCCTCCCCGTTGTTCTTCCCCACCTGTGAGATTGCCATGTTGGATTAAGATACAGCTTTTTTTGTTTCCATTTAATCTCTCAATTTACTACCTATATGAGTGCATATGACATACACATATTTGGGATATATCTCTTTATTTATTATGATATATATACTACTTTACTGAGTGTATGCTTTTGTCATAACTTTCTGTGCCATTAATTGATGTCGCTTTTTGCGAGCGGTCGGGGTGACTTGCGTGGGCACATCCCAGGGACCATGCCCCCTTCTACTTTTTCTTCCTGTGCTCTGTCCAAGTTCTCATTCATGCCGTGTGTGCAGGCGTTTCTTTGGGGCCTCATCTGTATCCCTGGCTTGTTCCCACCCACCTCCGCCTCTTTCGTGCCCCGATGGCACCTCTGCACCTTCGGATGCCTAGTGCTTTCCCCACTCCCTCCTCTCCCCTCCCTCCTCCCCCCTCCCCCCCCCCTCCAGGTTCTATTACCACCCGTTGGGCCTTAGTTGCCCACGGGCCCCTGTACTTCACAGTGGTGGGTGTACACCGGGTCTGGTGCTTCCAGCCTCTCACACTAGATACACTTTAGCTGTATGGACACCCAAGGGCACTGGTTATTCCTCTGCCCGCCCCAGCCACAGCACACTGGAAATCGGCTCCATCTCCCAGGTATTGCGCTGCTAGTTGCGGCGTTTGGATACTGCGGGTTGTCTGTGATGTGTTTACACGTCACCATAGACACCACCGCAATGCTCTCTGGACCTTGTAGGCCCGGACGGAATTGTGAGCGGCGCATGTGCAGTGGCTCCTTCTCGTCCGTTCACACATGCGGTGACGTCAGACGCCCTCGTGTGTGGGGGGCATAAGCACGCCGGCATCCCAAGCCACTACACACGCCAGGGATTCACAGGGCACCATCGCATTCACTGCCATCCGGTCCGGTAGGTATTTTCATTTACCGCCTGTGCCTGAAGTAGCTGTTTTATCTTTCCCAATGACCTATTTATTCCATACTGACAGTGTCTCTTGTCCTTTAGCTTGCCTCATCTGACGCTCCAACCGGCTGTAGGTTCCTTCTCAGCCTACTATTTCATTCCATATTTACTTATTGGTGAGTGTCAAACTAACTCTGCTTATTTCCGGTCTGTGTCATCTGTTGACACAGTCAGTCTGCAACTTGCAACTGCACTATCTTTTAGATAATATCATATGCCACACAAACCTTCTCCTTTCTATAAATTTGTAGAGATACTTGCCCCACCGTTGTTGAACTGCCCTCAACACTGGCGGCCTATCGGTGTCCTGTCACTCACTATAAACAGTATTTTTTGTAAGTACAAATCTAGAGACTATGCTAGTCCTATACTTTTCTTCAATTGATGGGGGGTCATAAGACCCTTCTAGAACCCATCATAATGAATTTATCTACAAATAATTGTACTTTTTAGATATAAACTCTGCCAGGCCTTTCCCATTGCTCCCTGCAGCTACCCATTGTGATCTTTGTTTGAGGCCCTGCTCTGGAGGCGTGTGGCACCTATCCCTGGTGATTTGCAGGTACATATTCTCCATCTCTAGAATGCTTGGTTGGGGGTTCACTGTCATCTGGTGGTGTGGGGAGGTTCTTGGGGCTTACTTTGGATGGTGGGGGATGGTCTACCCTGAAGGCTCGCAAACATGAGTACATATATATCTTCTTTGTATCTAATGTATCATCTGTCTTAGCATGTCTATTGATTGTTATATTTCTCTCTATAGAGTGCACTGTAGCGCTTTAGGTATCAAATATCTGTCCCTGAGGAAGCCATCACTGGCGAAACATGTTGGGCATCTAAAATACCTACCCACTGAACTGGCCGCTACGCTTTTCAGGCCAAGTTACATGAAGCTTGCTACAGAAATGATTTTAGTAATTATGCACACCATGTTTTTGTGATTTTGATGTCCAGTTTTAACGATTTTTGTTAAACAATAACAATTAATTTTAACTTTAAAATCGAGTATACTGTGTTCCTCTTGGCACCGCCATAATCCCTGTACTCCCTCCCTCTGGCTTGACAGGAGCACAGGGGTCACTGGAGATGCTAGGATAACTGGAGACACTGGTGTGACTGGAGACACAGGAGTCACCAGAGACATAAAAGAGCAGGGTTCACTGGAGATGCCAGGGTTACTGGAGATACCAGGGTCACTTGTGACATAAGAGTGCAGGGGTCACTGGAGATGCTAGAATTACTGGAGACACTGGTGTGACAGAGATACAGGAGTTACCAGACACAGGAGAGCAGGGGCCACTGAAGATGCCAGGGTCACTGGAGACACAGTAGTGCAGAGGTCACTGAAGCTGCTCATTTGGGAGGCACAGGGGTGCAACTGAAGTGCATGGAAGAGGCCCAGGAACTTAGGGTGAATAGTGAAGTCTTATGCCGCCTACACACGGTCGGACTTTTCCACCGGACTGGTCCGACGGACGCCGACGGACCAAATCCGGCAGACAATCCGATCGTGTGTGGGCTTCACCGGACCTTCAGTGGACTTTTCCAGTCGCAAATCTGACAGACTTTAGATTTGGAACATGCTTCAAATCTTTACGTCGTAACTCTGCCGGACCCAGAAATCCGCTCGTCTGTATGCTAGTCCGACGGACAAAAACCGACGCTAGGGCAGCTATTGGCTACTGGCTATCAACTTCCTTATTTTAGTCCGGTGTACGTCATCACGTACGAATCCCTTGGACTTTGGTGTGATCGTGTGTAGGCAAGTCCGTTCGTAAGAAAGTCAGTCGGAAGTCTGTCAAAAGTCTGTCGAAAGTCCGCTGGAAAGTCTGTCGGACCCGTCCGGTCGAAAAGTCCGACCGTGTGTACGCGGCATTAAGGCCTTTATACACCATACGAAAATCGGATGGAAAAATTTGTACGGCGAGCTGTCTGCAGATTTTCGGATCGTTAGTGTGGTGCTGATTTCGCTTTTTCGTCAGACAAAAGTTGGATGTGCAGGCTATAAAATTTTTGTCGGATGCGAACTCAACTTCCAATTTTCATTTCAATAGTATTGTTTTCATACGAAAAAAATTGTAAGAGCATGCTCAGAAACGAAAGAATACATACAAAACTATTCAACGCATTACGTCTCTTCTGACGTTGTATTCTGTCGTCCGGAAATTTTGGTATCGTGAGTAACCTCTTCACTTTTGACACGAGACTAGCATGCCACAAAAAAGGGACGTTTGGCGGTGTGAAAATCTAAGCGCGTGTACGAGGCTTTAAACACAGGGTTTAGGTAAGTCTTAGGGGACACAGGGGCTCTGCGTTAGGCATAGTGACACTTTGCTGGAACACCAAGAAAGCATTGCCTAGCCTTTTGAGGTGGTGCCTGTTTGTTGACAGGCTGAGAGGAGACCCAATGCTGGATGGGGGAGGAGGCAAGTGTGACTTGTACAGCCAGGTTTTGTAACAAACTCACTGACAAGTAGGTTTTAGGTTTACATACACTTGAATTTTTCTTGACGTACTGAACCTTCTTCTTGGTAGTAATAAAAGATGTAGATCTGAGGCACGGTACAAATGGACAATTTCTGAGGACAGCGGTGGGATACAATCAGTTGGTGAATGGATACATTGTTATTTCTTCAAGCTTTGTGAGTCTTCCATTAGTCCCGTCCTATAGACAGTCACCCTGCAGAGACACACACGACCGCCTCTGACAGACGAGTGACAAAGGGACCTCCAGCAGGCAGAGACCCCACAATAGGCCCCCTTTTCATGGACGCCCCTCATAAAGAACCCTCCGCACGGTGTGTGCCAGGCAGTTGCCATGACTACCGCCACCAGCTCTTTGATAAAGCAAGGGGCCGTCGATAAGTCAAACCATTAATTCAGCCTCCTCCATATTCCATGTCCGATGTCAGAGCTGGAACTGGTAAGGGGAACCAGTTAACCCCTTGATCACCGCAGGCCGCTGTCTGTTTTATTCGTTTATCCAGGTAGACGCACGGGAATAATGCCGAACTCTGAGGATTATCAGCTGGTCTTTGTGACGTTTTAATTATGAAAGTGTTCGGTAATGCTGAGATTATGTGATATGATATAGCAGGCAGAGGGTATAGTTGGCACACTCACCCTGATACCTTCCCAGCCTGATAAATGTTATTTACATAACGCAGTGGGCGGGGCTCTGGATTAAAGCTTTTTTTTTTTTCAGATTCCAGGACCCTCGAGTGATTAGAGAGCAGAGGGAAATTTATATACATTAGACCTTGTCATATAGCAGTTTATTCAAACTGAGCAAACACTATAAGGCTGTTATTGCCGAAAAGATAGGACAACTCCATATTACTGGCCGTGGTTTTGGATTGGGATGTCCAACAAGCTCATATTAGAGTGATGGTCTGGTGACCATGAACTCATGGGATCATATGAGATCATGGTCACCCGACCATCACCCTAGGACGAGCTTGTTGGTCTGGTGACCATGAACTCATGGGACCATATGAGATCAGGGTCACCTGACCATCACCCTAGGACAGTGATGGTGAACCTTGGCACCCCAGATCTTTTGGAACTACATTTCCCATGATGCTCAACTACACTGCAGAGTGCATGAACATCATGGGAAATGTGGTTCCAAAACATCTGGGGTGCCAAGGTTCACCTTCACTGCCCTAGGACAAGCCTGTTGGACATCCCAATCCAAAACCACGGCCAGTAATATGGAGTTGTCCTATCTTTTCGGTAATAACAGCCTTCACTCTTCTGGTAAAAGGCTTGCCACAAGATTTTGGAGGGTGTCTGGGGGATATTTGTGCCCATTCAGCCAAAAGAACATTTGTGAGGTCAGGTACTGAGGTTAGCCACTTGAGACCCACCCGGAAGGTTTTACCTCCTTCATGACCAGGCTATTTTTTTACATTTTACACTGTGCTATTTTAACTGATATTTGCGCGGTCATGCAACCCTGTACCCAAATGAAATTTATATGATTTTTTTTCACACAAATAGAGCTTTCTTTTGGTGGTATTTGATCACCGCTGTGTTTTTTTTTAATGTTTTGCAATATAAACAAAAAAATACAGAAAATTTTGAAAGAAAAAAAAAAAAAAACAATAGTTTTTTCTAATATAAAACATATCAAATAAAAAAAAAAAAAATACAAAAAAGAATATCCCCTTGGGATTGGAACTTTAAAGGCAACAACAACACCAATGGTAAAAAAGTATAAATTATTTTATTACAAAGAGAATTATAAACATGACAATAACAATAAAATAAAAATAAAAATATATTTTCTTCATGAATTTAGGCGAAAATGTATTCTGCTACAGGGTATTTTTTATGTTTTGCATTATAAACAAAAAAAATACAGAAAATTTTGAAAGAAAAATAAGAAAAAAATATTTTTTTCTAATATAAAACCTACCCAATAAAAAAAAAAAAAATTACAAAAAAGAATATCCCTATGGGATCGGGACTTTAAAGGCAACCACAACAAAAAAGTATAAATGATTTTCCTGGTGCCTCCATGGCAGCATACTAGTGATAGAGCTCCGCCTCGACTCCTCCCTCAGGACCAGTGAATAGCATAAATTAAAGACGTAGTCCCTCCCCCAACATTCTCCTTTTTTTCCTCATACCTCTTGTGCTGGTGAAGAGTAGCAGTATGTCCATACCTCTGCAGTCGGCAACGTCCGCCGGGTTTAGCCTTTCCCGTGCGCAGTCCCTGTTCTTGGGCCGCTCACAGCGCTAATAAGACTGGGTACCCCTCTGTGGATCTGTTGGGGTCTTCTTGCAGAGTTTCCTCACTGGAACGCAGTCTGCCACTATATCCTATGATGATGGTGGAGGAGTCGCAAAAGGATCAGCTCCATTCTGCCAGGCTTGTGATTTTACATTTTTTGTTTCCATTTAAAAAAAAAAAAAAAAAAAAGTGTAAGAAAGTTGCATTTGTATTCCCCCCCCCCCCCCCCCTCTTTCCCTTCTGCTTCATTCCTTTTTCCTCCCTTTCAAAGAAAGTTTAAATATAAGAGGCTGTAAGACAATTGTTAAATACCTGTAGGTTTACAGGCCGCTGTATCAGGAGAGACATCCATCGCCCTGTTACTTTGTAAGCTGTGTTGTTTTTCTTTCCCTTCCCTTGTAAGTAGCGTGGCTCGGCGTCCCCTTCGTCCTACTGCGCATGCGCGATCCGGGAAGCTAACAGCCGTCGCTTGATGAGTGTTTTCTCGGCTTCCCGGCGTCGGCTCTACTGCGCATGCGCCGTCTCTCGTAGCCGTGGCGGCCATCTTTGTTTCTGGAAAAAGGGCCAATTTTTGCCCTTTTTTCTCAAAAAAAAAAAAAAAAAAAAAAAAAAAAAGGGGGGGGGGGGCAGAGTGACTGGGGGTTCATGGGTTCTACCCCACCCACCCTTAGGCTATTTAGGATCGGCCTTGGGGACTGGTGGTCAGAGTTTCCTCAGCTGTGCCCTGCTAAGGTCTCTCTAAGCTGCTCTGCGGTAAGCCTTCCAAAAGAAAAAAAAAAAAAAAGGGAACAAAGTGAATTATGTGCCTCTTAAAAAAAATAAATAAAAAAATAACATTCTTTTCTTTCCTTATCTTTCTTGCTATTTTTTTCCGCAGCTGATCCTTATGCCCAACTCCGAAATGAGCCATTCATCTCGCAACAAAGATCCTCACACCTCCGTTAGGTATGGGACCACCTATACGCGAGTATAAAAAAAAAAAAAAAAAAAAAAAAAAAAAAAAAAGTGCGCTCGCTGGCCTGACATGATTTTTCTTAAAATCATAGCCCTGCCCACTCCAAGAGGGCCGAAAAATCCTCAAGGCACCACGATGACGACAGCCCAAGTCGCAGATCTCGTTCTTCACGCCACCGGTCCCGCTCGTCAAGACGTGAGTCCCATTCTTCGCGACATAGATCAAGATCCAGAAGACGGGACCGGTCCCCCTCTCCTAGATCCTACAAGAAGAAGAAGTGCTGGACCTGTGGGGCTGCCGAATAAAGTAGTCTGCAAGGACTGTTTCGCGGACTATGCGTCCAGCCGCGAGTTAGAAAACCAACAGGTGGTGGACCTGCTCAAAAGAACTATGAAGGACTCCTTCTCTGAGCTTGCGGCCTTGGTTCCTGCCCAGCCAGTCCCGCAGACGTGTTCTTCCTGGTCCTTCCGCAGCCAGTACGCCTCTACCTCCATCAGGCCGACTGGCCAGAGATTCCCCACCTGAAAACCTCTCGGGCGATTCGTCAGATGAGTCAGATCCTTCCGGCTTCAGCCATTCTTTGGTAAAGCCATTCATCCAGGCAGTAAGAGCCGCAATAGCTTGGGAGGATACTGAAGAACCTCCCCAGGAAGCAAAAAGCTACTTCCCATTTCTTAAAAGGAAACAGGCTTTCTTCCCTTTGATGGGAGAAATTACGCAAATCATTGAAAATGAGTGGTCTAGGACTGATAAAAAGCTGTCGTTGGGCCGTTTCAATAAATTGTATCCCCTACCGGAGTCGGGAACACAGTCACTGAACTCCATGCCGGTGGTAGACGCATCAGTGGTGCGACTCGCAAAGAATATTACCCAACCTATGGAAGATTCCGCTTCTTTCAAGGATCCTCTTGACAGAAGAATCGATCTGGATCTCAAGAGGAGCTATTTAGCTGCAGGAGCGGCATGTAAGCCAGCGATCGCCCTCACCTCCGTATCCAATGCCATTAGAGCTTGGACGGATAACATTGAAACAGCTCTACGCCAGGATGTCCCCAAGGAAGACATAATTAAAGCCTTGGAAGAAATTAGATTGTCAGCAGACTTCGTTGGAGTAGCAGCTATAGACACGATTAGGTGTTCAGCAAGATCTATGCTGCACTCAGTAATGGCGAAACGGGCCTTGTGGTTAAAACCCTGGACAGCGGATTTGGCTTCCAAGCTAAATTGGTGCAAAATCCCGTTCGACGGGAAGGCATTATTTGGAGACAAGATGGATAAAGCCATATCTAGGCTGTCAGGAGGAAAGTCAGGTATGCTTCCTCAAGACAGAAGGATGCGAAGATCTAGAGGGGGTTCTTCCAGGTTCCGTCAGTCAAACCCTAGAGATTTCAGACAATCAAGGCAGTTCAGAGACGGCAGAAGACCCTGGAGGGGCACTCAGGCATCCTTCTTGGGCAGAAAGTCGAAGGCCCCTCCGACTCCACATGAGCAGAAGCAATCCTTTTGACGCCAGATTAGCCCAGACACTCCTGGTGGGAGCCAGACTAAAATTCTTTCTTCCAGTCTGGGCCAGCAAATGCCAGGATCCCTGGGTTCTGTCAACAATCCAATGCGGACACTTTGAGTTTCTCTCATCCTTCACCTCAAAATTCGTTCACAAGAACGGAAATTCCATCCTCTCCGCTGAAGGCTCAAGCCCTAAGACAATTCGTATCGTCACTCCAACTTCAGGGAGCAGCGGTGCCGGTTCCTTTGGCGGAGCGCTTCGCAGGCTTCTATTCCACTCTATTTCTGGTTCCAAAGAGAACGGGTGGATGGAGGCCTGTGATCGATCTAAAAAGACTCAGACACATACACCCAGAAAGCTTCAAGATGGAGTCTCTACAAACAATTATTCAGGCAGTACAGCCAACAGATTGGATGATATCAATCGATCTGCAGGATGCGTACTTACACGTGCCAATTCTACCTGCCTTTCAGAAGTATCTCAGATTTGCAGTAGGTCGGATCCACCTGCAGTTCCAAGCCCTGCCCTTCAGTCTGTGCACCTCCCCCAGGGTGTTCACCAAAATTCTAATATCCGCTCTGGTTCCCCTGCGGGAGAGGGGTTTGAGGATATACCACTATTTGGACGACATCCTCCTCCTAGCAAGCAGTCCGGGTCAGTTGGTGTATCACCGAGACATTCTTCTCCAGTCCCTGAGAGAACTAGGATGGTTGATAAACCCAGAGAAGAGTCAGCTTGCACCTACACAGCGGATGATCTATCTAGGTGCGATGTTCGACACCCGGGAGGGGACAGTGTCATTACCATCCCTGAAGATGAGGATTATTATCCAGAAGATGGTCAAAACCATCGCGAGCCGGTATCTAACGGCATCGCAATGCCTGAGCCTCATTGGCACAATGTCTGCTTGTATACCGATGATTCCTTGGGCCCATTGGCATTTGAGGTATTTTCAGACGGGTTTCTTGGCGCAGTGGAAGAAACAGCGACTCTCTCAGACAATTCTGCTGACGGGAGCAATGCGCAGGAGCCTTCATTGGTGGACTCTTCCGGAAAACCTCTCCAAACCTCGTCATCTGGGTTCCCTCTTCTGGATCACAGTTACGTCCGACGCAAGTGGACAGGGCTGGGGAGCCCATTGCGGGGAAACCAGGATACAGGGGAGATGGTCCTGTTCCACCCAGGGAGTAGTATCCAACATACTGGAGATGAGAGCAGCGTTCTTGGCACTAACTTCATTGGCTTCTCAGATCAGGGGCCAGAGAGTACTTTTACGCCTGGACAACAGGGCAGCTGTCGCATACCTGCAGAGGCAGGGGGGCACTCGCAGCACATCACTCCTCAGGGAAGTAGAGCCGATTATGCTCTGGGCAGAGAAGAACGTCCTAGACCTCAGGGCGATGTATCTCCCGGGAAGGTTGAACACGGAAGCAGACACGTTGTCGAGGAAATTCTTGGACAACAACGAGTGGGCTCTTCATCCCCAGGTCTTCCATCAGATTGCCAACCTCTGGGATCCTCCTCAGATAGACCTATTTGCCACTCCAGGGAATGCCAAACTGACCAGATTCGTCTCTCGCCTTCCGTATACGCAAGCGGAGGAAGTAGATGCCCTGTCATGCCCCTGGAGGTTCACCACCGCATATGCCTTCCCCCCCCCCCCGGCCATTAATATTCAAGTTCCTCCTGAGACTTCTCAGAGAAACAGTCCAGGTACTGGCAGTACTCCCATATTGGCCGAAGAGACCCTGGTTTCCTCTAGCTATGCGCCTCAGTGTGAGCTCTCCAATCAGGATCCATCCTTTCCCTCAACTTCTGATGCAGGGCAGTTTAGTTCATCCAGACCCTCAGAAGCTGAACCTTCGAATCTGGAGGTTGAGAGGCGAAGGTTCGAGTCCCTAGGATGCTCCCCAGGGGTCATAACAACCCTCCTAGGAGCCAGGAAACCAGCAACCAATGCTATATATTCAAGAATATGGGACAAGTTCTTGTCATTTGCTGCCTCAAATGAGTTTAATCCAATCTCTCCTTCTATATCAGGTGTTCTCGGCTTCCTCCAATCAGGACTTGATCTGGGTCTTGGCCTAAGTTCTCTCAAAGTGCAAGTAGCAGCAATTTCTGCCGCAACAAATAAAAGATGGGCGGAAGAGCCCTTAGTAGTCACTTTCCTCAGAGGAGTGTTAAAGATCCGGCCACCTGCCAGACGGTCTTTTCCCAAGTGGGATTTATCCCTGGTCCTTGAAGTCCTCTCTGACCATCCATTTACCCCAGTGGAACAACTGACAATATGAAACATAACACTAAAAACGGTTTTCCTGCTAGCCATTACATCTGGTAGAAGGATCTCAGAACTCCACTCGTTGGGAATAGGTGATGACCACATCTCTTTTTTCCATGATAGAGTAGAGCTTCGTCCCCTTCGGGGGTTCACACCTAAGGTCACTACTCCAAGCCACCTTTTGGAGCCCTGGGCACTACCAGTATTTGCTGAAGCAGATTCAGGATCATGTCACGAGCTGGACATATCCAGAGTGCTCAGAGCCTACCTAGAGGCCACTAGATCCTTCAGGAACTCGGAAAGACTCTTGATTGTTCCATTCGGTAAATACAGGGGCAAAGAAGCTTCCATCAGAACTCTGGCATCTTGGGTGGTAAAGCTAATCCAGAAGGCCTACAGGATAAAGAATATGGAACCTCCATCCCGAGTGAGTGCTCATTCTACAAGGGCAGTCTCAACCTCCTGGGCAGCAAGGGCTAACGTGTCATTAGAGACGGTGTGCAGGGCCGCCACCTGGTCTTCTCGCAATACTTTCCTCAGACACTACCATATCGACCCAGGAGCTCTCACAACGGTTGAGTTCGGGAGAAGGGCAGTTCAGGCTGCAATGTCTCATTCTAATTAAACATTTATTGTTAAGCATTATTCCACCCGTGTCAGCTAGTTATTTATCACTAGTATGCTGCCATGGAGGCACCAGGAAAACGGAAAATTGTATCATACTTACCGTAATTTTCCTTTCCTGGTGTCTATCCATGGCAGCATACGCTCCCACCCTCTGTATTCTATTTTACGGAGAATGTTGGGGGAGGGACTACGTCTTTAATTTATGCTATTCACTGGTCCTGAGGGAGGAGTCGAGGCGGAGCTCTATCACTAGTATGCTGCCATGGATAGGCACCAGGAAAGGAAAATTACGGTAAGTATGATACAATTTTCCGTTTTATTACTAAGAGGAATATAAACATGACAATATGAAATAAAAAAAAAAAAAAATGAAAATCAATTTTCTTCATGAATTTAGGCGAAAATGTATTCTGCTACTTTTTTTTTTTTTTTATGTTTTGCAATATAAACAAAAAAATACAGAAAAATTTGAAAGAAAAAAAAAAAAAAAAAAAACAATAGTTTTTTTCTAATCTAAAACATACCCAATAAAAAAAAAAAAAAAATTACAAAAAAGAATATCCCCTTGGGATTGGAACTTTAAAGGCAACAACAACACCAATGGTAAAAAAGTATAAATGATTTTATTACTAAGAGGAATATAAACATGACAATAACAATAAAAAAAAATTACAATCAATTTTCTTCATGAATTTAGGCGAAAATGTATTCTGCTACATGTTTTTGGTAAAAAAAAATATCCCAATAAGGCCTCTTTCACATGGACGATCTGTTCAGGTCCGCCTGTCAGTTTTTTAGGTGGACTTGAACGGACGCTCCATAGACCTCTACGGAGCGTCGGATGTCAGTGGTGACATGTCTGCTGACATCCGACCCGGGAAAGTGGAGATCTTGTGTTTCTGCTAAGCAGAAACACAGATCTCTGCCCTCCCCCAGTCGAAGCACCTCACAGTTAGAAAGCACTCCCATCACGAATTGATCTCCCCTGCCAGTGTCATTAATACAGTGACAGTTCGTTATTTTTTTTTTTTTTTATTTTAGCACCGATCACTGTATCACTGTACTGGTCCCAAAAAAAAGGCCACTGCAATGTCACAGGCCGGCTAAAAAAAAAATAAAATAAATAAATAAATAAATAAAATCGCTGATCGCCACCATTACTGGTAAAATAGTACTAATGCTGAATAGCATTGTTTTGATTCGCATAAGTACAGAACACAAATGAAAATTTTGTACTGTACAATACAATGATGTACAGCGCGTCGTTCGTGTGGGGGGAAGCTGGTCGTAAGTCCGAGTGGTCGTTATACAGATACTCCTCATTTAACGACTTACCTGTTTAACGTGTTTGTTATTTTCAAATGTAAAAAACTGAGACTTTAGTATCACTTTAAAAGCAAAAATAAATAAATAACACACACCGGCTCTGAGTAATGGTTTTGCCCAGAGCAGCCCCGGTCCTCCTCTTCTCGGGCCCCCCCACCGGCACTCCTGGCCCCTCCGTCCTGCCGAGTGCCCGAGCAGGCCTGCTCCCGAGCCGCTGCTCTGTGTATCCAATCCACACACAGAGCCGTGGCTCGGCCCCACCCCCTCTCTCTCCTCATTGGCTCACAGGTTGTGATTGACAGCAGGCTAAGCCAGCTGCTGATCAGGCATCTGGGTGGATCCCAACATTATTGTCAGGATCCTCCCAGAGCCTGTAGGGGCTCTGTGCAATCAGTCGACAGTGGGCTTCTGGGCCTAAGGGGAGCAAAAGTAAGTGCGCTCCTCAGACCCACATGAGAAGTATACTCAAGAAAGCTTTAGCCATACTTCTCCTCTAACAATAGTCAAACTAGAAAAAAAAAAGAATTCCTGTGCATGCAAGATGGTGCAGTATGGAAGTCACAAACGTCATTGTGTCTGCATATGTGCAGAATCCCCCCATCGTGCATGCGCTGATGTGCCGCAGGTCTCTGCAGAGACCCAAAGCCTTTTGCACATCTGCACAGATGTCACAGTAACAAGCACGGTGGTGGTGAAATGTGGGGTGGAGCCAAAGCAAAAGAGGACTGAAGTTCTTCTATAAATCTCAGTTCCACCTATTTTTTTTTTGTTTGCACCCTCTGAATGGCGTTCATGTCAGGAGAGCGCCCCCCCCTGTGTTCATTATGTAGAAGGACAGTCGCTCAGCACAGGACCCAGAAGACAGCAAGGATCACTGTGGTTGCGGCGATTACTACAGCGATTCTCAGCTTCCACAGGGATCCCACCGGCAGTGTCGTCGCTAGGGGGTGGCTTTTGGGACTAAAGCCCTGAATCTGGGACCCATAGCCCTGAGTCTCTGCAGGGGTCCCCAAGGGGAGGGGAGGCTCTCTGGGGACCCTGATTTAAGGGGGAGGCTCTCTGGGGACCCTAATGTAAGGGGGGCTCTCTGGAAACCCTGATGCAAGTGGGGGGCTCTCTGGGGACCCTGATGCAAGGGGAGGCTCTCTGGGGACCCTGATGCAAGGGGAGGCTCTCTGGGGACCCTGATGCAAGGGGAGGCTCTCTGGGGACCCTGATGCAAGGGGAGGCTCTCTGGGGACCCTGATGCAAGGGGAGGCTCTCTGGGGACCCTGATGCAAGGGGAGGCTCTCTGGGGACCCTGATGCAAGGGGAGGCTCTCTGGGGACCCTGATGCAAGGGGAGGCTCTCTGGGGACCCTGATGCAAGGGGAGGCTCTCTGGGGACCCTGATGCAAGGGGAGGCTCTCTGGGGACCCTGATGCAAGGGGAGGCTCTCTGGGGACCCTGATGCAAGGGGAGGCTCTCTGGGGACCCTGATGCAAGGGGAGGCTCTCTGGGGACCCTGATGCAAGGGGAGGCTCTCTGGGGACCCTGATGCAAGGGGAGGCTCTCTGGGGACCCTGATGCAAGGGGAGGCTCTCTGGGGACCCTGATGCAAGGGGAGGCTCTCTGGGGACCCTGATGCAAGGGGAGGCTCTCTGGGGACCCTGATGCAAGGGGAGCCTCTCTGGGGACCCTGATGCAAGGGGAGGCTCTCTGGGGACCCTGATGCAAGGGGAGGCTCTCTGGGGACCCTGATGCAAGGGGAGGCTCTCTGGGGACCCTGATGCAAGGGGAGGCTCTCTGGGGACCCTGATGCAAGGGGAGGCTCTCTGGGGACCCTGATGCAAGGGGAGGCTCTCTGGGGACCCTGATGTAAGGGGAGGCTCTCTGGGAACCCTGATGCAAGAGGAGGCTCTCTGGGGACCCTGATGCAAGGGGAAGCTCTCTGGGGACCCTGATTCAGGGGGAGGCTCCCTGGGGACCCTGATTTTAAGGGGGAGGCTCTCTGGGGAACTTGATTTTAAGGGGAAGGCTCTGGGGACCCTGATTTTAAGGGGGAGGCTCTCTGGGGACCCTAATTTTAAGGGGGAGGCTCTCTGGGGACCCTGATTTTAAGGGGGAGGCTCTCTGGGGACCCTGATTTTAAGGGGGAGGCTCTCTGGGGACCCTGATGTAAGGGGGAGGCTCTCTGGGGACCCTGATGTAAGGGGGGCTCTCTGGAAACCCTGATGCACGTGGGGGGCTCTCTGGGGACCCTGATGTAAGGGGGGCTCTCTTGAAAAAGTGGGGGGCTCTCTGGGGACCCTGATGCAAGGGGAGGCTCTCTGGGGACCCTGATGCAAGGGGGAGGCTCACTGGGGACCCTGATGCAAGGGGGAGGCTCACTGGGGACCCTGATGCAAGGGGGAGGCTCACTGGGGACCCTGATGCAAGGGGGAGGCTCACTGGGGACCCTGATGCAAGGGGGAGGCTCACTGGGGACCCTGATGCAAGGGGGAGGCTCACTGGGGACCCTGATGCAAGGGGGAGGCTCACTGGGGACCCTGATGCAAGGGGGAGGCTCACTGGGGACCCTGATGCAAGGGGGAGGCTCTCTGGGGACCCTGATGCAAGGGGGAGGCTCTCTGGGGACCCTAATGTAAGGGGGGCTCTCTGGGGACCCTGATGCAAGTGGGGGGGCTCTCTGGGGACCCTGATGCAAGGGGAGGCTCTCTGGGGACCCTGATGCAAGGGGAGGCTCTCTGGGGACCCTGATGTAAGGGGGAGGCTCTCTGGGGACCCTGATGTAAGGGGGAGGCTCTCTGGGGACCCTAATGTAAAGGGGGCTCTCTGGAAACCCTGATGCAAGTGGGGGGGCTCTCTGGGGACCCTGATGCAAGGGGAGGCTCTCTGGGGACCCTGATGCAAGGGGAGGCTCTCTGGGGACCCTGATGTAAGGGGGAGGCTCTCTGGGGACCCCGATGTAAGGGGGGCTCTCTGGAAACCCTGATGCACGTGGGGGGCTCTCTGGGGACCCTGATGTAAGGGGGAGGCTCACTGGGGACCCTGATTTAAGGGGAAGGCTCTCTGGAAACCCTGATGCAAGTGGGGGGGCTCTCTGGGGACCCTGATGCAAGGGGAGGCTCTCTGGGGACCCTGATGCAAGGGGAGGCTCTCTGGGGACCCTGATGCAAGGGGAGGCTCTCTGGGGACCCTGATGCAAGGGGAGGCTCTCTGGGGACCCTGATGCAAGGGGAGGCTCTCTGGGGACCCTGATGCAAGGGGAGGCTCTCTGGGGACCCTGATGCAAGGGGAGGCTCTCTGGGGACCCTGATGCAAGGGGAGGCTCTCTGGGGACCCTGATGCAAGGGGAGGCTCTCTGGGGACCCTGATGCAAGGGGAGGCTCTCTGGGGACCCTGATGCAAGGGGAGGCTCTCTGGGGACCCTGATGCAAGGGGAGGCTCTCTGGGGACCCTGATGCAAGGGGAGGCTCTCTGGGGACCCTGATGCAAGGGGAGGCTCTCTGGGGACCCTGATGCAAGGGGAGGCTCTCTGGGGACCCTGATGTAAGGGGAGGCTCTCTGGGAACCCTGATGCAAGAGGAGGCTCTCTGGGGACCCTGATGCAAGGGGAAGCTCTCTGGGGACCCTGATTCAGGGGGAGGCTCCCTGGGGACCCTGATTTTAAGGGGGAGGCTCTCTGGGGAACTTGATTTTAAGGGGAAGGCTCTGGGGACCCTGATGTAAGGGGGGCTCTCTGGAAACCCTGATGCACGTGGGGGGCTCTCTGGGGACCCTGATGTAAGGGGGGCTCTCTTGAAAAAGTGGGGGGCTCTCTGGGGACCCTGATGCAAGGGGAGGCTCTCTGGGGACCCTGATGCAAGGGGGAGGCTCACTGGGGACCCTGATGCAAGGGGGAGGCTCACTGGGGACCCTGATGCAAGGGGGAGGCTCACTGGGGACCCTGATGCAAGGGGGAGGCTCACTGGGGACCCTGATGCAAGGGGGAGGCTCACTGGGGACCCTGATGCAAGGGGGAGGCTCACTGGGGACCCTTATGCAAGGGGGAGGCTCTCTGGGGACCCTAATGTAAGGGGGGCTCTCTGGGGACCCTGATGCAAGTGGGGGGGCTCTCTGGGGACCCTGATGCAAGGGGAGGCTCTCTGGGGATCCTGATGCAAGGGGAGGCTCTCTGGGGACCCTGATGTAAGGGGGAGGCTCTCTGGGGACCCTGATGTAAGGGGGAGGCTCTCTGGGGACCCTGATGTAAGGGGGAGGCTCTCTGGGGACCCTAATGTAAGGGGGGCTCTCTGGAAACCCTGATGCAAGTGGGGGGGCTCTCTGGGGACCCTGATGCAAGGGGAGGCTCTCTGTGGACCCTGATGCAAGGGGAGGCTCTCTGGGGACCCCGATGTAAGGGGGGCTCTCTGTAAACCCTGATGCACGTGGGGGGCTCTCTGGGGACCCTGATGTAAGGGGGAGGCTCACTGGGGACCCTGATTTAAGGGGAAGGCTCTTTGGGGACCCTAATGTAAGGGGGGCTCTCTGGAAACCCTGATGCAAGTGGGGGGGCTCTCTGGGGACCCTGATGCAAGGGGAGGCTCTCTGGGGACCCTGATGCAAGGGGAGGCTCTCTGGGGACCCTGATGCAAGGGGAGGCTCTCTGGGGACCCTGATGCAAGGGGAGGCTCTCTGGGGACCCTGATGCAAGGGGAGGCTCTCTGGGGACCCTGATGTAAGGGGGAGGCTCTCTGGGGACCCTGATGTAAGGGGGAGGCTCTCTGGGGACCCTGATGTAAGGGGGAGGCTCTCTGGGGACCCTGATGTAAGGGGGAGGCTCTCTGGGGACCCTGATGTAAGGGGGAGGCTCTCTGGGGACCCTGATGTAAGGGGGAGGCTCTCTGGGGACCCTGATGTAAGGGGGAGGCTCTCTGGGGACCCTGATGTAAGGGGGAGGCTCTCTGGGGACCCTGATGTAAGGGGGAGGCTCTCTGGGGACCCTGATGTAAGGGGGAGGCTCTCTGGGGACCCTGATGTAAGGGGGAGGCTCTCTGGGGACCCTGATGTAAGGGGGAGGCTCTCTGGGGACCCTGATGTAAGGGGGAGGCTCTCTGGGGACCCTGATGTAAGGGGGAGGCTCTCTGGGGACCCTGATGTAAGGGGGAGGCTCTCTGGGGACCCTGATGTAAGGGGGAGGCTCTCTGGGGACCCTGATGTAAGGGGGAGGCTCTCTGGGGACCCTGATGTAAGGGGGAGGCTCTCTGGGGACCCTGATGTAAGGGGGAGGCTCTCTGGGGACCCTGATGTAAGGGGGAGGCTCTCTGGGGACCCTGATGTAAGGGGGAGGCTCTCTGGGGACCCTGATGTAAGGGGGAGGCTCTCTGGGGACCCTGATGTAAGGGGGGCTCTCTGGAAACCCTGATGCACGTGGGGGGCTCTCTGGGGACCCTGATGTAAGGGGGGCTCTCTTGAAAAAGTGGGGGGCTCTCTGGGGACCCTGATGCAAGGGGAGGCTCTCTGGGGACCCTGATTTTAAGGGGGAGGCTCTCTGGGGACCCTGATGTAAGGGGGGCTCTCTGGAAACCCTGATGCACGTGGGGGGCTCTCTAGGGGCCCTGATGCAAGGGGAGGCTCTCTGGGGACCCTAAAGCAAGGGGAGGCTCACTGGGGACCCTGATTTAAGGGGAAGGCTCTCTGGGGACCCTAATGTAAGGGGGGCTCTCTGGAAACCCTGATGCAAGTGGGGGGGCTCTCTGGGGACCCTGATGCAAGGGGAGGTTCTCTGGGGACCCTGATGCAAGGGGGAGGCTCACTGGGGACCCTGATTTTAAGAGGGAGGCTCACTGGGGACCCTGATTTAAGGGGGAGGATCTCTGGGGACCCTAATGTAAGGGGGGCTCTCTGGAAACCTTGATGCAATTGGGGGGTCTTTGGGGACCCTGGTGCAAGGGGAGGCTCTCTGTGGACCCTGATTAAAGGGGGGGGCTCTCTGGGGACCCTAATGTAAGGGGGGCTCTCTGGGGACCCTGATGCACATGGGGGGCTCTCTGGGGACCCTGATGTAAGGGGGGCTCTCTTGAAACCCTGATGCAAGTGGGGGGCTCTCTGGGGACCCTGATGCAAGGGGGAGGCTCACTGGGGACCCTGATGCAAGGGGGAGGCTCACTGGGGACCCTGATTTAAGGGGGAGGCTCACTGGGGACCCTGATTTAAGGGGGAGGCTCACTGGGGACCCTGATTTAAGGGGGAGGCTCACTGGGGACCCTGATTTAAGGGGGAGGCTCACTGGGGACCCTGATTTAAGGGGGAGGCTCACTGGGGACCCTGATTTAAGGGGGAGGCTCACTGGGGACCCTGATTTAAGGGGGAGGCTCTCTGGGGACCCTGATTTAAGGGGGAGGCTCTCTGGGGACCCTGATTTAAGGGGGGGGCTCTCTGGGGACCCTGATGTAAGGGGGGGCTCTCTGGGGACCCTGATGTAAGGGGGGGCTCTCTGGGGACCCTGATGTAAGGGGGGGCTCTCTGGGGACCCTGATGTAAGGGGGGGCTCACTGGGGACCCTGATGTAAGGGGGGGCTCTCTGGGGACCCTGATGTAAGGGGGGGCTCTCTGGGGACCCTGATGTAAGGGGGGGCTCTCTGGGGACCCTAATGTAAGGGGGGGCTCTCTGGGGACCCTAATGTAAGGGGGGCTCTCTGGAAACCTTGATGCAATTGGGGGGGTCTTTGGGGACCCTGGTGCAAGGGGAGGCTCTCTGTGGACCCTGATTAAAGGGGGAGGCTCTCTGGGGACCCTAATGTAAGGGGGGCTCTCTGGGGACCCTGATGCACATGGGGGGCTCTCTGGGGACCCTGATGTAAGGGGGGCTCTCTTGAAACCCTGATGCAAGTGGGGGGCTCTCTGGGGACCCTGATGCAAGGGGAGGATCTCTGGGGACCCTGATGCAAGGGGGAGGCTCACTGGGGACCCTGATTTAAGGGGGAGGCTCACTGGGGACCCTGATTTAAGGGGGAGGCTCACTGGGGACCCTGATTTAAGGGGGAGGCTCACTGGGGACCCTGATGTAAGGGGGGGCTCTCTGGAAACCCTGATGCAAGTTGGGGGGTCTTTGGGGACCCTGGTGCAAGGGGAGGCTCTCTGGGGACCCTGATGTAAGGGGGGCTCTCTGGAAACCCTGATGCACGTGGGGGGCTCTCTGGGGACCCTGATGTAAGGGGGGGCTCTCTTGAAAAAGTGGGGGGGCTCTCTGGGGACCCTGATGCAAGGGGAGGCTCTCTGGGGACCCTGATTTTAAGGGGGAGGCTCTCTGGGGACCCTAATTTAAGGGGGAGGCTCTCTGGAAACCCTGATGCAAGTTGGGGGGTCTTTGGGGACCCTGGTGCAAGGGGAGGCTCTCTGGGGACCCTGATGTAAGGGGGGCTCTCTGGAAACCCTGATGCACGTGGGGGGCTCTCTGGGGACCCTGATGTAAGGGGGGCTCTCTTGAAAAAGTGGGGGGCTCTCTGGGGACCCTGATGCAAGGGGGGGCTCTCTGGGGACCCTGATGCAAGGGGGAGGCTCACTGGGGACCCTGATTTAAGGGGAAGGCTCTCTGGGGACCCTAATGTAAGGGGGGCTCTCTGGAAACCCTGATGCAAGTGGGGGGGCTCTCTGGGGACCCTGATGCAAGGGGAGGTTCTCTGGGGACCCTGATGCAAGGGGAGGTTCTCTGGGGACCCTGATGCAAGGGGGAGGCTCACTGGGGACCCTGATTTTAAGAGGGAGGCTCACTGGGGACCCTGATTTAAGGGGGAGGCTCTCTGGGGACCCTAATGTAAGGGGGGCTCTCTGGAAACCTTGATGCAATTGGGGGGGTCTTTGGGGACCCTGGTGCAAGGGGAGGCTCTCTGTGGACCCTGATTAAAGGGGGAGGCTCTCTGGGGACCCTAATGTAAGGGGGCTCTCTGGGGACCCTGATGCACATGGGGGCTCTCTGGGGACCCTGATGTAAGGGGGGCTCTCTTGAAACCCTGATGCAAGTGGGGGGCTCTCTGGGGACCCTGATGCAAGGGGAGGATCTCTGGGGACCCTGATGCAAGGGGGAGGCTCACTGGGGACCCTGATTTAAGGGGGAGGCTCTCTGGGGACCCTAATGTAAGGGGGGCTCTCTGGAAACCCTGATGCAAGTGGGGGGCTCTCTGGAGACCCTGATGCAAGGGGAGGCTCTCTGGGGACCCTGATGCAAGGGGGAGGCTCACTGGGGACCCTGATTTTAAGAGGGAGGCTCACTGGGGACCCTGATTTAAGGGGGAGGCTCTCTGGGGACCCTAATGTAAGGAGGGCTCTCTGGAAACCTTGATGCAATTGGGGGGCTCTCTGGGGACCCTGATGCAAGGGGGAGTCTCTCTGGGGACCATGATTTTAACGGGGAGTCTCTCTGGGGACCATGATTTTAAGGGGGAGGCTCTCTGGGGACCATGATTTTAAGGGGGAGGCTCTCTTGGAACCCTGATGTAAGGGGGGCTCTCTGGGGACCCTGATGTAAGGGGGGGCTCTCTTGGGACCCTGATGTAAGGGGGGGCTCTCTGGGGACCCTGATGTAAGGGGGGGCTCTCTGGGGACCCTGATGTAAGGGGGGGCTCTCTGGGGACCCTGATGTAAGGGGGGGCTCTCTGGGGACCCTGATGTAAGGGGAGGATCTCTGGGGACCCTGATGCAAGGGGGAGGCTCACTGGGGACCCTGATTTAAGGGGGAGGCTCACTGGGGACCCTGATTTAAGGGGGAGGCTCTCTGGGGACCCTAATGTAAGGGGGGCTCTCTGGAAACCCTGATGCAAGTGGGGGGCTCTCTGGAGACCCTGATGCAAGGGGAGGCTCTCTGGGGACCCTGATGCAAGGGGGAGGCTCACTGGGGACCCTGATTTTAAGAGGGAGGCTCACTGGGGACCCTGATTTAAGGGGGAGGCTCTCTGGGGACCCTAATGTAAGGAGGGCTCTCTGGAAACCTTGATGCAATTGGGGGGCTCTCTGGGGACCCTGATGCAAGGGGGAGTCTCTCTGGGGACCATGATTTTAACGGGGAGTCTCTCTGGGGACCATGATTTTAAGGGGGAGGCTCTCTGGGGACCATGATTTTAAGGGGGAGGCTCTCTTGGAACCCTGATGTAAGGGGGGCTCTCTGGGGACCCTGATGTAAGGGGGGGCTCTCTGGGGACCCTGATGTAAGGGGGGGCTCTCTGGGGACCCTGATGTAAGGGGGGGCTCTCTGTGGACCCTGATGTAAGGGGGGGCTCTCTGTGGACCCTGATGTAAGGGGGGGCTCTCTGGGGACCCTGATGTAAGGGGGGGCTCTCTGGGGACCCTGATGTAAGGGGGGGCTCTCTGGGGACCCTGATGTAAGGGGGGGCTCTCTGGGGACCCTGATGTAAGGGGGGGCTCTCTGGGGACCCTGATGTAAGGGGGGGCTCTCTGGTGACCCTGATGTAAGGGGGGGCTCTCTGGGGACCCTGATGTAAGGGGGGGCTCTCTGGGGACCCTGATGTAAGGGGGGGGCTCTCTGGGGACCCTGATGTAAGGGGGGGGCTCTCTGGGGACCCTGATGTAAGGGGGGGGCTCTCTGGGGACCCTGATGTAAGGGGGGGCTCTCTGGGGACCCTGATGTAAGGGGGGGCTCTCTGGGGACCCTGATGTAAGGGGGGGCTCTCTGGGGACCCTGATGTAAGGGGGGGGCTCTCTGGGGACCCTGATGTAAGGGGGGGCTCTCTGGGGACCCTGATGTAAGGGGGGGGCTCTCTGGGGACCCTGATGTAAGGGGGGGGGCTCTCTGGGGACCCTGATGTAAGGGGGGGGCTCTCTGGGGACCCTGATGTAAGGGGGGGGCTCTCTGGGGACCCTGATGTAAGGGGGGGGCTCTCTGGGGACCCTGATGTAAGGGGGGGGCTCTCTGGGGACCCTGATGTAAGGGGGGGCTCTCTGGGGACCCTGATGTAAGGGGGGGCTCTCTGGGGACCCTGATGTAAGGGGGGGCTCTCTGGGGACCCTGATGTAAGGGGGGGCTCTCTGGGGACCCTGATGTAAGGGGGGGGGGGCTCTCTGGGGACCCTGATGTAAGGGGGGGGCTCTCTGGGGATATACACACACACACACACATATATTACTGTATATACATGTGTATGCCTGCTCAAGCGTATGACTTTCTTTACCGAGCTGCTATGGGCTCTAGCCCCGGATCTTTTGTAGACCTAACAACGCCCCTGCCCACCGGTATAGAATATGGATACGTATGTCCGTCCAAGCTGGATTAATATAAATATGAAAAAATATTCATACAGGGAGTTCAGCTTTAACATTATGGCCAAATCTGTCCTACAGCTGAGGTAAAAAATAAATCGCTCAGCTCCATAGGGGGTGTGCAGGGGGGAGAGGTGAATTGGTTAATGTAGCGGTGGTAATGGTGTGAGTGGCCTCCAATGAGTCCTCTATGATGGGGCCCTGAGTGAACCAGTAAGTAGTCCCTTGCTGGGCAAATTGCATATCCTCCCAGCAGACAGAGTTATATACATGACTGTGACAAATCCCCAGCAGGGAGGATTTTCCATTATTACCTTTATAAATATAAGAGCCTCTCCAGAAGCAGAAATGAGTTCTTTTAGACAGATGACTCGTTTTAATGATCGGTTCTTTAAAGGAGAGGTCAAGTCGGAGCTGTTGGCGAATATAAAAAGCTGTGACCTTTTACTAGTTCTTTTTATCCCCAGAGGAGCCCTCCGCTATGAAAAGCATGAGGAGCTGTGGGGGGTCCTGGAGCCCAGAGGAAATCTGAGATTCATAAGGCCTTGATCTACAGCAGGGTTCCTCAACCAGGGTTCTGTGGAAGTCTAAGGTTCCTCCAGAGGTCTCTAGGGGTTCCTTGACCAAAGAGCCATTTCTGCCTCTCAGATAGACACGTGCAATTAGTTTTGTTCCAAACTCGTTTTTGTAAACGGAATTTGACAAATTTGTTAATTCGGAAATATTCAAATATATATATATATATATATATATATATATATATATATATATATATATATATATTCAAATTAATGAAAACCCGTTTAACGAATTTCTCAAAAAATTCAGAAATTCGAAAATCTGAAAATAAGAATGAAAATCTGAAATTAAGAACAAAAATCTGAAAATTTGAAATCCTGAAAATGCTAAAATCCAAAATAACTAAGCAATAATAACTATTACAGTATAGGTACTGAAAATTTCCTTTCAAGTTTGGCTGTTAGTAAACATTATGAATGTATCCGAAGTTACAAATTATCCAAAATAGCAAATGCAACATCTAAAGGAATGAAACGTAACAAATTAATAATACTAAATAATAATAAAAACGTTACATTCCATTCATTTAGATGTGGCATTTGTTATTTTGGATAATTCGCAACTTCGGATAAATTCGTAATCGTTACATTCATAAACAGGCACATTTGAAAGGAAATTCCAATACCTATAGTGTAATAGTTATTATTATTAGTTAGTTAGTATTTGAGTTTTCCTGAATTTCTGCATTTTACAAATTTTTGAATTTACGAATTTACAAATTTTCAAATTTACGAATACCGCATCTAAACGAATGAACCATAACGAATTCCAATTTTTCCGAAGTTGCAAATTTATTCGAAATAACGACTTTCACCCATAACCTGAAAAAATGAAAAAAAAAAAAAAAAAAAAAAAAAAAAAAAAGGAGCGAAACCAAAATGAACACATTTTTCAGCAGCGCACATATCTACTCTCAGATAAGTTCCCAGTGACACCAGTGATTTTTTTAGCTACACTATATTACCAAAAGTATTGGGACGCCTGCCTTTACACACACATGAACTTTAATGGCATCCCAGTCTTAGTCCGTAGGGTTCAATATGGAGTTGGTCCACCCTTTGCAGCTATAACAGCTTCACCTCTTCTGGGAAGGCCGTCCACAAGGTTTAGGAGTGTGTCTATGGGAATGTTTGACCATTCTTCCAGAAGCGCATTTGTGAGGTCAGGAACTGATGTTGGACGAGAAGGCCTGGCTCGCAGTCTGGGCTCTAATTCACCTCAAAGGTGTTCTATTGGGTTGAGACCAGGACTCTGTGCAGGCCAGTCAAGTTCCTCCACCCCAAACTCGCTCATCCATGTCTTTATGGACCTTGCTTTGTGTACTGATGTGCAGTCATGCTGGAACAGGAAGGGGCCATCCCCAAACTGTTCCCACAAAGTTGGGAGCATGAAATTGTCCAAAATGTCTTGGTATGCTGACGCCTTAAGAGTTCCCTTCACTGGAACTAAGGGGCCAAGCCCAACCCCTGAAAAACAAACCCCACACCATAATCCCCCCTCCACCAAATGATTTGGACCAGTGCACAACGCAAGGTCCATAAAGACATGGATGAGCGAGTTTGGGGTGGAGGGACTTGACTGGCCTGACCTTAACCCAACAGAACACCTTTGGGATGAATTAGAGCCCAGACTGCGAGCCAGGCCTTCTTGTCCAACATCAGTGCCTGAGATCACAAATGCTCTTCTGGAAGAATGGTCAAACATTCCCATAGACACACTCCTAAACCTTGTGGACGGCCTTCCCAGAAGAGTTGAAGCTGTTATGGCTGCAAAGGGTGGGCCAACTTAATACTGAACCCTACGGACTAAGACTGGGATGCCATTAAAGTTCATGTGTGTGTAAAGGCAGGTGTCACAATACTTTTGATAATATAGTGTATGTGTGATTTTTTATTTTATTTTGTCCAGAGTTCCACTAAAATCCCTCTTTGCCGCCGTGACCGTTCGCAGGCTGACTAGCGCAGAGGAATGTGCGGGGAATTTCCAGCTTATAATAAATGGGCTCTGGAGTTTCTGTATTTTCTTACAGACCCTGAACATCGTGACCGCAATTCTTACGGCTGTAATGAAGTGAAGAGCTTCTATCAGAGGCGGGGGGATCGGCGGCGGACCCTCTCATTATAGACTGATGCACTTCTATGGCTTTTATAAGAGCCTGATTGGAGCAAAGTGTAGAAGTAAATGAGGCTTGTATGCTATTTTCTGTCCTTGTAAATGCGGGTTGCCATGGCATTGCATTGTGCGATGTTCTTCTGCTCTGCCTTTGATGCCGGTAAACCTACAAAGGTGTATTGAGGAGCGCTTATCCTCGTCGCAACCCAGTAAAGACCTTGAAGCTTCAAGGTCCTTAGCCATCCTCTCAGTTCAAACCTTTTACCCATCATTTTCTACTTTGAGGCATGGCCACCAAACATGAATAGAGTCGCCAATACTTTTGCAGTAAATTCCAGCTGGAATATATGAGTAAGTCGTACGACCTGTTGAAAGATTTGTAATGATGGCAGAAGTTAGCCAATGAAAGCAAGATGAAAATGAGTTTTAAAATGTTTAACCGGTCACCAGATGATTGAATACTACAGTCAACGTGTTTCGGGGGTCTCAGATTCCGGGAACTCCCACAACTACCAGACTGAGACTGTGGGGAAGAGCCCTTTGTCCCTATCAACATGATTGATGACAAGGTGCTTTCCTCTCCATTCTGGCCAGCCATGTTGGTGGGTGGCGGACTATCTCGCACATGGCCATAGCGGGCAATTAAGCCAAGCCGACACCCCCAACATAAAGTGAACTTCATGCTAACACGATACCTTTGCCCATGACTCTCCCCACTGTGTAGGTGGCGGGAGGACAACAATCCACTTTCCAACCTCTTGATTGCACAGCTACACCCCCTCACTCCTAGGGGTTCCAGTTGCTTGCCTACCTTTTCAGGGCCTGACAGCCAGGGTACACCAGTAGCACTCCCTCACTCTTTTCAAAGCAGCATGACAACCGAATAACTACCCACGAGGCTGGATGTGGTTGACGTTCTTCAACTGAAAAGCCTCAATCAATACATGGCTGTTCCTCGGTCGCAGACCACAACCACCCTCCTGATAGGTGGATATCTTCTCCCTCCCACCTGAGCTGTACCACATTCCTGCGTTTAATGGAAGATGGTGCGTTAGGTGAAAATCGCACAACTGGCTCCCTTCCACCAGCAGCAGTACGACTTTGTCCCGACACAGCCTTAGCATAGTTCATAACTGGGACAGATGACACATTAACTGGCTGCATAGGAAACTCTGAAATCTGGTTTGTCATGCGACATTCCTGCTCTGAATTTTCAATGTTCATGCGACATTCCTGCTCTGCACTGTTAATGTCCATGTGGGACTCCTCACAGCCAGCAGAAACTTCTCTGTCTGGATACATGCCTGCATTCCCATGATCTTCATCTGATGGGTTGGTGCCACTCAAGGGAGATTCCATTTCTATAATGGTCTGCAGCAATCCACCATGTTCCTCAACCTCCTCCTGAGATGACCCAGGCTGCTGGAGAGAGAGGGGGGCAGATACTGCAACAGATCCTGAGACAGGGGTAGTACTGGGGCCACTATGTGAAGCCACTTCCTTACACCCCATCCATACTGTCGGAATTACTGCAGCATCCACCCTCTGGCTGGTACTCACACAGGCACTCTCCTTCATCTGTTGGAATCTCTCCTCATTCTCACACTTTTCTCTTAACACACCGGTGCTCTCCTTCAGAGAAGCGACCAACTTCTCCAGCTTTTTTAATGCCTCTTCCAGAGACTTCAGCTTGGAGACTTCCCTCTTACTGTTTAAAGACTTACTTTGCAGAGATTTCTTTTTCCTGAGATCTTCTGTCATGACAGAAAGTTTCTGTTCCTCTTTAGCAATGCAGCAAAGTCCGTTCACCACTCTATCCTGGAGGACTGGTAAGGGCTCCTCTTGCATAGGGACAGGCCCAGGTACCATTGCAGCTTGAGCACATGGAGAAGGCCTCTGTGCCTCTGGAGAGCCTCTACCTTCGTCTTCCCCAATATGGTCCGTGCTTGCCTGGGAAAAGCCTGCATGAGATGCCCCAGGCTTTGCTGCTTCTTTCAGCTGAGATCACAACGGAGTGAGCCAACAGCTCCCTGCAGAACAGCACCACCTGGTGGTGAAGCTCCTTTGGTGCAGAGACTGATGTGACTGGCTCAGTGTTCTCTGTACAGCACCGTGGTATATGTCAGAGTTATATATATGTATAATAATAATAGTGTGTGACTGTGGGGGAGGGGACATTAGAGTGTAAGCTCTTCTGGTACAGAGACTGATGTGATTGGCTCCGTGATCGATGTACAGCACTGCGGTATATGTCAGAGCTATATAAATGTATAATAATAATAGTGTGTGACTATGGGGGAGGGGACATCAGAGTGTAAGCTCCTCTGGTACAGAGACTGATGGGACTGGCTCAGTGTTCTCTGTACAGCACTGCGGTATATGTCAGAGCTATATAAATGTATAATAATAATCCTCAGTCTTATGACTGACATAGACATTTAATTCCTGTTTTGAATGACTGGAGAAGAGTCGGCAGCAGTGACCCCCCCGGGGGGGTGGGGGGGGGGCCTTTGTCTCTGGGTATTTCATTCTGATGCTGCAGCGGAGAGAGGACATTGGAATTTGTATTAAGCTGAGCCTGGTCTCATTAGTCGGGTGCTGTGTGATTGGCAGCTGTGTTAATGGCAGATGATGGTGGCATTAGCTGGTAATTAGTGGTGAATGGCAGTGGTGGCCTCTTCGTTGCTCTTTTTATTCAGTCTGTTATTGCAGCGCGGCTCTCCTGTCCTCTCTCGCACCTATCTTATTGATTTATGTCCTCTCCAATCCAGATCAGAATCGGCAGTCATCAGCATGCCATGTAGGTGCCAGTCTGGCTGGAGCAGTGGTAGCTGACCCATACAGCATACGTGCCCCCCCCCCCCCCCCCCCCCCCCCCCCAATGCACATACTGGGATTGATTTTGGAGTGTGGAAGGAAACCAGAAAACCCAAAGAAAGTCCAAGTAGAAAATGCAAACTCCATGCAGATTGTTTCCTGTCTAGATTAAAACCCAGTGCTACAGGGGCAGAAGTGCTAACCACTACGCCACTTGCAGCAAGGTGATCAGGGGTTGATCTGTGATAGATATTTGTGAGCACAGCCAAGAACTGTACATGCACTAGGAATTACATTGTTGTGCCATCTATGAGCTGACATCTCAGTCCAAAAAATGCAGATAGCGACCCAAGATGACGCCTGAACAAACATGGCTCCCTCCTTATGAAGAGAAAAGCAGATGAAAGCATTGTCATGGGGGAGTGATCTCTGCGAGAGGTAATAAATACCTGAAAGTGTTACACTGACACATTAATGAGGTGTTTTATCATGGTGACGTGAACATTTACGTTTTTAGGGTTTTTCGAGACGTGCAAAGAGAGATCACACAGACACTTGGAGATAAAATCAAACTGCATATATCATTTAATGACAGATAAAGAATAAAGATAACAAATGTAATAATATTAGAAAACATAACAAGAGTACTTAGCTATAGATACATTTTTGCCAATGAGTCCCTCCCACTTTTATTGCGGCCTGGCACAATGATCAAACCAGACGTGTGCATTAATCAGCCCTGGGACGAGAATACTTTATTTCAGTTTTGGCTGTGCTATACAGTGCCTTGAAAAAGTATTCATACCCCTTGAAATTTTATGAGATAGACCAACACAAAGTGGCACATAATTGTGAAGTGGAAGGAAAATGATAAATGGTTTTCAATTTTTTTTTTTACAAATAAATATGTGAAAATTGTGGCGTGCATTTGTATTCAGCCCCCTTTACTCTGATACCCCTAACTAAAATCTAGTGGAACCAATTGTCTTCAGAAGTCACCTAATTAGTAAACAGAGTCCACCTGTGTGTGATTTAATCTCAGTATAAATGCAGCTGTTCTGTGAAGCCCTCAGAGGTTTGTTAGAGAACCTTAGAGAAAAAAACAGCATCATGAAGCCCAAGGAACACACCAGACAGGTCAGGGATAAAGTTGTGGAGAAGTATAAAGCAGGGTTAGGTTATAAAAAAATATCCCAAGCTTTGAACATCTCACAAAGCTCTGTTCAATCCATCATCGGAAAATGGAAAGAGTATGGCACAACTGCAAACCTACCAAGACATGGCCGTCCACCTAAACTGACCGGCCGGGCAAGGAGAGCATTCATCAGAGAAGAGCCAAGAGGCCCATGGTAACTCTGGAGGAGCTGCAGAGATCCACAGCTCAGGTGGGAGAATCTGTCCACAGGACAACTATTAGTCGTGTTCTCCACAAATCTGACCTTTATGGAAGAGTGACAAGAAGAAAGACATTGGTGAAAGAAAGTCATAAGAAGTCCTGTTTGCAGTTTGCGAGAAGCCATGTGGAGGACACAGCAAACATGTGGAAGAAGGTGCTCTGGTCAGATGAGACCAAAATTGAACTTTTTGGCCAAAAAGCAAATCACTATGTGTGGGGGAAAACTAACACTGCACATCACCCTGAACACACCATCCCCACCGTGAAACATGGTGGTGGCAGCATCATGTGGTGGGGATGTTTTTCTTCAGCGGGGATAGGGAAGTTGGTCAGAGTTGATGGGAAGATGGATGGAGACAAATACAGGACAATCTTAGAAGAAAACCTGTTAGAGTCTGCAAAAGACTTGAGACTGGGGCGGAGGTTCACCTTCCAGCAGGACAACGACCCTAAACATACAGCCAGAGCTACAATGGAATGGTTTAGATCAAAGCATATTCATGTGTTAGAATGGCCCAGTCAAAGTCCAGACCTAAATCCAATTGAGAATCTGTGGCAAGACTCGAAAATTGCTGTTCACAGACGCTCTCCATCCAATCTGACAGAGCTTGAGCTATTTTGCAAAGAAGAATGGGCAAAAATGTCCCTCTCTAGATGTGCAAAGCTGGTAGAGACATCCTCAAAAAGACTTGCAGCTGTAATTGCAGAAAAAGGAGGTTATACAAAGTATTGACTCCGGGGGGCGCCATACAAATGTCCCCCACACTTTTCACATATTTATTTGTAATAACATTTTGAAAACCATTTATAAGTTTCCTTCCACTTCACAATTATGTGCCACTTTGTGTTGGTCTATCACATAAAATCCCAATAAAATACATTTACGTTTTTGGTTGTAACATGACAAAATGTGGAAAATTTCAAGGGGTGTGAATACTTTTTCAAGGCACTGTATAAAGGACTAGTGGGTAAGTAACAACCAATTATAACTCAGCAAAAGTAGTATTAGTATGAAGACAGCTAAAGTAACCAGGCGTAGGATTCATCCTTAGACATTGGTGAGTCAATAATAAGAAATTATGAAATTTCCCCATCAGCTCGGTCTGCTTTATAGCTCTGGATTTCTCCAAGGTGGACCAGAGATTAACAAATGTAGCACCCTGATGTTTAGGCAGGGTTGCTAGTAAATTTACCTGCCAGGTATAGTTGCCTTGGCCAATTGATAGGAGATCAATTAATTCCACCTTAACTCTGGAATTGCTGCACTTCTCTCTTCTGTCACTAGATGGCCGGGTATCTGGTGACATTAGATAAGACAAGGGCATGGCAAGGACAGATTAGGAATAGATGGGGTATCTCAGCCAATAGACAGGGATCTTCTTGAATCCCCTGGCCTGCTGGGAGAACCTATTTATTTAGGTGGAGTCAGGGGATCGGGGATTCTGTGCCACCTGGATGGCTGTCTGGGTGGACGTGCGTCGTGCTGCCCCGGGCTGCTGGGCCAGAGTCTGAGGCCTATCCATCTGGCTGCTAGGCTGTCCGAGGACCTATCCAGAAGCAAGAGAGAGCAGCATAGGGTTGGGACTGCGGCTTGCAGTTCCACCATAAGTGACGGTTCTGCCGACCAGAGAGCCTGTCGTGGTTGGAGGTAGAGGGGAAGCTGTCGCCACTAAGCAGTATTCTCACCAACTGGGGACAGTGAAGAATTGGGAAACTTCAGCTGGTGTCAAGCCAGGGACCCAACCAGCGGAGATGACACTTGCAGAGCAGTCTTGTGCAGGGCCATCTTAACAGCATCATGGGCCCCTGGGCAAAGTAATGCACTGGGGCCCCTACAAGCCTGTCCCAATTTTCGCACCTACTCTCAAGAATTAAAGTATAATTCCTCACTGTGCCCAACATTGCAGCCTCACTGTGCCAACATTGCAGACACAAACACATTATTTATCAAGAGTACACTCATATAGATCAACCATATGTTCAACAGCTATGTGGGCTCCATGCCAGTAAGATGGAGGTTCTTAACTCCCTATCACATTTAACATTAGATCTGACTGGGAGCATCACCTGGATCGCATCCCGATGAGCATGTCAGAGAATGCTATGCAGTATTACCACTGCTAAGCGACCTGCAGGGAGCTCAGCTGTCTACAACCAATTGTTCTGGTCCTCTTGCGCATGAGCCCATCAGCCTAGTGCGCCAAGTAGCCAGCACTGGGTCCTAAGGCGCTGCTGCCATGGAGACAGAGACCAGCGCTGTCAATAGCGGTGCCAGGACAGCAACCCTGGTTGTTCGGCCACTGGTCCACTGTCGGAGGATTCCCCCATCTACACATTCCAGGTGAATTGGATCATATTTTATTTTTTTTTTCAGTGTAGTGACCAAACGAAAAAAAAAAAACGATCAATATATGGGCTGCATAATGCCCTGTACTTTCCGGCAGAAAAGGTCCGATGGAATCATTCCGTCCAATGGCGTTCCTGGGGGGGGGGGGCAGAGGGGGCCCTGACCCCCCCCCCCCCCAACATTATGCTGTGCCCCACCATTTGCCCCCCCCCCCCCCCCAATTAAAAGAAATAATATATTTTTTTTTTTTTACAAAAAGGCAATGTCTAAGAGGGAGCGTGTCCCCAGTCAGCTCCTGCGGGTGATTCCTCCCCCCTCCCTCTGCTCGCTGACACTGCATAATGCAAACGCTCACACAACCACGGCTGCCCGATCTGCTCCTTCCCCTGCATCCTTATTGGCAGGGGGAAGAGCGAGTTGCAGGAAAGACTCCACCAGGACTCTGTTACTGAAAAAACAGACTGATTTCTCCCGTCCTTAGGACAGGAGAATCAGCCTGTAAATTCCAAGAGATGCCAGACCAGCGCTGTCAATAGCAGGGGCAGGACAGCAAGAGGAGGCTGGGGAACCCCACAGTGGCAGAACACCAGGGCCCGGAGGCAAGACAACCTTTGCAACCCTGATAGTTCTCCCACTGCTTTGGACCCTTATATTTTCTTGGTATGCTGGTGACATATATCTCTTTTTTTTCTGCCACCCTGGGGGGCCCCAATACAGTAGAAAGGGAGCTCACTGCAGAACATGTGAAAGGGCCGTTGTGGGATCGTAGTAAAGGGCCCCAGGATATATATATATACTGTATATATATATATATATATATATATATATATATATATACATTTGTATTTTATAGTTGCCCCCTACTTTTGTCCCTGTCCCCCCATGTGCCCCCCCTAAATATGAAAGCTGGGGACGCCACTGATTCCGTCGGACATTCCGATCGTGTGTGGGCTTCATCTGACTTTTTCTTTCTAAAATTGTGACGGACCTAAAAATAGAACATGTTTCAAATCTTTCCGACGGACTCAATTCCTATTGGGAAAACCGTTCGTCTGTATGCTAGTCCGACGCACCAAAAACGACGCAAGGGCAGCTATTGGCTACTGGCTATTGAACTTCCTTTTTCTAGTCCAGTCATACCTCATTGCGTTCTAAACGAACGGACTTTGGTGTGATCACGTGTAGGCAAGTCAGTTTCAGCAGAACTCCGTCGGAACTCCGTTGGAAAGACCGTAAGAGTCTACTCTGGCGGAAAGTCCGGTCGCGTGTACGCGGCATAAGTGCTACCTGGATCTTGGAGGGGGGGGGAGACAGATAGGGGAGAGAAAGGGTGTAATGCAAAATGCAGTGCTCCCTCATTGGAGGAACCAGGCTGGAAGTTCACACAGCTTGGAATGTGGAGCTGCTGACTGCTGTTCTTCATATCTCCCGCGCACATTCCCCCCCCTCTCTCCTTTACAGTTGTACGTTGGGATAGGAGAGTGGGCTGGCCAGGCAGACACACAGGGAGAGAACAGGGGTGAGAGGGAGCTGTATGCATCGCTCATCTCCCGTCTGTTGCTGGGAGGGGGGGTGTGAACTCGCTGGGCTGTGTGAGACGAGTGTCAGAGTCACTCCGCTCAGCTGCAGCCATTGCCCCTAAATGTGCACACTGATTCTCCTGTCCTATGTACGGGAGAAATCAGTCTGTTTTCTCAAACTGTCACGGGGATAATTGGAGGCTGGAAACACTGCATGCTCCCCCCCCCCCCCCCGCAGTGTAGGAACTCCAGGGCCCAGTCACAAGTGTGACTTCTGCAACCCTGATTGTTCCGCCATTGACGGGGCCCCATCTGCATCTGGGGCCCCTGGAAAGACGGCCCTGGCCTTGTGTTAGAAATAGAAAAAGTGTAGCAGCGCTAAACTAAACAAACATAAATTAATTAATTAATAATAAATCAGTGATGAAACAACAAAAATGATGAATTTTTAAACCAAACACAATCCTAATGTTAGGAATAATCAGAATTGAAAATGTCCTTTAGTAGGAAATAAAACGTGCTCAAAGTCCATAAACCAGGTGTAGGTATCAATAAATTGAGTGAAGAAAATAAGTAAATCATCCACCAAAACCAAAAGTGAAGCACCACACAGAAGGCGCGCTTACCCCAAGGCAAGCTCTAAGAGCCTGCAGCCTATTGCCCGGCTAGGGCCTTTATCCAAAGATAGGAGAAACCATTGCCACAGCAGGATCGTAGGGATGTAATCAACACTCAGCCCGGATCCCCCCCGATTACCGGGTTCAGATATGTGGTCAAATCCAGGTACCGTCCAGTTGTTCCCCAGAATAGAAAAACTCATCATAGCATAATACTGGCGGATCACCATTGATTAAAAGTAGAATAACACTTACAATTTCGAAGATTAAAAACACACGTAACAGCCGGTCGGCTAATGCGGACTCCTGTCCACTCGGACTCACACGCGATATCAGCACGTCAGCTCCTCCCGACGCGCATTTCGTCATATGATGACGTCGTCTGGGGCACGGGCGACGCATTGACGTATCACGTATTATATGCATATGGATGAACCAGGCCTTGATTTAGATTAGAAACCGGAAATCATCTACCACCTCACCCGGAAGACTAGCAAGGGACCAGATTCGCCATATTGGACATTGGCAGGATAATCTGTTGCAAGCAATAACTGCCAGGGACTGAGCAGGCCAGTGGGGTGAAGCTTGAGGGAGTATCTGTGAGTGCCAAGCTAGGGACCCAGCAAGGAAGTGGGGGTGACGTTGGAGGAAGATACTCAGTGAGAAGGTTGAAAGAGCCCAGGAGATCCAGTGGCAGTGGATCAGCAAGTCTAGAGAGAGAGACTGGGAGCTCAGTTGAGTGAAGATCTACAAGAAGTGATTGTAGAGAAAGTAAAGGAGTTTGTTACAACTTGTGTTAGAAACTGTTACAAGATTGTTGCCATAGGAGACATCGCTCCTACACATCCAGATGTGGTGTCCAGCTAGGTGCCTTTCCCTGCATGGCTGTCTGCCTATAAAAGTCTCGGAGTCTGCTAATTAACATTACAACTACTTAAGGGTGTCCTGGCCCTAAACCCTCTCTCCCACAGTTCTGTTCAAGAGAAAATAAATCTCTTTGCATTCAAGAAGTGTCTGGCACCCATGAATCTACTTTGCACCCACTATGCCTTGTAACCCACTCCACACAGAAGGATGTCAGCTGTCCCTAACTCTGGAGGTTCTCATTGGACCAAAGGGAACCCGGGACCTTGCTACACAAAGAAGAATTGGAACAAGCCAGCTCCACCCATGATCTAAGGGTCCCTTTAGTAGTTCACCACAAGGAGGCTTGTGATGGAGTGTAGGTCCCTTTTATGGGAGGCTCTCTTAGTATGTTGCTTGGAAGCAGTGTATGTCCATCATTCCATTTTATTCAGGCAGTATGTGAGTTCCTAGCGGGAGGGCTTTGGTTGGTTGAGAAGTAAGCATTGCGTGAGGAAGGTTGTGTTCTTCTCATGGGTAAAGATCCCCTGGACCACCATGAAAGCTACAAGTTGGGGAATGCTTTGCCCTTTAGGTTATATGGTTATTGAGGCTCTCCTCCTGGTAACATGTACAATGAAGGATGTGCTATAACACTGTTCGTATTCACAACAAAAGCTCCATAAGTAAACAATGTTTACCATTATCTGGTCTGGATATTCTGGTTAGTGTAGACATGTTCCCTATGCAAGAACCTCCAAGACATGGAGAGCGGGGTTGTTGGTTATAGTGTGGGCTCAGAGTGGACTCAGACTAGTCTGACTTTATCAGGCTGGAGTCTCATCATGTTCTTGAACAGCAAGTGGGGAGGGGACTATTTTAGTGATCACTGTGATGGCCCTGAGTATGTGGGATATGTTATTCTGGTGTGGGACATGGAGAGCTCCCGATAGACTGGTTGGAAAGCCACTGATTGGCCCTAGGGTATTATCTCCCCCTGTCCCAGGGATGAGAAGAGCACAGTTCTGTTCTCAGGGAAATGGTTTCAAATAACCCTGGATTAATGAGGTCAGGAAACTGATTTCAGGTAGCCGTGGATTCCTGAGTTTAGGGAAATGATTTTGGATAACCCTGGAGTCCTGGACTCAGGAAAACGATTTGGGTAGCCCTAGAGTCCTGAGCTCCAGGGAAATGATTTTGGATAGCTCTGGATTTCTTAGTTCAGGGAAATGATTTTGGAAGGCCTTTAAATCCTGAGGCCAGGGAACCGATTTTATATAGCCATGGAGTCCGAAGTTCAAGGAAATGATTTTATATAGCCATGGAGTCCTGAGTTCCAGGGAAATTATTTTTGATAGCCATGGAGTCCTGAGTTCCAGGGAAATTATTTTTGATAGCCATGGAGTCCTGAGTTCCAGGGAAATTATTTTTGATAGCCATGGAGTCCTGAGTTCCAGGGAAATTATTTTGATAGCCATGGAGTCCTGAGTTCCAGGGAAATTATTTTTGATAGCCATGGAGTCCTGAGTTTCGAAACCGAAAGAAACTGCATGCAGTCCTAGCAAGACTCCTGTTCAAATCGCAAGTGGTTCTTTGCAGTGCAGTTTGAGTCCATTGTATGAGCTTAAATCGCATGGCAAAAATATTGGTACTGGGTATCGACAAGTACTTAACTGAAAGTATCGGTACTCGTACACCAAAAAAAAAAAAATGGTATCGGTACAACCTTACTTATTGTTCTTGAATCTTTGTGTACTTTCTAAGACCCCTTTCACACTGGAGCGGTTTTCAGGCAATTTAGCACTAGAAATAGCCTCTGCTAAGCACCTGAAAACCGCCGCCCATTCATTCCAGTGTGACTTTTCACATTGGGGGTGATGTGCTTGCGGGACGGTAAAAAAAAGTCCTGCAAGCAGCATCTTTGGGGCGGGTTGGGAGCGATGTATGATTGAGAAAAATCCTGGACAGCCGCACTCAGGAAAAATTGATTGCCTTTATTTAATAAAAATCAAAAATACATGCCATAGCAGAACGGACAGAAGAGTTGACGCATTTCACACTATAAAACAGTGCTTAATCAGGGCTTATTCAATCAATTAATCAGCTATGATTAAGCACTGTTTTGAAATGCGTAAGCTCTTCTGTCCGTTCTGCTGTGGCATGTATTTTTAGATTTTTATTAAATAAAGGCAATCAATTTTTCCTGAGAGCGGGCTGTCCAGGATTTTTCTCAGTCTCATTGCTATATGCATTGCCAGTACCTGGATCTTCCAAATTAGAGGAGAGCTTCATTCCGAATTGACCTGTCTGGAGCGGTGATATCTCTTTCCCTTGGGAGCGCTGTATACAGCGCTCCCAAAACGCCCCTGCCCATTGGAATGAATGGTCAGCGCTTTCAAAGCGCAATAAAAACACTTCTAAATCGCTGCAAAACTGGAGTTTTTAACCCCTTTATTGGGGTTAAAAGCCCCCCACTAGAGGCTGAAAAGCTCCGCCTAAACAGCAGCAAAGCACTGCTAACTGTTTTACCTGTTCAGTAATCCAGTATGAAATGTGCCCTCTGTACAGGAGCTTCCTGTAATAAAGACCACTCACTGCTGTCCTCTCTCCTCGTGCAGGGTGACTGGTCTTGTCTCCGCCCCCTTCCTGTTGTTTTCTGCTGGCAGCCTATAGTGGGAGGAGCCTGCTGGACCCCTCCCACAGCTCTGCTCTCTGTACAGCCTGTTTTCAAAGACATTTTGGTGCACATAAAGTGGATTTATAATATCCTTTATAGTTATTGAGTAATATACAGTATTCGAATTTAAGTTTTTATGGCTGGTGTGCAGCTTTAAGAGTTGAGTGGATTTTTTTGGCACATCATTGGGTATTTTTCTGTACTTGCACAGGGGAAATGCGCACGTACAGCAGAGAACGTACACCATAGTCGTTTTTATTCCTTTGTCCTGACATACGCCTTAACCCCCCGTTAGTGTTGCTGTGATCTACCAGGAGCCAGTAAAATAATTTTTCTCTTCTGAGCCATAAAATCGAACTCTCCATCTCTGACCGGCAGTCAGCTCATATATATATATATGATGTAAACGCGGCGGGCTGTGTTCTCACAGTCTGCGGGGGGCCCTCAGATTAGTGAGGGGATTAGACTCGGCTATCACAGACGCTCTTAAGTCTGTTTTCTTGATTCCTGCACCCCCCCACCCCCCCTGGGGCCGGCGAGCTGTAATCACAGGCGGATATACGGAAAGGTGGAGGATCTCGGAGATCGCTGCTTCATCTTATTAGACTTTTATTAAACGTATGTGAGGACTTTCTCCTGTCGTGTTTCGGCTGGATGAGGAAAGCTTCTTCTCCCACCATTTACAGGGATTACACTATACATTAAATCTACAATCTATATGTGGAATCCCGGGCAGATGCTGTCATCTCGTTATACTACGTTGATTGTCCCCCATATGCAGGAAATTTCAGAAGAAAACTGAATAAACACCTCAACTACTTT
>JBBDGP010004155.1:0-236201 GCA_037952835.1 Lithobates septentrionalis | reverse complement strand
GGAGGATCTTGGGGAGTCCATGGTGGAGGAGGATCTTGGGGGAGTCCGTGGTGGAGGAGGATCTTGGGGGAGTCCGTGGTGGAGGAGGATCTTGGGGGAGTCCATGGTGGAAGAGGATCTTGGAGGGAGTCCATGGTGGAGGAGGATCTTGGGGGAGTCCGTGGTGGAGGAGGATCTTGGGGGAGTCCGTGGTGGAGGAGGATCTTGGGGAGTCCGTGGTGGAGGAGGATCTTGGGGGAGTCCATGGTGGAGGAGGATCTTGGGGGAGTCCATGGTGGAGGAGGATCTTGGGGGAGTCCATGGTGGAGGAGGATCTTGGGGGAGTCCATGGTGGAGGAGGATCTTGGGGGAGTCCATGGTGGAGGAGGATCTTGGGGGAGTCCATGGTGGAGGAGGATCTTGGGGGAGTCCATGGTGGAGGAGGATCTTGGGGGAGTCCATGGTGGAGGAGGATCTTGGGGGAGTCCATGGTGGAGGAGGATCTTGGGGGAGTCCATGGTGGAGGAGGATCTTGGGGGAGTCCATGGTGGAGGAGGATCTTGGGGGAGTCCATGGTGGAGGAGGATCTTGGGGGAGTCCATGGTGGAGGAGGATCTTGGGGGAGTCCATGGTGGAGGAGGATCTTGGGGGAGTCCCGTGGTGGAGGAGGATCTTGGGGGAGTCCATGGTGGAGGAGGATCTTGGGGGAGTCCATGGTGGAGGAGGATCTTGGGGGATTCCATGGTGGAGGAGGATCTTGGGGGAGTCCATGGTGGAGGAGGATCTTGGGGGAGTCCGTGGTGGAGGAGGATCTTGGGGGAGTCCGTGGTGGAGGAGGATCTTGGGGGAGTCCATGGTGGAGGAGGATCTTGGGGGAGTCCATGGGGAGGAGGATCTTGGGGAGTCCGTGGTGGAGGAGGATCTTGGGGGAGTCCGTGGTGGAGGAGGATCTTGGGGGAGTCCATGGTGGAGGAGGATCTTGGGGGAGTCCGTGGTGGAGGAGGATCTTGGGGGAGTCCGTGGTGGAGGAGGATCTTGGGGGAGTCCATGGTGGAGGAGGATCTTGGGGGAGTCCATGGTGGAGGAGGATCTTGGGGGAGTCCGTGGTGGAGGAGGATCTTGGGGGAGTCCATGGTGGAGGAGGATCTTGGGGGAGTCCATGGTGGAGGAGGATCTTGGGGGAGTCCATGGTGGAGAAGGATCTTGGGGAGTCCGTGGTGGAGAAGGATCTGGGGGAGTCCATGGTGGAGGAGGATCTTGGGGGAGTCCATGGTGGAGGAGGATCTTGGGGGAGTCCGTGGTGGAGGAGGATCTTGGGGGAGTCCATGGTGGAGGAGGATCTTGGGGGAGTCCGTGGTGGAGGAGGATCTTGGGGGAGTCCATGGTGGAGGAGGATCTTGGGGGAGTCCGTGGTGGAGGAGGATCTTGGGGGAGTCCAGTGGTGGAGGAGGATCTTGGGGGAGTCCATGGTGGAGGAGGATCTTGGGGGAGTCCATGGTGGAGGAGGATCTTGGGGGAGTCCATGGTGGAGGAGGATCTTGGGGGAGTCCGTGGTGGAGAAGGATCTGGGGGAGTCCATGGTGGAGGAGGATCTTGGGGGAGTCCATGGTGGAGGAGGATCTTGGGGGAGTCCATGGTGGAGGAGGATCTTGGGGGAGTCCATGGTGGAGGAGGATCTTGGGGGAGTCCATGGTGGAGGAGGATCTTGGGGGAGTCCATGGTGGAGGAGGATCTTGGGGGAGTCCATGGTGGAGAAGGATCTTGGGGGAGTCCGTGGTGGAGAAGGATCTGGGGGGAGTCCGTGGTGGAGAAGGATCTGGGGGAGTCCATGGTGGAGGAGGATCTTGGGGGAGTCCATGGTGGAGGAGGATCTTGGGGGAGTCCATGGTGGAGGAGGATCTTGGGGGAGTCCATGGTGGAGGAGGATCTTGGGGGAGTCCATGGTGGAGGAGGATCTTGGGGGAGTCCATGGTGGAGGAGGATCTTGGGGGAGTCCGTGGTGGAGGAGGATCTTGGGGGAGTCCATGGTGGAGGAGGATCTTGGGGGAGTCCGTGGTGGAGGAGGATCTTGGGGGAGTCCGTGGTGGAGGAGGATCTTGGGGGAGTCCGTGGTGGAGGAGGATCTGGGGGGAGTCCGTGGTGGAGAAGGATCTGGGGGAGTCCATGGTGGAGGAGGATCTTGGGGGAGTCCATGGTGGAGGAGGATCTTGGGGGAGTCCATGGTGGAGGAGGATCTTGGGGGAGTCCATGGTGGAGGAGGATCTTGGGGGAGTCCGTGGTGGAGGAGGATCTTGGGGGAGTCCGTGGTGGAGGAGGATCTTGGGGGAGTCCATGGTGGAGGAGGATCTGGGGGGAGTCCGTGGTGGAGAAGGATCTGGGGGAGTCCATGGTGGAGGAGGATCTTGGGGGAGTCCATGGTGGAGGAGGATCTTGGGGGAGTCCGTGGTGGAGGAGGATCTTGGGGGAGTCCGTGGTGGAGGAGGATCTTGGGGGAGTCCATGGTGGGAGGAGGATCTTGGGGGAGTCCGTGGTGGAGGAGGATCTTGGGGAGTCCGTGGTGGAGGAGGATCTTGGGGGAGTCCGTGGTGGAGGAGGATCTTGGGGAGTCCGTGGTGGAGGAGGATCTTGGGGGAGTCCGTGGTGGAGGAGGATCTTGGGGGAGTCCGTGGTGGAGGAGGATCTTGGGGGAGTCCGTGGTGGAGGAGGATCTTGGGGCAGTCCATGGTGGAGGAGGATCTGGGGGGAGTCCGTGGTGGAGAAGGATCTGGGGGAGTCCATGGTGGAGGAGGATCTTGGGGGAGTCCATGGTGGAGGAGGATCTTGGGGGAGTCCATGGTGGAGGAGGATCTTGGGGGAGTCGGCGTGGTGGAGGAGGATCTTGGGGGAGTCCGTGGTGGAGGAGGATCTTGGGGGAGTCCGTGGTGGAGGAGGATCTTGGGGGAGTCCGTGGTGGAGGAGGATCTTGGGGGAGTCCGTGGTGGAGGAGGATCTTGGGGGAGTCCGTGGTGGAGGAGGATCTTGGGGGAGTCCGTGGTGGAGGAGGATCTTGGGGGAGTCCGTGTTGGAGGAGGATCTTGGGGGAGTCCGTGGTGGAGGAGGATCTTGGGGGAGTCCGTGGTGGAGGAGGATCTTGGGGGAGTCCGTGGTGAAGGAGGATCTTGGGGGAGTCCGTGGTGGAGGAGGATCTTGGGGGAGTCCATGGTGGAGGAGGATCTTGGGGGAGTCCATGGTGGAGGAGGATCTTGGGGGAGTCCATGGTGGAGGAGGATCTTGGGGGAGTCCATGGTGGAGGAGGATCTTGGGGGAGTCCATGGTGGAGGAGGATCTTGGGGGAGTCCGTGGTGGAGGAGGATCTTGGGGGAGTCCGTGGTGGAGGAGGATCTTGGGGGAGTCCGTGGTGGAGGAGGATCTGGGGGGAGTCCGTGGTGGAGGAGGATCTGGGGGGAGTCCGTGGTGGAGGAGGATCTGGGGGGAGTCCGTGGTGGAGAAGGATCTGGGGGAGTCCATGGTGGAGGAGGATCTTGGGGGAGTCCATGGTGGAGGAGGATCTTGGGGGAGTCCGTGGTGGAGGAGGATCTTGGGGGAGTCCGTGGTGGAGGAGGATCTTGGGGGAGTCCGTGGTGGAGGAGGATCTTGGGGAGTCCGTGGTGGAGGAGGATCTGGGGGGAGTCCGTGGTGGAGAAGGATCTGGGGGAGTCCATGGTGGAGGAGGATCTTGGGGGAGTCCATGGTGGAGGAGGATCTTGGGGGAGTCCATGGTGGAGGAGGATCTTGGGGGAGTCCGTGGTGGAGGAGGATCTTGGGGGAGTCCGTGGTGGAGGAGGATCTTGGGGAGTCCGTGGTGGAGGAGGATCTTGGGGGAGTCCATGGTGGAGGAGGATCTTGGGGGAGTCCATGGTGGAGGAGGATCTTGGGGGAGTCCGTGGTGGAGGAGGATCTTGGGGCAGTCCGTGGTGGAGGAGGATCTGGGGGGAGTCCGTGGTGGAGAAGGATCTGGGGGAGTCCATGGTGGAGGAGGATCTTGGGGGAGTCCATGGTGGAGGAGGATCTTGGGGGAGTCCATGGTGGAGGAGGATCTGGGGGGAGTCCGTGGTGGAGGAGGATCTTGGGGGAGTCCGTGGTGGAGGAGGATCTTGGGGGAGTCCGTGGTGGAGGAGGATCTTGGGGGAGTCCGTGGTGGAGGAGGATCTTGGGGGAGTCCGTGGTGGAGGAGGATCTTGGGGGGAGTCCATGGTGGAGGAGGATCTTGGGGCAGTCCATGGTGGAGGAGGATCTTGGGGCAGTCCGTGGTGGAGGAGGATCTTGGGGGAGTCCATGGTGGAGGAGGATCTTGGGGGAGTCCGTGGTGGAGGAGGATCTTGGGGGAGTCCATGGTGGAGGAGGATCTTGGGGGAGTCCATGGTGGAGGAGGATCTTGGGGGAGTCCGTGGTGGAGGAGGATCTTGGGGGAGTCCATGGTGGAGGAGGATCTTGGGGGAGTCCGTGGTGGAGGAGGATCTTGGGGGAGTCCGTGGTGGAGGAGGATCTTGGGGGAGTCCGTGGTGGAGGAGGATCTGGGGGGAGTCCGTGGTGGAGAAGGATCTGGGGAGTCCATGGTGGAGGAGGATCTTGGGGGAGTCCATGGTGGAGGAGGATCTTGGGGGAGTCCATGGTGGAGGAGGATCTTGGGGGAGTCCATGGTGGAGGAGGATCTTGGGGGAGTCCGTGGTGGAGGAGGATCTTGGGGGAGTCCGTGGTGGAGGAGGATCTTGGGGGAGTCCATGGTGGAGGAGGATCTGGGGGGAGTCCGTGGTGGAGAAGGATCTGGGGAGTCCATGGTGGAGGAGGATCTTGGGGGAGTCCATGGTGGAGGAGGATCTTGGGGGAGTCCGTGGTGGAGGAGGATCTTGGGGGAGTCCGTGGTGGAGGAGGATCTTGGGGGAGTCCGTGGTGGAGGAGGATCTTGGGGGAGTCCGTGGTGGAGGAGGATCTTGGGGGAGTCCGTGGTGGAGGAGGATCTTGGGGGAGTCCGTGGTGGAGGAGGATCTTGGGGGAGTCCGTGGTGGAGGAGGATCTTGGGGGAGTCCGTGGTGGAGGAGGATCTTGGGGGAGTCCGTGGTGGAGGAGGATCTTGGGGCAGTCCATGGTGGAGGAGGATCTGGGGGGAGTCCGTGGTGGAGAAGGATCTGGGGGAGTCCATGGTGGAGGAGGATCTTGGGGGAGTCCATGGTGGAGGAGGATCTTGGGGGAGTCCATGGTGGAGGAGGATCTTGGGGGAGTCCGTGGTGGAGGAGGATCTTGGGGGAGTCCGTGGTGGAGGAGGATCTTGGGGGAGTCCGTGGTGGAGGAGGATCTTGGGGGAGTCCGTGGTGGAGGAGGATCTTGGGGGAGTCCGTGGTGGAGGAGGATCTTGGGGGAGTCCGTGGTGGAGGAGGATCTTGGGGGAGTCCGTGGTGGAGGAGGATCTTGGGGGAGTCCGTGGTGGAGGAGGATCTTGGGGGAGTCCGTGTTGGAGGAGGATCTTGGGGGAGTCCGTGGTGGAGGAGGATCTTGGGGGAGTCCGTGGTGAAGGAGGATCTTGGGGGAGTCCGTGGTGGAGGAGGATCTTGGGGGAGTCCATGGTGGAGGAGGATCTTGGGGGAGTCCATGGTGGAGGAGGATCTTGGGGGAGTCCGTGGTGGAGGAGGATCTTGGGGGAGTCCGTGGTGGAGGAGGATCTTGGGGGAGTCCGTGGTGGAGGAGGATCTTGGGGGAGTCCGTGGTGGAGGAGGATCTTGGGGGAGTCCGTGGTGGAGGAGGATCTTGGGGGAGTCCGTGGTGGAGGAGGATCTTGGGGGAGTCCGTGGTGGAGGAGGATCTGGGGGGAGTCCGTGGTGGAGGAGGATCTGGGGGGAGTCCGTGGTGGAGGAGGATCTGGGGGGAGTCCGTGGTGGAGAAGGATCTGGGGGAGTCCATGGTGGAGGAGGATCTTGGGGGAGTCCATGGTGGAGGAGGATCTTGGGGGAGTCCGTGGTGGAGGAGGATCTTGGGGGAGTCCGTGGTGGAGGAGGATCTTGGGGGAGTCCGTGGTGGAGGAGGATCTTGGGGGAGTCCGTGGTGGAGGAGGATCTGGGGGGAGTCCGTGGTGGAGAAGGATCTGGGGGAGTCCATGGTGGAGGAGGATCTTGGGGGAGTCCATGGTGGAGGAGGATCTTGGGGGAGTCCATGGTGGAGGAGGATCTTGGGGGAGTCCGTGGTGGAGGAGGATCTTGGGGGAGTCCGTGGTGGAGGAGGATCTGGGGGGAGTCCGTGGTGGAGAAGGATCTGGGGGAGTCCATGGTGGAGGAGGATCTTGGGGAGTCCATGGTGGAGGAGGATCTTGGGGGAGTCCATGGTGGAGGAGGATCTTGGGGGAGTCCGTGGTGGAGGAGGATCTTGGGGGAGTCCGTGGTGGAGGAGGATCTTGGGGGAGTCCGTGGTGGAGGAGGATCTTGGGGGAGTCCATGGTGGAGGAGGATCTTGGGGGAGTCCATGGTGGAGGAGGATCTTGGGGGAGTCCGTGGTGGAGGAGGATCTTGGGGCAGTCCGTGGTGGAGGAGGATCTGGGGGGAGTCCGTGGTGGAGAAGGATCTGGGGGAGTCCATGGTGGAGGAGGATCTTGGGGGAGTCCATGGTGGAGGAGGATCTTGGGGAGTCCATGGTGGAGGAGGATCTGGGGGGAGTCCATGGTGGAGGAGGATCTGGGGGGAGTCCGTGGTGGAGGAGGATCTTGGGGGAGTCCGTGGTGGAGGAGGATCTTGGGGGAGTCCGTGGTGGAGGAGGATCTTGGGGGAGTCCGTGGTGGAGGAGGATCTTGGGGGAGTCCGTGGTGGAGGAGGATCTTGGGGGAGTCCGTGGTGGAGGAGGATCTTGGGGGAGTCCATGGTGGAGGAGGATCTTGGGGCAGTCCATGGTGGAGGAGGATCTTGGGGCAGTCCGTGGTGGAGGAGGATCTTGGGGGAGTCCATGGTGGAGGAGGATCTTGGGGGAGTCCGTGGTGGAGGAGGATCTTGGGGGAGTCCGTGGTGGAGGAGGATTTTGGGGGAGTCCGTGGTGGAGGAGGATCTTGGGGGAGTCCGTGGTGGAGGAGGATCTTGGGGGAGTCCGTGGTGGAGGAGGATCTTGGGGGAGTCCATGGTGGAGGAGGATCTTGGGGGATTCCATGGTGGAGGAGGATCTTGGGGGATTCCATGGTGGAGGAGGATCTTGGGGGATTCCATGGTGGAGGAGGATCTTGGGGGAGTCCATGGTGGAGGAGGATCTTGGGGAGTCCATGGTGGAGGAGGATCTTGGGGAGTCCATGGTGGAGGAGGATCTTGGGGGAGTCCATGGTGGAGGAGGATCTTGGGGGAGTCCATGGTGGAGGAGGATCTTGGGGGAGTCCGTGGTGTAGGAGGATCTTGGGGGAGTCCGTGGTGGAGGAGGATCTTGGGGGAGTCCGTGGTGGAGGAGGATCTTGGGGGAGTCCGTGGTGGAGGAGGATCTTGGGGGAGTCCGTGGTGGAGGAGGATCTGGGGGGAGTCCGTGGTGGAGGAGGATCTGGGGGGAGTCCGTGGTGGAGGAGGATCTGGGGGGAGTCCGTGGTGGAGAAGGATCTGGGGGAGTCCATGGTGGAGGAGGATCTTGGGGGAGTCCATGGTGGAGGAGGATCTTGGGGGAGTCCGTGGTGGAGGAGGATCTTGGGGGAGTCCGTGGTGGAGGAGGATCTTGGGGGAGTCCGTGGTGGAGGAGGATCTTGGGGGAGTCCGTGGTGGAGGAGGATCTGGGGGGAGTCCGTGGTGGAGAAGGATCTGGGGGAGTCCATGGTGGAGGAGGATCTTGGGGGAGTCCATGGTGGAGGAGGATCTTGGGGGAGTCCATGGTGGAGGAGGATCTTGGGGGAGTCCGTGGTGGAGGAGGATCTTGGGGGAGTCCGTGGTGGAGGAGGATCTTGGGGGAGTCCGTGGTGGAGGAGGATCTTGGGGGAGTCCATGGTGGAGGAGGATCTTGGGGGAGTCCATGGTGGAGGAGGATCTTGGGGGAGTCCGTGGTGGAGGAGGATCTTGGGGCAGTCCGTGGTGGAGGAGGATCTGGGGGGAGTCCGTGGTGGAGAAGGATCTGGGGGAGTCCATGGTGGAGGAGGATCTTGGGGGAGTCCATGGTGGAGGAGGATCTTGGGGGAGTCCATGGTGGAGGAGGATCTGGGGGGAGTCCATGGTGGAGGAGGATCTGGGGGGAGTCCGTGGTGGAGGAGGATCTTGGGGGAGTCCGTGGTGGAGGAGGATCTTGGGGGAGTCCGTGGTGGAGGAGGATCTTGGGGGAGTCCGTGGTGGAGGAGGATCTTGGGGGAGTCCGTGGTGGAGGAGGATCTTGGGGGAGTCCATGGTGGAGGAGGATCTTGGGGCAGTCCATGGTGGAGGAGGATCTTGGGGCAGTCCGTGGTGGAGGAGGATCTTGGGGGAGTCCATGGTGGAGGAGGATCTTGGGGGAGTCCGTGGTGGAGGAGGATCTTGGGGGAGTCCGTGGTGGAGGAGGATTTTGGGGGAGTCCGTGGTGGAGGAGGATCTTGGGGGAGTCCGTGGTGGAGGAGGATCTTGGGGGAGTCCATGGTGGAGGAGGATCTTGGGGGAGTCCATGGTGGAGGAGGATCTTGGGGGATTCCATGGTGGAGGAGGATCTTGGGGGATTCCATGGTGGAGGAGGATCTTGGGGGAGTCCATGGTGGAGGAGGATCTTGGGGAGTCCATGGTGGAGGAGGATCTTGGGGAGTCCATGGTGGAGGAGGATCTTGGGGGAGTCCATGGTGGAGGAGGATCTTGGGGGAGTCCATGGTGGAGGAGGATCTTGGGGGAGTCCGTGGTGTAGGAGGATCTTGGGGGAGTCCATGGTGGAGGAGGATCTTGGGGGAGTCCATGGTGGAGGAGGATCTTGGGGGAGTCCATGGTGGAGGAGGATCTTGGGGGAGTCCATGGCGGAGGAGGATCTTGGGGGAGTCCATGGTGGAGGAGGATCTTGGGGGAGTCCATGGCGGAGGAGGATCTTGGGGGAGTCCATGGTGGAGGAGGATCTTGGGGGAGTCCGTGGCGGAGGAGGATCTTGGGGGAGTCCGTGGTGGAGGAGGATCTTGGGGGAGTCCGTGGTGGAGGAGGATCTTGGGGCAGTCCATGGTGGAGGAGAATCTTGGGGGAGTCCGTGGTGGAGGAGGATCTTGGGGGAGTCCGTGGTGGAGGAGGATCTTGGGGGAGTCCGTGGTGGAGGAGGATCTTGGGGCAGTCCATGGTGGAGGAGGATCTTGGGGGAGTCCGTGGTGGAGGAGGATGTTGGGGGAGTCCATGGTGGAGGAGGATCTTGGGGGAGTCCGTGGTGGAGGAGGATCTTGGGGCAGTCCGTGGTGGAGGAGGATCTGGGGGGAGTCCGTGGTGGAGAAGGATCTGGGGGAGTCCATGGTGGAGGAGGATCTTGGGGGAGTCCATGGTGGAGGAGGATCTTGGGGGAGTCCATGGTGGAGGAGGATCTGGGGGGAGTCCATGGTGGAGGAGGATCTTGGGGGAGTCCATGGTGGAGGAGGATCTGGGGGGAGTCCGTGGTGGAGGAGGATCTTGGGGGAGTCCGTGGTGGAGGAGGATCTTGGGGGAGTCCGTGGCGGAGGAGGATCTTGGGGGAGTCCGTGGTGGAGGAGGATCTTGGGGGAGTCCGTGGTGGAGGAGGATCTTGGGGCAGTCCATGGTGGAGGAGAATCTTGGGGGAGTCCGTGGTGGAGGAGGATCTTGGGGGAGTCCGTGGTGGAGGAGGATCTTGGGGGAGTCCGTGGTGGAGGAGGATCTTGGGGCAGTCCATGGTGGAGGAGGATCTTGGGGGAGTCCGTGGTGGAGGAGGATGTTGGGGGAGTCCATGGTGGAGGAGGATCTTGGGGGAGTCCGTGGTGGAGGAGGATCTTGGGGCAGTCCGTGGTGGAGGAGGATCTGGGGGGAGTCCGTGGTGGAGAAGGATCTGGGGGAGTCCATGGTGGAGGAGGATCTTGGGGGAGTCCATGGTGGAGGAGGATCTTGGGGGAGTCCATGGTGGAGGAGGATCTGGGGGGAGTCCATGGTGGAGGAGGATCTGGGGGGAGTCCGTGGTGGAGGAGGATCTTGGGGGAGTCCGTGGTGGAGGAGGATCTTGGGGGAGTCCGTGGTGGAGGAGGATCTTGGGGGAGTCCGTGGTGGAGGAGGATCTTGGGGGAGTCCGTGGTGGAGGAGGATCTTGGGGGAGTCCATGGTGGAGGAGGATCTTGGGGCAGTCCATGGTGGAGGAGGATCTTGGGGCAGTCCGTGGTGGAGGAGGATCTTGGGGGAGTCCGTGGTGGAGGAGGATCTTGGGGGAGTCCGTGGTGGAGGAGGATCTTGGGGGAGTCCGTGGTGGAGGAGGATCTTGGGGGAGTCCGTGGTGGAGGAGGATTTTGGGGGAGTCCGTGGTGGAGGAGGATCTTGGGGGAGTCCGTGGTGGAGGAGGATCTTGGGGGAGTCCATGGTGGAGGAGGATCTTGGGGGAGTCCATGGTGGAGGAGGATCTTGGGGGATTCCATGGTGGAGGAGGATCTTGGGGGATTCCATGGTGGAGGAGGATCTTGGGGGAGTCCATGGTGGAGGAGGATCTTGGGGAGTCCATGGTGGAGGAGGATCTTGGGGAGTCCATGGTGGAGGAGGATCTTGGGGGAGTCCATGGTGGAGGAGGATCTTGGGGGAGTCCATGGTGGAGGAGGATCTTGGGGGAGTCCGTGGTGTAGGAGGATCTTGGGGGAGTCCATGGTGGAGGAGGATCTTGGGGGAGTCCATGGTGGAGGAGGATCTTGGGGGAGTCCATGGTGGAGGAGGATCTTGGGGGAGTCCATGGCGGAGGAGGATCTTGGGGGAGTCCATGGTGGAGGAGGATCTTGGGGGAGTCCATGGCGGAGGAGGATCTTGGGGGAGTCCATGGTGGAGGAGGATCTTGGGGGAGTCCGTGGCGGAGGAGGATCTTGGGGGAGTCCGTGGTGGAGGAGGATCTTGGGGGAGTCCGTGGTGGAGGAGGATCTTGGGGCAGTCCATGGTGGAGGAGAATCTTGGGGGAGTCCGTGGTGGAGGAGGATCTTGGGGGAGTCCGTGGTGGAGGAGGATCTTGGGGGAGTCCGTGGTGGAGGAGGATCTTGGGGCAGTCCATGGTGGAGGAGGATCTTGGGGGAGTCCGTGGTGGAGGAGGATGTTGGGGGAGTCCATGGTGGAGAAGGATCTTGGGGGAGTCCGTGGTGGAGGAGGATCTTGGGGGAGTCCGTGGTGTAGGAGGATCTTGGGGGAGTCCGTGGTGGAGGAGGATCTTGGGGGAGTCCGTGGTGGAGGAGGATCTTGGGGGAGTCTGTGGTGGAGGAGGATCTTGGGGGAGTCCGTGGTGGAGGAGGATCTTGGGGGAGTCCATGGTGGAGGAGGATCTTGGGGGAGTCCATGGTGGAGGAGGATCTTGGGGGAGTCCATGGTGGAGGAGGATCTTGGGGGAGTCCATGGTGGAGGGGGATCTTGGTATCAGGGCTGGCTCAGCCCTTCCTTCTCTGAGCTGGCCGCTCAGCTGTTGGCTAATTGCCAGCTCTCATCTCTCTCCACAGTTAACCAGCTGTTGTGGATCTGCTCCTCAGTCCCGCCTACTTAAAGATCTCCAGCTCACTTCATTCCTGCCTTCGCCTTGGTCACATCACAAGAAACCATCTCCTTCATTTCTGTTTAAAGACTGGCTTTGCTGACATCCATTCTGGCTCCTTATCCTGCTTGCTGTTCCTCTACTTGGATCCCTGACTTCTGGCTTGGCTGACTACCCAAACCGATTACTGGACTCTGGCTATACTTTGACTACGCTTACTCTATTTACCTTTTTATTTTTATAAATAAAGAAGTGTGATTTTACTGTACTTCTGTCTCGGTCTGGTTCATGGTTTCTGACACTTGAGGGAGTCCAAGGGGGAGGAGGGTCTTGGGGGAGTCCATGGTGGAGAAGTCCAAGGGGGAGGAGGATCTTGGGGGAGTCCACGGTGGAGAAGTCCAAGGGGAAGGAGGACCTTGGGGGAGTCCATGGTGGAGGAGTCCAAGGGGGAGGAGGATCTTGGGGGAGTCCATGGTGGAGGAGGATCTTGGGGGAGTCCATGGTGGAGGAGTCCAAGGGGGAGGAGGATCTTGGGGGAGTCCATGGTCGAGAAGGATCTGGGGGAGTCCATGGTCAAGAAGGATCTTGGGAGAGTCCATGGTGGATGAGGATCTTGGGGGAGTCCATGGTGGAGGAGTCCAAGGGGGAGGAGGATCTTGGGGGAGTCCATGGTAAAAGGATCTTGGGGGAGTCCATGGTGGGGGAGTCCATGGTGGAGGAGTCCAAGGGGGAGGAGGATCTTGGGGGAGTCCATGGTGGAGGAGGATCTTGGGGGAGTCCATGGTGGAGGAGTCCAAGGGGGAGGAGGATCTTGGGGGAGTCCATGGTCGAGAAGGATCTGGGGGAGTCCATGGTCAAGAAGGATCTTGGCAGAGTCCATGGTGGAGGAGGATCTTGGGAGAGTCCAAGGGGGAGAAGGATCTGGGGGTTCTGGTAGATCATAAGCTTAATAATAGCATGCAATGCCAAAGTGCAGTTTCTTTTTTGTATAAGAGAGGTATGAACTCCAGAAAGAGACCTCATCTGTACAAATCATTAGTAAGACCTCATCTGGAATATGCAGTTCAGTGCTAAACTCCAGTTCTCAGAAAGGATATCGGGGAACTGGAGAAAGTGCAGAGAAGGGCAACCAAACTCATAAGAAGAGGTCGGAACTTTGAATGAGGTAAATATATATATTGTTTTTAATCGAAGGATCGAAGTCAATGTAAAAGCATATATTAATGTTTATTAATTTGCCATGATAGACATATGACAAACATCACGCATATAAAGATACATAACATTACAAACCATGTATTGAAATCATTTACATGTTAACAACCATGAACAATATGTAGAAATACGTCTCCTCAATAGTAAATATCACTGTAATGTAACAATATTGGAGATATTTCCTGAATACAAAGATCATGCAGGTATCCGTGTTCTGTTTGTCATGTGGCTATCAATAAACATTATTAGATGCTTTTACATTGACTCCTTCGATTAGTCACAATATATATATATATATACCTCATTCAAAGTCCCGATCTCTTCCTTCTCTACCTGAATAGGGAGGAGATGCATCTTATCATAAGAGAAAACCTTCCTACCAAACTGATAAGAGGGATGGAGATCAGCTATGAGGAGAGATTAGAGGAGCTGAATTTATTCTCTCCTGAGAAGAGGAGACTAAGGGGGATATGATCTCCATGTATAAATACATAAGGGGGGATATGATCTCCATGTATAAATACATAAGGGGGGATATGATCTCCATGTATAAATACATAAGGGGGGATATGATCTCCATGTATAAATACATAAGGGGGGATATGATTTCCATGTATAAATACATAATGGGGATATATTTTCCATGTATAAATACATAAGGGGGGATATGATCTCCATGTATAAATACATAAGGGGGGGATATGATCTCCATGTATAAATACATAAGGGGGGGATATGATCTCCATGTATAAATACATAAGGGGGGGATATGATCTCCATGTATAAATACATAAGGGGGGGATATGATCTCCATGTATAAATACATAAGGGGGGGATCTGATCTCCATGTATAAATACATAAGGGGGGGATCTGATCTCCATGTATAAATACATAAGGGGGATATGATCTCCATGTATAAATACATAAGGGGGATATGATCTCCATGTATAAATACATAAGGGGGATATGATCTCCATGTATAAATACATAAGGGGGGATATGATCTCCATGTATAAATACATAAGGGGGGATATGATCACCATGTATAAATACAAAAGGGGGATATGATCTCCATGTATAAATACATAAGGGGGGGATATGATCTCCATGTATAAATACATAAGGGGGGATATGATCACCATGTATAAATACATAAGGGGGATATGATCTCCATGTATAAATACATAAGGGGGGGATATGATCTCCATGTATAAATACATAAGGGGGATATGATCTCCATGTATAAATACATAAGGGGGATATGATCTCCATGTATAAATACATAAGGGGGGGATATGATCTCCATGTATAAATACATAAGGGGGATATGATCTCCATGTATAAATACATAAGGGGGATATGATCTCCATGTATAAATACATAAGGGGGATATGATCTCCATGTATAAATACATAAGGGGGGATATGATCTCCATGTATAAATACATAAGGGGGGATATGATCACCATGTATAAATACATAAGGGGGATATGATCTCCATGTATAAATACATAAGGGGGGGATATGATCTCCATGTATAAATACATAAGGGGGGATATGATCACCATGTATAAATACATAAGGGGGATATGATCTCCATGTATAAATACATAAGGGGGGGATATGATCACCATGTATAAATACATAAGGGGGATATGATCTCCATGTATAAATACATAAGGGGGGATATGATCACCATGTATAAATACATAAGGGGGATATGATCTCCATGTATAAATACATAAGGGGGATATGATCTCCATGTATAAATATATAAGGGGGGGGGATATGATCTCCATGTATAAATACATAAGGGGGAAATGACCTCCATGTATAAATAAATAAGGGGGATATGATCTCCATGTATAAATACATAAGGGGGATATGATCTCCATGTATAAATACGTAAGGGGGGGATGTGATCTCAATGTATAAATACATAAGGGAGATATGATCTCCATATATAAATACATAAGGGGGATATGATCTCCATGTATAAATACATAAGGGGGGATATGATCTCCATGTATAAATACATAAGGGGGGATATGATCTCCATGTATAAATGCATAAGGGGGGGATATGATCTCCATGTATAAATATATAAGGGGGGATATGATCTCCATGTATAAATACATAAGAAGGGATATGATTTCTATGTATAAATACATATGGGGGGATATGATTTCTATGTATAAATACATAAGGGGGGATATGATCTCCATGTATAAATACATAAGGGGGGGGGATATGATCTCCATGTATAAATACATAAGGGGGGATATGATCACCATGTATAAATACATAAGGGGGGATATGATCTCCATGTATAAAGACATAAGGGGGGATATGATCTCCATGTATAAATACATAAGGGGGGATATGATCTCCATGTATAAATACATAAGGGGGATATGATCACCATGTATAAATACATAAGGGGGATATGATCTCCATGTATAAATACATAAGGGGGGGATATGATCTCCGTGTATAAATACATAAGGGGGGGGATATGATCTCCATGTATAAATACATAAGGGGGGGGATATGATCTCCGTGTATAAATACATAAGGGGGGATATGATCTCCATGTATAAATACATAAGGGGGGGAAATGATCTCCATGTATAAATACATAAGGGGGGGATATGATCTACATGTATAAATATATAAGGGGGGATATGATCACCATGTATAAATACATAAGGGGGGATATGATCTCCATGTATAAATACATAAGGGGGGATATGATCTCCATGTATAAATATATAAGGGGGGACATGAGCACCATGTATAAATACATGAGGGGGGATATGATCTCCATGTATAAATACATAAGGGGGATATGATCTCCATGTATAAATACATAAGGGGGAAATGATCTCCATGTATAAATACATAAGGGGGGATATGATCTCCATGTATAAATACATAAGGGGGGATATGATCTCCATGTATAAATGCATAAGGGGGGTATATGATCTCCATGTATAAATATATAAGGGGGGATATGATCTCCATGTATAAATACATAAGAAGGGATATGATTTCTATGTATAAATAAATAAGGGGGATATGATTTCTATGTATAAATACATAAGGGGGGATATGATCTCCATGTATAAATACATAAGGGGGGGGATATGATCTCCATGTATAAATACATAAGGGGGGATATGATCACCATGTATAAATACATAAGGGGGGATATGATCACCATGTATAAATACATAAGGGGGATATGATCTCCATGTATAAAGACATAAGGGGGGATATGATCTCCATGTATAAATACATAAGGGGGGATATGATCTCCATGTATAAATACATAAGGGGGATATGATCTCCATGTATAAATACATAAGGGGGGGTATGATCACCATGTATAAATACATAAGGGGGAGATATGATCTCCATGTATAAATATATAAGGGGGATATGATCTCCATGTATAAATATATAAGGGGGGGATATGATCTCCATGTATAAATACATAAGGGGGGGGATATGATCTCCATGTATAAATACATAAGGGGGATATGATCTCCATGTATATATATATATATATATAAGGGGGATATGATCTTCATGTATAAATACATAAGAGGGGGATATGATCTCCATGTATAAATACATAAGGGGGATATGATCTCCATGTATATTTATATAAGGGGGGATATGATCTTCATGTATAAATACATAAGGGGGATATGATCTCCATGTATAAATACATAAGGGGGGATATGATCTCCATGTATAAATACATAAGGGGGATATGATCTCCATGTATAAATACATAAGGGGGAGGGATATGATCTCCATGTATAAATACATAAGGGGGATATGATCTCCATGTATAAATACATAAGGGGGGGATATGATCTCCATGTATAAATACATAAGGGGGGATATGATCTCCATGTATAAATACATAAGGGGGATATGATCTCCATGTATAAATACATAAGGGGGGGATATGATCTCCATGTATAAATACATAAGGGGGATATGATCTCCATGTATAAATACATAAGGGGGATATGATCTCCATGTATATATATATATATATAAGGGGGATATGATCTTCATGTATAAATACATAAGAGGGGGATATGATCTCCATGTATAAATACATAAGGGGGATATGATCTCCATGTATATTTATATAAGGGGGGATATGATCTTCATGTATAAATACATAAGGGGGATATGATCTCCATGTATAAATACATAAGGGGGGATATGATCTCCATGTATAAATACATAAGGGGGGATATGATCTCCATGTATAAATACACAAGGGGGAGGGATATGATCTAAATGTATAAATACATAAGGGGGATATGATCTCCATGTATAAATACATAAGGGGGATGGATATGATCTCCATGTATAAATACATAAGGGGGATATGATCTCCATGTATAAATACATAAGGGGGGGATATGATCTCCATGTATAAATACATAAGGGGGGATATGATCTCCATGTATAAATACATAAGGGGGATATGATCTCCATGTATAAATACATAAGGGGGGATATGATCTCCATGTATAAATACATAAGGGGATATGATCTCCATGTATAAATACATAAGGGGGATATGATCTCCATGTATAAATACATAAGGGGGATATGATCACCATGTATAAATACATAAGGGGGATATGATCTCCATGTATAAATACATAAGGGAGATATGATCACCATGTATAAATACATAAAGGGGGGATATGATCTCCATGTATAAATACATAAGGGGGATATGATCTCCATGTATAAATACATAAGGAGGGATATGATCTCCATGTATAAATACATAAGGGGGGATATGATCTCCATGTATAAATACATAAGGGGGATATGATCTCCATGTATAAATACATAAGGGGGATATGATCACCATGTATAAATACATAAAGGGGGGATATGATCTCCATGTATAAATACATAAGGGGGATATGATCTCCATGTATAAATACATAAGGGGGGATATGATCTCCATATATAAATACATAAGGGGGGGATATGATCTCCATGTATAAATACATAAGGGGGATATGATCTCCATGTATAAATACATAAGGGGGGATATGATCTCCATGTATAAATACATAAGGGGGATATGATCTCCATGTATAAATACATAAGGGGGGGTATGATCTCCATGTATAAATACATAAGGGGGATATGATCTCCATGTATATATATATATATATATATATATATATATATATATATATATATGGGGGATATGATCACCATGTATAAATACATAAGGGGGATATGATCTCCATGTATAAATACATAAGAGGGGATATGATCTCCATGTATAAATACATAAGGGGGGATATGATCTCCATGTATAAATACATAAGGGGGGATATGATCTCCATGTATAAATACATAAGGGGGGATATGATCTCCATGTATAAATACATAAGGGGGGATATGATCTCCATGTATAAATACATAAGGGGGGATATGATCTCCATGTATAAATACATAAGGGGGGATATGATCTCCATGTATAAATACATAAGGGGGATATGATCTCCATGTATAAATACATAAGGGGGGGATATGATCTCCATGTATAAATACATAAGGGGGGGATATGATCTCCATGTATAAATACATAAGGGGGGGATATGATCTCCATGTATAAATACATAAGGGGGGGATATGATCTCCATGTATAAATACATAAGGGGGGATATGATCTCCATGTATAAATACATAAGGGGGATATGATCTCCATGTATATATATATATATATATATATATATATATATATATATATATATATATATATATATATATATATATATATATATATATATATATATATATATATATATATATATATATATATATATATATATATATATATATATGGGGGATATGATCTTCATGTATAAATACATAAGGGGGATATGATCACCATGTATAAATACATAAGGGGGATATGATCTCCATGTATAAATACATAAGGGGGATATGATCTCCATGTATAAATGCATAAGGGGGATATGATCTCCATGTATAAATGCATAAGGGGGATATGATCTCCATGTATAAATGCATAAGGGGGATATGATCTCCATGTATAAATACATAAGGGGGATATGATCTCCATGTATAAATACATAAGGGGGATATGATCTCCATGTATAAATACATAAGGGGGGATATGATCTCCATGTATAAATACATAAGGGGGGATATGATCTCCATGTATAAATACATAAGGGGGATATGATCTCCATGTAAAAATACATAAGGGGGATATGATCTCCATGTATAAATACATAAGGGGGATATGATCTCCATGTATATATATATATAAGGGGGATATGATCACCATTTATAAATACATAAGGGGGATATGATCTCCATGTATAAATACATAAGGGGGGGATATGATCTCCATGTATAAATACATAAGGGGGGATATGATCTCCATGTATAAATACATGAGGGGGGATATGATCTCCATGTATAAATACATAAGGGGGGATATGATCTCCATGTATAAATACATAAGGGGGATATGATCTCCATGTATAAATACATAAGGGGGGATATGATCTCCATGTATAAATACATAAGGGGGGATATGATCTCCATGTATAAATACATAAGGGGGGATATGATCTCCATGTATAAATACATAAGGGGGGATATGATCTCCATGTATAAATACATAAGGGGGGATATGATCTCCATGTATAAATACATAAGGGGGGATATGATCTCCATGTATAAATACATAAGGGGGATATGATCTCCATGTATAAATACATAAGGGGGGGATATGATCTCCATGTATAAATACATAAGGGGGGGATATGATCTCCATGTATAAATACATAAGGGGGGATATGATCTCCATGTATAAATACATAAGGGGGGATATGATCTCCATGTATAAAGACATAAGGGGGATATGATCTCCATGTATAAATACATAAGGGGGGGATATGATCTCCATGTATAAATACATAAGGGGGGATATGATCTCCATGTATAAATACATAAGGGGGGGATATGATCTCCATGTATAAATACATAAGGGGGGATATGATCTCCATGTATAAATACATAAGGGGGGATATGATCTCCATGTATAAATACATAAGGGGGATATGATCACCATGTATAAATACATAAGGGGGGATATGATCTCCATGTATAAATACCTAAGGGGGGGGATATGATCTCCATGTATAAATACATAAGGGGGGATATGATCTCCATGTATAAATACATAAGGGGGGATATGATCTCCATGTATAAATACATAAGGGGGGATATGATCTCCATGTATAAAGACATAAGGGGGATATGATCTCCATGTATAAATACATAAGGGGGGATATGATCTCCATGTATAAATACATAAGGGGGGATATGATCTCCATGTATAAAGACATAAGGGGGATATGATCTCCATGTATAAATACATAAGGGGGGGATATGATCTCCATGTATAAATACATAAGGGGGGATATGATCTCCATGTATAAATACATAAGGGGGGGATATGATCTCCATGTATAAATACATAAGGGGGGATATGATCTCCATGTATAAATACATAAGGGGGGATATGATCTCCATGTATAAATACATAAGGGGGGGTATGATCTCCATGTATAAATACATAAGGGGGATATGATCTCCATGTATATATATATATATATATGGGGGATATGATCTTCATGTATAAATACATAAGGGGGATATGATCTCCATGTATAAATACATAAGGGGGATATGATCTCCATGTATAAATACATAAGGGGGATATGATCTCCATGTATAAATACATAAGGGGGATATGATCTCCATGTATAAATACATAAGGGGGATATGATCTCCATGTATAAATGCATAAGGGGGGATATGATCTCCATGTATAAATACATAAGGGGGATATGATCTCCATGTATAAATACATAAGGGGGATATGATCTCCATGTATAAATACATAAGGGGGATATGATCTCCATGTATAAATACATAAGGGGGGATATGATCTCCATGTATAAATACATAAGGGGGATATGATCTCCATGTATAAATACATAAGGGGGATATGATCTCCATGTAAAAATACATAAGGGGGATATGATCTCCATGTATAAATACATAAGGGGGATATGATCTCCATGTATATATATAAGGGGGATATGATCACCATTTATAAATACATAAGGGGGATATGATCTCCATGTATAAATACATAAGGGGGGGATATGATCTCCATGTATAAATACATAAGGGGGGATATGATCTCCATGTATAAATACATGAGGGGGGATATGATCTCCATGTATAAATACATAAGGGGGGATATGATCTCCATGTATAAATACATAAGGGGGATATGATCTCCATGTATAAATACATAAGGGGGGGATATGATCTCCATGTATAAATACATAAGGGGGGGATATGATCTCCATGTATAAATACATAAGGGGGGATATGATCTCCATGTATAAATACATAAGGGGGGATATGATCTCCATGTATAAATACATAAGGGGGATATGATCTCCATGTATAAATACATAAGGGGGATATGATCACCATGTATAAATACATAAAGGGGGGATATGATCTCCATGTATAAATACATAAGGGGGATATGATCTCCATGTATAAATACATAAGGGGGGATATGATCTCCATATATAAATACATAAGGGGGGGATATGATCTCCATGTATAAATACATAAGGGGGGATATGATCTCCATGTATAAATACATAAGGGGGGATATGATCTCCATGTATAAATACATAAGGGGGATATGATCTCCATGTATAAATACATAAGGGGGGGTATGATCTCCATGTATAAATACATAAGGGGGATATGATCTCCATGTATATATATATATATATATATATATATATATATATATATATATATATATATATATATATATATGGGGGATATGATCACCATGTATAAATACATAAGGGGGATATGATCTCCATGTATAAATACATAAGAGGGGATATGATCTCCATGTATAAATACATAAGGGGGGATATGATCTCCATGTATAAATACATAAGGGGGGATATGATCTCCATGTATAAATACATAAGGGGGATATGATCTCCATGTATAAATACATAAGGGGGGATATGATCTCCATGTATAAATACATAAGGGGGGATATGATCTCCATGTATAAATACATAAGGGGGGGATATGATCTCCATGTATAAATACATAAGGGGGGGATATGATCTCCATGTATAAATACATAAGGGGGGATATGATCTCCATGTATAAATACATAAGGGGGATATGATCTCCATGTATAAATACATAAGGGGGATATGATCACCATGTATAAATACATAAGGGGGGATATGATCTCCATGTATAAATACCTAAGGGGGGGGATATGATCTCCATGTATAAATACATAAGGGGGGATATGATCTCCATGTATAAATACATAAGGGGGGATATGATCTCCATGTATAAATACATAAGGGGGGGATATGATCTCCATGTATAAATACATAAGGGGGGGATATGATCTCCATGTATAAATACATAAGGGGGGATATGATCTCCATGTATAAATACATAAGGGGGGATATGATCTCCATGTATAAATACATAAGGGGGGGATATGATCTCCATGTATAAATACATAAGGGGGGATATGATCTCCATGTATAAATACATAAGGGGGGGATATGATCTCCATGTATAAATACATAAGGGGGGGATATGATCTCCATGTATAAATACATAAGGGGGGATATGATCTCCATGTATAAATACATAAGGGGGGGATATGATCTCCATGTATAAATACATAAGGGGGGATATGATCTCCATGTATAAATACATAAGGGGGGATATGATCTCCATGTATAAATACATAAGGGGGATATGATCTCCATGTATAAATACATAAGGGGGATATGATCACCATGTATAAATACATAAGGGGGGATATGATCTCCATGTATAAATACCTAAGGGGGGGGATATGATCTCCATGTATAAATACATAAGGGGGGATATGATCTCCATGTATAAATACATAAGGGGGGATATGATCTCCATGTATAAATACATAAGGGGGGATATGATCTCCATGTATAAAGACATAAGGGGGATATGATCTCCATGTATAAATACATAAGGGGGGATATGATCTCCATGTATAAATACATAAGGGGGGATATGATCTCCATGTATAAAGACATAAGGGGGATATGATCTCCATGTATAAATACATAAGGGGGGGATATGATCTCCATGTATAAATACATAAGGGGGGATATGATCTCCATGTATAAATACATAAGGGGGGATATGATCTCCATGTATAAATACATAAGGGGGGATATGATCTCCATGTATAAATACATAAGGGGGGATATGATCTCCATGTATAAATACATAAGGGGGATATGATCTCCATGTATAAATACATAAGGGGGGGTATGATCTCCATGTATAAATACATAAGGGGGATATGATCTCCATGTATATATATATATATATATGGGGGATATGATCTTCATGTATAAATACATAAGGGGGATATGATCTCCATGTATAAATACATAAGGGGGATATGATCTCCATGTATAAATACATAAGGGGGATATGATCTCCATGTATAAATACATAAGGGGGATATGATCTCCATGTATAAATGCATAAGGGGGGATATGATCTCCATGTATAAATACATAAGGGGGATATGATCTCCATGTATAAATACATAAGGGGGATATGATCTCCATGTATAAATACATAAGGGGGGATATGATCTCCATGTATAAATACATAAGGGGGATATGATCTCCATGTATAAATACATAAGGGGGATATGATCTCCATGTAAAAATACATAAGGGGGATATGATCTCCATGTATAAATACATAAGGGGGATATGATCTCCATGTATATATATAAGGGGGATATGATCACCATTTATAAATACATAAGGGGGATATGATCTCCATGTATAAATACATAAGGGGGGGATATGATCTCCATGTATAAATACATAAGGGGGGATATGATCTCCATGTATAAATACATGAGGGGGGATATGATCTCCATGTATAAATACATAAGGGGGGATATGATCTCCATGTATAAATACATAAGGGGGATATGATCTCCATGTATAAATACATAAGGGGGGGATATGATCTCCATGTATAAATACATAAGGGGGGGATATGATCTCCATGTATAAATACATAAGGGGGGATATGATCTCCATGTATAAATACATAAGGGGGATATGATCTCCATGTATAAATACATAAGGGGGATATGATCTCCATGTATAAATACATAAGGGGGATATGATCACCATGTATAAATACATAAGGGGGGATATGATCTCCATGTATAAATACCTAAGGGGGGGATATGATCTCCATGTATAAATACATAAGGGGGGATATGATCTCCATGTATAAATACATAAGGGGGGATATGATCTCCATGTATAAATACATAAGGGGGGATATGATCTCCATGTATAAAGACATAAGGGGGATATGATCTCCATGTATAAATACATAAGGGGGGGATATGATCTCCATGTATAAATACATAAGGGGGGATATGATCTCCATGTATAAATACATAAGGGGGGGATATGATCTCCATGTATAAATACATAAGGGGGGATATGATCTCCATGTATAAATACATAAGGGGGGATATGATCTCCATGTATAAATACATAAGGGGGGTATGATCTCCATGTATAAATACATAAGGGGGGTATGATCTCCATGTATAAATACATAAGGGGGATATGATCTCCATGTATAAATACATAAGGGGGATATGATCACCATGTATAAATACATAAGGGGGGATATGATCTCCATGTATAAATACCTAAGGGGGGGGATATGATCTCCATGTATAAATACATAAGGGGGGATATGATCTCCATGTATAAATACATAAGGGGGGATATGATCTCCATGTATAAATACATAAGGGGGGGATATGATCTCCATGTATAAATACATAAGGGGGGGATATGATCTCCATGTATAAATACATAAGGGGGGATATGATCTCCATGTATAAATACATAAGGGGGGATATGATCTCCATGTATAAATACATAAGGGGGGGATATGATCTCCATGTATAAATACATAAGGGGGGATATGATCTCCATGTATAAATACATAAGGGGGGGATATGATCTCCATGTATAAATACATAAGGGGGGGATATGATCTCCATGTATAAATACATAAGGGGGGATATGATCTCCATGTATAAATACATAAGGGGGGGATATGATCTCCATGTATAAATACATAAGGGGGGATATGATCTCCATGTATAAATACATAAGGGGGGATATGATCTCCATGTATAAATACATAAGGGGGATATGATCTCCATGTATAAATACATAAGGGGGATATGATCACCATGTATAAATACATAAGGGGGGATATGATCTCCATGTATAAATACCTAAGGGGGGGATATGATCTCCATGTATAAATACATAAGGGGGGATATGATCTCCATGTATAAATACATAAGGGGGGATATGATCTCCATGTATAAATACATAAGGGGGATATGATCTCCATGTATAAAGACATAAGGGGGATATGATCTCCATGTATAAATACATAAGGGGGGATATGATCTCCATGTATAAATACATAAGGGGGGATATGATCTCCATGTATAAAGACATAAGGGGGATATGATCTCCATGTATAAATACATAAGGGGGGGATATGATCTCCATGTATAAATACATAAGGGGGGATATGATCTCCATGTATAAATACATAAGGGGGGGATATGATCTCCATGTATAAATACATAAGGGGGGATATGATCTCCATGTATAAATACATAAGGGGGGATATGATCTCCATGTATAAATACATAAGGGGGATATGATCTCCATGTATAAATACATAAGGGGGGGTATGATCTCCATGTATAAATACATAAGGGGGATATGATCTCCATGTATATATATATATATATATGGGGGATATGATCTTCATGTATAAATACATAAGGGGGATATGATCTCCATGTATAAATACATAAGGGGGATATGATCTCCATGTATAAATACATAAGGGGGATATGATCTCCATGTATAAATACATAAGGGGGATATGATCTCCATGTATAAATGCATAAGGGGGGATATGATCTCCATGTATAAATACATAAGGGGGATATGATCTCCATGTATAAATACATAAGGGGGATATGATCTCCATGTATAAATACATAAGGGGGGATATGATCTCCATGTATAAATACATAAGGGGGATATGATCTCCATGTATAAATACATAAGGGGGATATGATCTCCATGTAAAAATACATAAGGGGGATATGATCTCCATGTATAAATACATAAGGGGGATATGATCTCCATGTATATATATAAGGGGGATATGATCACCATTTATAAATACATAAGGGGGATATGATCTCCATGTATAAATACATAAGGGGGGGATATGATCTCCATGTATAAATACATAAGGGGGGATATGATCTCCATGTATAAATACATGAGGGGGGATATGATCTCCATGTATAAATACATAAGGGGGGATATGATCTCCATGTATAAATACATAAGGGGGATATGATCTCCATGTATAAATACATAAGGGGGGGATATGATCTCCATGTATAAATACATAAGGGGGGGATATGATCTCCATGTATAAATACATAAGGGGGGATATGATCTCCATGTATAAATACATAAGGGGGGATATGATCTCCATGTATAAATACATAAGGGGGATATGATCTCCATGTATAAATACATAAGGGGGATATGATCACCATGTATAAATACATAAGGGGGGATATGATCTCCATGTATAAATACCTAAGGGGGGGATATGATCTCCATGTATAAATACATAAGGGGGGATATGATCTCCATGTATAAATACATAAGGGGGGATATGATCTCCATGTATAAATACATAAGGGGGGATATGATCTCCATGTATAAAGACATAAGGGGGATATGATCTCCATGTATAAATACATAAGGGGGGGATATGATCTCCATGTATAAATACATAAGGGGGGATATGATCTCCATGTATAAATACATAAGGGGGGGATATGATCTCCATGTATAAATACATAAGGGGGGATATGATCTCCATGTATAAATACATAAGGGGGGATATGATCTCCATGTATAAATACATAAGGGGGGTATGATCTCCATGTATAAATACATAAGGGGGGTATGATCTCCATGTATAAATACATAAGGGGGATATGATCTCCATGTATATATATATATATATATATATATATATATATATATATATATATATATGGGGGATATGATCTTCATGTATAAATACATAAGGGGGATATGATCACCATGTATAAATACATAAGGGGGATATGATCTCCATGTATAAATACATAAGGGGGATATGATCTCCATGTATAAATACATAAGGGGGATATGATCTCCATGTATAAATACATAAGGGGGATATGATCTCCATGTATAAATGCATAAGGGGGGATATGATCTCCATGTATAAATACATAAGGGGGATATGATCTCCATGTATAAATACATAAGGGGGGATATGATCTCCATGTATAAATACATAAGGGGGTATATGATCTCCATGTATAAATACATAAGGGGGATATGATCTCCATGTATAAATACATAAAGGGGGATATGATCTCCATGTAAAAATACATAAGGGGGATATGATCTCCATGTATAAATACACAAGGGGGATATGATCTCCATGTATATATATATATATATATAAGGGGGATATGATCACCATTTATAAATACATAAGGGGGATATGATCTCCATGTATAAATACATAAGGGGGGATATGATCTCCATGTATAAATACATAAGGGGGGATATGATCTCCATGTATAAATACATGAGGGGGGATATGATCTCCATGTATAAATACATAAGGGGGGATATGATCTCCATGTATAAATACATAAGGGGGATATGATCTCCATGTATAAATACATAAGGGGGGGATATGATCTCCATGTATAAATACATAAGGGGGGATATGATCTCCATGTATAAATACATAAGGGGGGATATGATCTCCATGTATAAATACATAAGGGGGATATGATCTCCATGTATAAATACATAAGGGGGGGTATGATCTCCATGTATAAATACATAAGGGGGATATGATCTCCATGTATATATATATATATATATATATATATATATATAAGGGGGATATGATCACCATTTATAAATACATAAGGGGGATATGATCTCCATGTATAAATACATAAGAGGGGATATGATCTCCATGTATAAATACATAAGGGGGATATGATCTCCATGTATAAATACATAAGGGGGATATGATCTCCATGTATAAATACATAAGGGGGATATGATCTCCATGTATAAATACATAAGAGGGGATATGATCTCCATGTATAAATACATAAGTAGGGATGAGCTTCGTGTTCGACTCGAACATCGGCTGTTCGACCGTCCGTCGAATTGCGAACGTTATGGGCCGTTCGCGCCAAATTCGTGTGGCGCATCACGGCCCATAATTCACTGCGGCATCGCAGTGCATTGCTGGCTGATGATTGGCCAAGCATGCACTATGACCCGCATGCTTGGCCAATCACAGCGCCGTCAGTAGAGAGAGCTGTAATTGGCCAAAGCCAGGGTGGCTTTGGCCAATTATGGCTCAGGGGATTTAGTACACGCCCCACACTATATAAGGCCGCCTGCACGGCGGCCCTGTGTAGTGTGTTCCGGTGTGCTGATAGAGAGAGAGACAGACAGTGTCATTTGATTTGAGTTAGATAGATTAGGCTAGATCCGTTCCTGCTATTTACATTCAGTGCAGTGCGTCCTGCTCACAGTGTTCAGCTAGATCCGTTCCTGCTATTTACATTTAGTGCAGTGCGTCCTGCTCACAGTGTTCAGCTAGATCTGTTCCTGCTATTTACATTTAGTGCAGTGCGTCCTGCTCACAGTGTTCAGCTAGATCCGTTCCTGCTATTTACATTTAGTGCAGTGCGTCCTGCTCACAGTGTTCAGCTAGATCCGTTCCTGTTATCTTCCTACTGACAGGCAGGCTTGTCTGGTTACAGTATATAAAGCTACCTGAAGAAAATTACAGGTGTTCTTTTTGATCCTATTAGTACCACGGTCAGGCAGCTAGACTATTTACATTTAGTACAGTGCGTCCTGCTCACAGTGTTCAGCTAGATCCGTTCCTGCTATATACATTTAGTGCAGTACGTCCTGCTCACAGTGTTCAGCTAGATCCGTTCCTGTTATCTTCCTACTGACAGGCAGGCTTGTCTGGTTACAGTATATAAAGCTACCTGAAGAAAATTACAGGTGTTCTATCCCAGCTTAGTGCAGCTACAGGCCATTAGTATGTCTGGAAGGCCAAGAAGGAGAGGCAGACAGTCACAAGCCAATAAGAGAGGGCAAGCAGGCTCTGTGTCTAGTGCTGGTCGTGGAGACGGTGCATCCTCATCAGCACGTGGCCATGGGACACGCTTGGCCTTTTTTTCGGCAGCTGGCCGTGTTGAGCCGCAACATGCGGAAGACTTGGTCGAGTGGATGACCAAGCCGTCCTCATCCTCCTCATCCTCTCTCACCCATGCCCAGGGTGCTTTGTCTGGCAAAGCAGCGGCCTCTTCCCTCAGCTCAATGTCATCAGTGACTCCTTCCCTAGCTCCACCATGTCCTCATGAGGATTCCCTCGAACTGTTTGACCACAGTGTTGGGTACATGCTCCAGGAGGATGCCCAGCGTTTGGAAGGCTCTGATGATGATACTGAGCTCGATGAAGGCAGTAACATGAGCACGGACAGAGGGGGTGCCCAAGAAGGACAGCAATCTGGCAGTCATGCTCCCCCTGCTGCAGCATACTGCCAGGTTTGCTCCAGTGATGAGGAGGGAGGGGATGATGAGGTCACTGACTCAATGTGGGTGCCTGATAGGAGAGAGGAGGAGGAGGAGGAGGAGGAGGAGGAGGCGGCACATCACCAACGAGGCAGGATGCCCTCCAGGGGCCAGCCTAAGGGCAGCACATTGACTGCATCACACCCCAAAGCTCCACATGTGCAGGGCGCTGCAGTCTCTGTGCGTTATTCAAAAAGTTCTTTGGTGTGGGCCTTTTTTGAGACGAGTGCATCAGATCGCACCGCTGCTATTTGCAACATATGTCTCAAGCGTATCTCGCGTGGCCAAAACATCTCCCGCTTGGGTACCACATGCTTGACCAGACATATGTTGACCTGCCATGCAGTTCGTTGGCAAGCGTATCTAAAAGACCCACACCAAAGAACAAAGAGGATCTCTCCTTGCTCCTCATCAGCTGAGATTTCCAACCCCACTAGACCTTCAGTCCTCTCTGAGACCTGCAGTGAGAGGAATGAAGGTGTAGAATTAGGTGTGTCACAGCCAAGTACTTGTGGGCAATCTGCTTTTGGTACACCGACGCCAGATTGTACCAGGCAAATTTCCCTGCCCCAGCTGCTGCACCGCCGAAAGAAGTTTGCTCCCAGCCATCCACATGCCCAGCGGTTGAATGCTAGCTTGGCAAAATTGCTAGCACTTCAACTGCTGCCTTTTCAGTTGGTAGACTCTGCCCCCTTCCGTGAGTTTGTGGAATGTGCGGTTCCTCAGTGGCAGGTACCCAAACGCCACTTTTTCTCACGGAAGGCGATTCCGGCTCTCTACCGGCATGTGGAAGGCAATGTCCATGCCTCGCTGGACAGGGCGGTCAGCGGTAAGGTGCATATTACCGCTGACTCATGGTCCAGCAGGCATGGACAGGGACGTTACCTAAGTTTCACGGTGCATTGGGTGACTCTGCTGGCAGCTGGGAAGGATGCAGGACAAGCTGAAGTAGTGTTGGAGGTTGTTCCGCCACCACGCCTCCAAAATGCTGATTGTGACACACCTCTCTCCTCCACCCCCTCCTCTTCTTCTTCCTCCATGGCCTCTTCCTCGGAACCAGCGGTACTCCGTAGGCGTTCAAGGGGCTACGCAAGTACGCAGGCCAAAAGATGCCATGCGGTGCTTGAGCTGGTGTGCTTGGGGGACAGGAGCCACACTGGGGCAGAGGTTCTGTCAGCTCTGCAGGGGCAGGTTCAGAGGTGGTTGACGCCACGCCAACTTAAGGCAGGAATGGTGGTTTGCGACAATGGCACCAACCTCCTCTCTGCCCTCCGACAGGGACAAATGACCCATGTGCCCTGTTTGGCTCACGTCCTTAACTTGGTGGTGCAGCGGTTCTTGGGCAGGTACCCGGGCTTACAGGATGTCCTGAGGCAGGCCAGGAAAGTCTGTGTGCATTTCCGCCGGTCATATAATGCCAGTGCTCGGCTGACGGACCTCCAAAAAGGAGTTTAACCTGCCCAAGAACCGCCTAATCTGTGACATGCCCACCAGGTGGAACTCAACGTTGGCCATGCTGCAGCGGCTGCACACGCAGCAGAGGGCCATCAATGAGTGCCTGTGCGACTATGGCACCAGGACAGGGTCAGGGGAGCTTGGTTTTTTTTCCCCACGCCAGTGGGCCATGATCAGGGATGCATGCACTGTCCTGTCACCATTCGAGGAGGCCACGAGGATGGTGAGCACTGACAGTGCATGCATCAGTGACACTGTCCCCCTTGTCCACCTGTTGGAGCACACGCTCCGTGGAATAATGGACAGGGCACTTGAGGCAGAACAGAGGCAGGAAGAGGAGGACTTCCTTAGCTCTCAAGGCCCCCTTTATCCAGACAGTGTTCCTGCGTGCCCGCTGATCACACAGGAAGAGGACGAGGAGGAGGAGGAGGAGGAGGAAGATTGTGTCAGTATGGAGGTGGAGCCTGGCACTCAGCATCAGCAGCAGTCTTTAAGGGATCAGTCCCAAGAAACACATGGACTTGTACGTGGCTGGGAGGAGGTGGCTGCGGACGTTGTCGTCCTTAGTGACCCAGAGGACTCCGGACCGAATGCCTCAGCAAACCTACGCTGCATGGCCTCCCTGATCCTGCAAAGCCTGCGCAAGGATCCTCGTATTCGTGGTATCAAGGAGAAGGACCAATACTGGCTGGCAACCCTCCTTGATCCACGTTACAAGGGTAAGGTTGCGGACCTTATCTTGCCATCGCAGAGGGAGCAGAGGATGAAACATCTTCGGGAGGCCTTGCAGAAAGGTCTGTGCAATGCGTTCCCAGAGACTGGGAGGTTACAAACTCCTGTTTCTGGACAACGTGTTGCTGAGGCTTCGGTCAGTCAAAGAAGGAGCGGTGGAGAAGGTGGCCGTCTGACCGATGCGTTCAGACAATTTTTTGGTCCGCAGCCCCAAGGTATGATCGGTTCCAGCAACCATCGCCAGCGTCTGTTTTACATGGTGCAGGAATACCTAGGGGCAAGATCAGACTTGGACACCTTTCCCACCGAAAATCCTCTGGGTTACTGGGTCTTGAGGATGGATCACTGGCCAGAGCTTGCACAGTATGCAATTGAGCTACTGGCCTGTCCTGCATCCAGCGTTCTTTTGGAACGCACATTCAGTGCTGCTGGAGGCTTTGTAACCGATCACAGGGTGCGTCTGTCCACCGACTCGGTCGATCGACTGACCTTCATAAAAATGAATCAGTCTTGGATCACCACCAGCTACCAAGCACCTGATGCTGATGTAACCGAATAATTTTTTTTGAAATCTCAGATCCCTTCAAAGACTGCCTATGCTGATGCTGAGTGACTATCCCTGAGTAATTATCCTCTTCCTCCTCAATCATCACGCTGATAGCTTGTAAGAACATTTTTGGTTCTGGGCGCCACCACCAGTGCCTAAGGCACAATTTTTCAGCCCCTGTTTAACAGGGGCGTGTAATTACAATTTTTGATGCAATACTTTGCAGCAGGGCTCGTTCCTGCGTTCCAACTAGAGTGTCTGTGAGGGGTTGCAGTGTTGTGGCACCAGCAACAGTGCCTAAGGCCCAATTTTTCTGCCCCTGTCTAACAGGGGCGTGTAATTACAATTCTTGATCTAATATTTCACAGCAGGGCCCTGTGAGGGCTTACAGTGTTGTGGCCACAGCAACACCTAAGGCCCAAATTTCTGCTGAGTATATAGGGCAGGACCCTACTTTCAAACATCTAACTTACAAACGACTCCTACTTGCAAACGGAAGGAGACAACAGGAAGTGAGATGAAATCTACCCCTAGGAAGGGAAATTCTCTCCTGTAAGAGTTAATATGGGAGAACAATTTCTCCTTTCCACTGATGCTTTCCAATCCTTGTTCCACAAAAAAACCCAAATTTTCAAAAAACATTTTTCATTGGGACAAAAAAGTGAGGTGAAATCTTCTGAAGAGGAGGAAAGACAGCAAAACAAATGTCACAGGGGTGATAACCCTTCCCTATGTTTTCCAAAAAGCTTAGAAAAGATTTTTTGGCTGGAGCTAAACACGTTAAAAATGTACCCCTTCAAAATTACAAAGAGATTCTACTTAACAACAAACCTACAGTCCCTGTCTTGTTTGCACCGCCTGTATACTGCTGTTCAGAGTATATAGGGCCTTTCCTTATTTTAATTTGGGTGCGGGGTTCCCCTTAATATCCATACAGGACCCAAAGGGCCTGGTAATGGACTGGGGGGTACCCATGCCGTTTGTCTCACTGATTTTCATCCATATTGCCAGGACCCGACATGACATTAAACCCGCAAGCAGTTTTAAATTAGATTTTTTCCTTTGAAAATGACATTTGGTGCAGGGACTGTTCTAAACATGGGAAACACGCGTCACTTTACAGGCATACTATAGACACCCCCCAGGTACGATATTTAAAGGAATATTTTACTTTTTTTTTTTACTTTAAGCATCATTAAAATCACTGCTCCCGAAAAAACGGCCGTTTTTAAAAGTTTTTTTTGCATTGATACATGTCCCCTGGGGTAGGACCCGGGTCCCCAAACCCTTTTTAGGACAATACCATGCAAATTAACCTTTAAAATGAGCACTTTTGATTTCGAACGTTCGAGTCCCATAGACGTCAATGGGGTTCTAACGTTCGTGCGAACTTTCGGTCCGTTCGCGGGTTCTGGTGCGAACCGAACCGGGGGGTGTTCGGCTCATCCCTAGTCCTCAGCTGAAGTGCTAACAGGGCAAAATGCTACTGGCCTGTGCACACAACTGCAGCTTGAGCTGATATCAGTGGATGGGACTGTGGTCTCCACTCACAGCAACCCAACAGAAGGGTTGGCAACACGGCAGAATGCTGCTGGCCTCTTCCCTCAACTAACAGAAGAGGGAGTTCCTGTAGTAGTGGATGTGTCCTGCAAGCATGGGGGGATTTTCACCTACCAAAAGTGGATGGGACTTCAGTCTCCACTTGTATACCCCAGGGATACTGGGGATTCAGACAAGATCCCCAACAGCATGATGGAGTGAGCCCAGTCACCCTGTCTTCTCTTCAGTGGCTGAAAGGACTCCAGGGAGAAGGTCCAGTCCGGGCCTCTCCCCAGCGACGGGCATGTTCTCTGAGAGAGGCAGAGTTTGGCTGGGTGAGTAATGCTCTGTTTGGGACAATTTATTTGGGGTACTGTGTGGATACCGGCATTGGGGGACTGGAGCTTCTGACTAACTTCGGAGTCAACCCGTCTGGGTTCTCCTCCGGCATTAGTCTCCTGCTGAAAGAGGAGATGACTTTGGTTGGGGGATTTGTGGAACTCAGCCTACCTTGGAGAGCTCTGGAGACTCTGTGTCCAGCTCCCCTGGCCCCTCTTATGTGTAAATTACCCTGCGTCCATTAAGGGCACAGGCTACCTGAGAACCCCACTATGATCCAGGTATAACAATCTTTACCTATGAACTCACATAAACCCCCCTTGGATGGCAACAGATAATCATCTTTAACCATCTTTTAAGCCCTTCCCGACCAGCCACCGCAGTTGTACTGCGGCAGGGTGGCTCCCCTGGGCGAATTGATGTAGCTGTACGTCGGTTCAGCTTTTGATCACTAGGGGGTGCGTGCGCGCCGCCTAAACCGATGCGCTTGCCCGCCGGTCACAGAGCTCCCTCCACACAGAGACAGAACGGAGATCAATGTACACAGACAGATCTCCGTGCTGTCAGGGGTGAGGAGAGCGATCTGTTCATTGAACAACGATCACTCTCCTCACCCAGGCAGTCCCATCCCCCCACAGTTAGAATCACTCCCTAGGTAACACATTTAACCGTTCCCTGCAAGTGACATTTACACAGTAATCAGTGCATTTCTATAGCACTGATCGCTATATAAATGTCAATGGTCCCAAAAATTTGTCAAAAGTGTCCGATCTGTCTGCCATAATGTTGCAGTCCCGATAAAAATCGCTGATCGCCGCCATTACTAGTAAAAAAAAAATAATAATAAAAATGCCATAAATCTATCCCCTATTTTGTAGACGCTATAAAACCAGACAATATACGCTTATTGCGATTTTTTTTTTACCAAAATATGTAGAAGAATACATTTCAGCCTAAAATGGTAAAAAAAATATTCTTTTTTTTTTTTAAATTGAGGATAATTATAGCAAAAAGTACAAAATATTTTTTTTTGTTTTTTCAAAATTGTCGGTCTTTTTTTGTTTATAGCGCAAAAAATATAAACCGCAGAGATGATCAAATACCACCAAAATAAAGCTGTATTTGTGAGAAAATAGGGACATCAATTTTTTTGGGGTAGAATGTTGCACGGCTGCGCAATTGTCAGTTAAAATGGTGCAGTGCCGTATCGCAAAAAATGGCCTGTTTATTGAGCAGCCAAATCTTCTGGAGCTGAAGTGGTTAATAGAAGGGTCTTGATCTGCCGTTGTTCCTGTGGGATCTTCCTTGTAGCTTCAACCGTTTCATTGAACATCCCATTCACAATGGATGAGAAATTGTTCCATCGTTTCATAAGCTCAAGCCCCCACCCTGTACAAGCAGGAAACCATGCCCAGACCTGGTCGGGGTTGGTGAACAATTCCCTTCTAGCTGTTCCTGCTGTTCTTACCTTCTCTTGCGGCATCAGATCCTCACGATCGGCCGCGACATAAGATGCTGGGACGAGTTTCACCTGGACGTATGAACCTCCTGCTTTAGGGGGAGTTACCTTATAAGCTGGAGGCCCACATAAGTACCAAATTAAAGTGGAGGCACACTTGTGGGTTACCTAGTTGTCCCGATACCCAAACTGGCAAGAACCAGAGCTATCATTAAAACTATAACTAATTTTACCCTCTAGAAGTGTATCATTAAGTTCTATTGACAAGTGTCTGTTTGGAGTTTTCACTAGTTTGTCAAAACTCCTCATACCAATATGAACATCACATGTAGCATGTACCGCTGTCATCGCTGGAGTACTAAACCTTAGTGGAGATTCAGAGTAGACCCAGCAATTGGTCCTGTTCACTTTCTTAGCTAGTTGGAGAATACACTCAGCTAAAAATATAAATAAACAAAGATACTCCTCATCCTTTGGTGTAGTTGAGCAGCTTCTTGCAGTGGCTGGCGTGGATCCAGTTGTCTCGTCCATCAAGCTTCTTTACAATGACCCAGTCACCTGGTTGGAAAGAATGTAAACCAGTTTTTGTGTCAGGGTCCAGGAGGGACTCATGAATCTTGTGGTGGACCTTTTGAAGTTCATGTTATAGTGATTGCACCCACCCCCATCAATTGAGAATGTAGATGACAGCTGCTGAGGAAAGTACAACCCTGTTTTTGGTTGACCTCCAAACAAACCTCATATGGCGATAACCCAGACTTGTGGGTACTTAATGACTGTGGTCACTGCATAACCTGTGTGTGGCTTACCATCTGGGGTGTAATACCTGGAACCAGTGACAAAAAGGTTCTTAGCGTCTGGGATGGGAGCCTCCTTTACCGGACTGCTCTTTGCTGATTCAAATTCCATCAAAGACAGTCGTGGAACATGTCATCCTACTAGGTCACAAACTTGTTTAGAATTAGAGAGTTTATTATTATTAGTTAGAAAACTGTCATTCTCACCATTATCTCCCCATTTTCTTCCCCATTACAAACTGGAGAAGGTGCAGAAAAAAAAACAATGAAACAGCTCATTATACTTTTACCTTCTTTTAGGTGTGTGTATTTATGCATGTATACAGCTATATGTATACACCTGCTTTCTATGTACATACACTTTCAGAAACTCCTTGGACCTGAAAAGATACTTATAAACAAAAGTTATTACTCCATCCTTCATCTTTAACCTGCAAAGAATGGTAAACAATACAACATTTGTGTACATTGGTAAATTGTGACTGACAATCCTCAAAACCGACAACAAAACCCTCTGTAACCCTTACTTTCACGTTCCTACAAAAATACAAAGGGCGCGACTCGTAGGAGGGCCGCCGCGGTGGGTTCTAACATATTGCTACATACAAACAATGAGAAGACTAAAACATGAGACAAACATTTAGATACAAATGTGAGGGAGATATTTCATAGTTTCCAAAACAAAAATAAAAAAACTAACAGACGGAATGCTGCCTTCACTCTTTTTTAGCAAAAAAAAATACAATGGGAAAAACACGAGAGCAGCTCCAAACCTTGCATGGACCAGCCACACAAAGTTGAAAAGCAGGCGTGAAAATTTTAACCACACAAACGTGTTCTACACATCAAACCCACTCATCATTACAGATTTCTGAAGCCACAGCTGAGTTACTTCCAAGGTATTTTTATTCTGGGGTCTCGTACCTCCAGACATCAAAAGTACCTTCCCAAGGAATACACCTTACTGTACCCTCTGACCATATCTGCCAATCTTTAAGGCAGCCCTCCAATTTTCCACTCGCCTTCTCGCATTTTGTGAGTGGAAAATAGTTTCTGGCGAGGAGCTGGGCTGCCAGGGAGTGGGGGGCGAGTACCGCCAGCATGCGGGGTTGAATGGGAGTCGTTCTATGAATGAATGAATGAATGATTTGTAAAGTGCTGCAATTGCGAACTGAATCGCCTCAAGGCGCTAGATGTATTCTCTGTAGCCAGCTTCTAGAAAAGGAAGGTCTTTAGTTTTTTCCTGAAGGCCTGGTGGTTTTCTTCCATGCGGAGGTTGGTTGGGAGAGCGTTCCATAGTCGAGGTCCTTGGACTGCAAATCTACGTTCTCCCTTTGCTTTGTAGCGGTATTTGGGAATGAGGAGGAGGTTTTGGTTAGCTGATCGAAGACTGCGATTCGGTGTGTAGTGTTTTATTTTTTCCCGGAGATATTGCGGAGCGTTTCCTTGTATGCATTTATGGGTGAGGCAGAGGGTCTTGAATATGATCCGATTCTTCACAGTTAGCCAATGTAGGCTTTTTAGGGATGGGGAGATGGATTCCCAGGGCTTTTTTCCTGTTAACAGTCTTGCCGCCGTATTTTGAATGAGTTGCAAGCGCGCAAGCTGATATTGGGGTAGACCTACGTAGAGGGAATTTGTGTAGTCAAGTCGGGAATTGATGATCGTTCCCACAACTGCCGCTTTGTCCTCTTCTGGGATGAAGGGGATGAGTCTGCGAAGCAGGCGGAGGAGGTGGTGGGATCCGCTCACCACCGATCCTATTTGTGCATCCATTGTCATTCCTGAGTCAAAGATGACTCCGAGACTCTTGACTTTGGTGCTGGGGGAGATGGTCTGTCCGAGGATGGAGGGTGGTGTCCACGGAGTCTTAATTTTGGAATTTTTGTTGGCTTGCAGAAGAAGAAGTTCTGTTTTTGATTCGTTGAGTTTGAGGGAGCTAGTGGTCATCCAGTCATTGATTAAAGTGAGGCATTTCTGTAGTTGCTGATGATGATCTTTTTGTCCGTTAATGCGAAGGTAGAGTTGGGTGTCGTCTGCGTATGAGTGGAAGCAGAGGTCCGTTTTCCTGATGATATTGAGAAGCGGGCGGATGTAGATGTTAAATAGCACTGGTGACAAGGGTGAGCCCTGAGGGACTCCACAGGAGACTGCCCGAGATTCCGAGGTGAATGTTCCCAGTTTCACTGTCTGAGAGCGATTCTCTAAGAAGGATGTAAACCATTTTAGGGCAGAATCTGTGGCTCCTGCAACTTCTGAGAGGCGGACAAGTAAAGTATTGTGGTCCACTGTATCGAATGCTGCGCTGAGGTCTAACAGTACCAGGAGACTCGGTTCTCCGTCATCTGCTGCTTCGAGGGCGTCGTCCCATATTTTGAGAAGTGCTGTTTCTGTGCCATGGGCTGGGCGGAAGCCTGATTGCAGAGGGTCCAGGAGGTGGTGTGTCTCCAGGTGGTGTTGTAGCTGCTGTACTACTGCTTTCTCTATAATCTTGGAGATGGTGTTGAGGCTTGTTATTGGTCTGCGGCAGTTAGGGTCTTTAGGGTCGAGATTAGGTTTCTTTAGCAGGGGTTTGACGATGCCTTGCTTGAGGGAGGTTGGCACAGTCCCTTCTTTGAATGATTGATTTATGAGATGAGTTAAGGTGGGGGCCAGGATGTCGGAACATTCTTTGAACAATTTGGTGGGGATGATGTCGTTTGGTGATGTGCTGTCGCGAAGGCTTCCGATGAGGTTTTTAGTCGTGTCCGTAGTGATTGGGGACAGAAAGAACTTCGGTGGTTGAGTGATGTTCGTGTCGATATCCTCTTTTTGCATTGGTTGGGTGAGGTTGGTTGTTATTTTCTGGTGAATTGCTTTCCGAATGTTGTCGATTTTGTCGATGAAGAAATCTGATAACTCATTGCAGAATTCTTGAGTATCGTTTGCAGGGGGCTCTAGGCAGGTCGGGTTCATTGATTGAGCAACTATTTTGAAAAGTTCCCGTGGGCGGTTTAAGGCGGATGAGATGGTGTCTGCGAAATGTTCTTTTTTGGCTTTGAAGATTGCCTTGTGGTATTTCACCGTGAGTGCTTTGTAGTTAGCATGGTTTTCCTTGGTGGGATTTCTTCTCCAGGTTCTCTCAGCTCTTCTGCGTTCTTGCTTGAGTAGGGTGAGAGTGCCATTAAACCAACTCGAGTTTTTTGTGCGGACGGGTGTTCTGCGTTTTGGCGCCACGGAGTCTGCTGTTTGTAGTAAAACTTTGTTTAGGGAGTTGAGAGTTTGTTCCGTTGAGAGGTTTGGGTTTAGCAGAAGAATTTTGCTCGACAATGTAGTTTTGAAGAGTTCAGAGTGTAGTTTCTTCTGAGATCTATTCCAGTGTGTTGCTGTTGCCCGTTTCTGTTTTCGGAGGATGGTGTTAGTGGTGATTTTAAATTTGATAGCATGGTGGTCCGTCCATGGTAGTGGAGTGTTGTCAAATACGTCGATGTCCATATTCTGTTTGAAGATGAGATCTAAAGTGTGTCCTGAACCGTGCGTAGGAGCATTTATCAGTTGTTGCAGGCCAAGTTCTTCCATTTGGTTAACGCAGGCGGTTGCAATAGGGTCTTGGGCAGAGTTTGCCCACAGATTGAAATCCCCAAGTACCAGAAGGTTTTTGGTTTTCAAGGTGTGCATTGAGAAGAATTCAGTGAGCGGCGTGAGGATATTGGTCTTTGGTCCTGGTGGTCTGTAGCATAGTAGTATGTGAATGGTGTCTTGAGGTGTTGTTTGAAGATGCAGTGAGAGTGTTTCCATGAAAGGTACTGAGTTCTGTAAGTTTGGTTTGGTGAACCCCAGGTGCGATTTGAAAATCACTGCTAGACCTCCTCCTTTTTTTCCTATTCTATGCTCAGATAGGATACTGTAGTTCTTGGGCACCAATTCAGTTAGGATGGTGTTGCAGTCGGAAGTTAGCCAGCTTTCTGTAATGAAGAGGCAGTCTATGTTGTTTTCGATGATGAAATCGCGGATTTCCAGCCTGTGCTTGACTGCAGATCTGGTGTTGATCAGGGCGCATGCTAGTTGTTGTGGTTGGATCGGTGTCTCCCTGTCTTTGATGGTTGATTGTGGGTTGGTCCTTAGTAATTGTTCTTTTTGTAGTCTTTTTTGCGTGGTGGTCGGTAAAGTTGCGGCCGTGTTTCTTAGCCTGTGGAGGGTGTCTGCTGTGTACTTGAAGTTGCACATGATGCGGAAGGCGGCGTTGCTAGAAGGAAAGGTGTGGCGATGATACCCTTGCAGGGGGATGGAGGGATCGGATGGCTGACCACTGCTCTGGAGTGGTGAGAGTGACGGCTGGGTGTTGGAGCGGAGGTACTGGAGGGAGGTGGCTGCCTACCTCCCTCTCGTTGATCCAGAGGAAGGCAAAAAAAACCCCTGGCTGCGTTGGCCAATGGTGCAGTCGAGGAAAAAAATTCCTTCCTGACCCCCCGAGGGGCGATCGGACTAGGGTCCCTGGATCAACTACTAGAGTGCCCCCGGTGGCTTACCTGTGCTGATGGTCCCGATGAAGGAGGGGGGCTGGCGTTACTTACAGTAGGTGGTGCGGTGGCTGCGTCTCAGGCGATTTGAGGTAGACTAGCCTCCGGTGAATCTCTAGTGCCCCTGCAGTGAGGTCCAGTAGCAGGAGGGGTGATTCCCGGTGCAGAGGGGCACGGGGCTCTGTTGGACAACAGTGAGGGGGTTGTGGTGGCAAGCTGACTGGGGCTAGGCTGCAGCCGTGGTCTGTCCCACCGACTCTAGCGGCTAGAACGTGGTGATTGAGGCCGCAGCTGCGGTGGAGGCCACAGGGGGGGGGGTCTGGCTGAATGGATGGACCGGGGGGTGGTGGGTCCAATCGGGCGGTGATGTGGCTGGGGGCTGATGGCCTCAGGAGGGGGTCCTCGGATGTTGCACCGTTGGCACTGGGTGTACCAATATGGCCGCCGGCTGGGCCCAAGCCGTGGCTGGCCGGCAGAGGGAGTACCAAGATGGCCGCCGGCTAGGCCCGAGCCGCGGGTTATCCTAATGTTGTTGCCCACACCGTCCGGTGGTGGTGGGTGGGTAGACCGGTGGAGATGGTCAGCAGGAAGAGGGGTGCGGACCCGCCGGAGCGGCTGGTCGGTAGAGGGGGGACGGTAAGTGCTGTAACCAGCCGACCAGGAGCCGCGGAGAGTCCCGAGCGGCCGGCTGGCTGGCTGGGCGGCGTCCGGATGGGTAGAGGGGGGACCGGCGGAATACTGCAGGAGGAGTGGAGAGCTGCAGGCTAGCCTGCTGAGGCCAGCCGGAGCCGCGGAGTGTCCTGAGCGGCCGACCGGCTGGCTGAAGGTGGCACCGGAGGGTCGGAGGGGAGAGGGACTGGTGTGAAGCAGGGGGGGCTGGGCCGGAGCCGCGGAGTGTCCTGAGCGGCCGGCCGACTGAGAACGGCGTCTGGAGTAGGTCTGTGACGGTAAGGGGATAGGATGTAGGGGGTGGGATAGAAGGGAGGGATGTAGGATAGAAGGGAGGGGGGGGGGATAGAGCCGAGGAAGGGTGGCCAGTGGCCGAAGCTCTTCACGGAGCTGCTAGACAGAGGTCTGCTCTACAGAGTGTCAGCACACAGACTGACTCTCCCTTAGTCTCCCTTAGTCTTAGTCCGTAGGGTTCTACCATCGATCGCCCCGGGGAAAGAGAGCACGGATCACAGAGCGATAGCCTGCTGTTATAGTTTACATTACAATAACCTCTGCTCGTGATTACACACAGCCCCACCCTCCTGACCCCGCGCCTGTGATAGACAGAACACCAGTACAATTCTGGGACGTGTTCTGTCTATCACAGTGTCTATCACAGGCGCGGGGTCAGGAGGGCGGGGCTGTGTGTTATCATGAGCGGAGACAATTGCAATGTAAACTGTAACAACAGGCTATAGCTCTGTGATCCGGCTGCAATGGCGGGCACACTGAGCTGAGACTGAAATGGTGGGCACAGGTGAGGCAAGGCTGCAAGGGTGGGCACAGTGGGCTGAGGCTGCAATGGTGGGCACAGTGAGCTGAGGCTGCAATGGTGGGCACAGGTGACCTGAGGCTGCAATGGTGGGCACAGTGAGCTGAGGCTGCAATGGTGGGCACAGTAAGCTGAGGCTGCAATGGTGGGCACAGTAAGCTGAGGCTGCAATGGTGGGCACAGGTGAGGCAAGAATGCAATGGTGGGCACAGTGAGATGAGGCTGCAATGGTGGGCACAGTGAGCTGAGGCTGCAATGGTGGGCACAGTGAGCTGAGGCTGCAATGGTGGGCACAGTGAGCTGAGGCTGCAATGGTGGGCACAGTGAGCTGAGGCTGCAATGGTGGGCACAGGTGACCTGAGGCTGCAATGGTGGGCACGCTGAGCTGAGGCTGCAATGGTGGGCACAGTGAGCTGAGGCTGTAATGATGGGCACAGGTGAGCTGAGGCTGAAATGGTGGGCACAGATGACCTGAGGCTGCAATGGTGGGCACAGTGAGCTGAGACTGCAATGGTGGGCACAGGTAAGGTGAAGCTGCAATGGTGGGCACACTGAGCTGAGGCTGCAATGGCGGGCACAGTGAGCTGAGACTGAAATGGTGGGCACAGGTGAGGCAAGGCTGCAATGGTGGGCACAGTGAGCTGAGGCTGCAATGGTGGGCACAGGTGAGGCAAGGCTGCAATGGTGGGCACAGTGAGATGAGGCTGCAATGGTGGGCACAGTGAGCTGAGGCTGCAATGGTGGGCACAGGTGAGGTGAGGCTGCAATGGTGGGCACAGTGAGCTGAGACTGAAATGGTGGGCACAGGTGACCTGAGGCTGCAATGGTGGGCACAGTGAGCTGAGGCTGCAATGGTGGGCACAGTGAGCTGAGGCTGCAATGGTGGGCACAGGTGAGGCAAGGCTGCAATGGTGGGCACAGTGAGATGAGGCTGCAATGGTGGGCACAGTGAGCTGAGGCTGCAATGGTGGGCACAGGTGAGGTGAGGCTGCAATGGTGAGCACAGGTGAGGTAAGGCTGCAATGGTGGGCACAGTGAGCTGAGGCTGCAATGGTGGGCACAGGTGAGGTGAGGCGAGGCTGCAATGGTGGGCACAGTGAGCTGAGGCTGCAATGGTGGGCACAGTGAGCTGAGGCTGTAATGGTGGGCACAGGTGACCTGAGGCTGCAATGGTGGGCACGCTGAGCTGAGGCTGCAATGGTGGACACAGTGAGCTGAGGCTGTAATGGTGGGCACAGGTGAGCTGAGGCTGAAATGGGGGGCACAGATGACCTGAGGCTGTAATGGTGGGCACAGGTGATCTGAGGCTGCAATGGTGGGCACAGGTGAGCTAAGGCTGCAATGGTGGGCACAGGTGAGATGAGGCTATAATGGTGGGCACAGCGAGCTGAGGCTGCAATGGTGGGCACAGGTGAGCTGAGGCTGCAATGGTGGGCACAGGTGAGCTGAGTCTGCAATGGTGGGCACAGGTGAGGCTGTAATGGTGGGCACAGGTGAGCGGAGGCTGCAATGGTGGGCACAGGTGAGCTGAGGCTGCAATGGTGGGCACAGGTGAGTTGAGGCCACAATTGTGGGCACAGGTGAGGCTGCAATGGTGGGCACAGGTGAGGCTGCAATTGTGGGCACAGGTGAGCTGAGGCTGCAATGGTGGGCACAGGTGAGCTAAGGCTGCAATGGTGGGCACAGGTGAGATGAGGCTATAATGGTGGGCACAGCGAGCTGAGGCTGCAATGGTGGGCACAGTGAGCTGAGGCTGCAATGGTGGGCACAGGTGAGCTGAGGCTGCAATGGTGGGCACAGGTGAGCTGAGTCTGCAATGGTGGGCACAGGTGAGGCTGTAATGGTGGGCACAGGTGAGCGGAGGCTGCAATGGTGGGCACAGGTGAGCTGAGGCTGCAATGGTGGGCACAGGTGAGCTGAGGCTGCAATGGTGGGCACAGGTGAGTTGAGGCCACAATTGTGGGCACAGGTGAGGCTGCAATGGTGGGCACAGGTGAGGCTGCAATTGTGGGCACAGGTGAGCTGAGGCTGCAATGGTGGGCACAGGTGAGCTGAGGCTGCAATGGTGGGCACAGTGAGCTGAGGCTGCAATGGTGAGCACAGGTGAGGCTGCAATGGTGAGCACAGGTGAGGCTGCAATGGTGGTCAGAGTGAGCTGAGGCATTAACAAATGAAAGAACAGTCACTGATCCCACCATGACTAGTGTAGTCCAAATGTTACCTTCCTTACCTTACCATAATTCCCCTTTTATACTCCACCTCTTAACCAAAACCCCACCTTAAAATGATGAGACCACACATTTTATTTTGGAGTAATATGGCCACAACAGCCCTTTTATTATAAAACAACTCCAAAATAAATCACTCCAATAAATAACCGATAAATAACCAATAACACAAACAATGACATATTAATAACGTAAACGGTTAACCCCAGTCTGATGGTCTCTGACGGTGACCCCCCTTTCCACCATATATATATATATATATATAACTATATATATAACCATGTATAACCATGTATAAACAACGCACTGCGGGACTTTTCCAACTAATAGGCCTCCAGCTGTAGCCGCTCGGAGACAACCGTTTTCCCGCAGCTCCACCAAAAACCAGTATTCCCTCCACCGTTCAGGAATACACCGGAGGGGAACATGCTAATGATGAGCCCCCCACCCTTTTAAATCCATCAGTTTTACCGCCCCCGTCAAAGACCACCAGAAGAAAACTACCGCCACAGCCCGAAAGCGTGACCCCTTACGTTTGAGGGCACCTCCACACCCTCAGAGCCTGCTGTATCCCTTCCTGTAAACCCAGGGACCATAAATCAATCCCCACGTCGGAGAGATGAACCCCATCCCTCCTAAGGTATAAACCCACATTCGTCTCCAGCTCTCGATGACGAATCACAATCCCACCCTGCTGTCTGACGAAACGCCCAACCACTTTATTAATCCTGATGCGCGTTTTATTGATGCTCGCCACTGATCTAGCCCAACGCCAATTTGTTCTGGCAACTATGTCAGACCAAACTAAAAGGGTAGCTGGAAATTTTTCCCGCAACTGCATAAAATCTGCTTTGATGTCCGCCATCAGATCCCTGACCGACCGGACACCTAAGTCATTCCCTCCCGCGTGAATCACTAAAACGTCAGGGGGCCTATCCAACCTCACATACCTCTCCACCTCTCCCAATACTCTACCCCATAACATTCCTGGTCTACCCAACCAGCGTATATACACCTCCTTTCTGGAAATCCCCAGCTGTCTGCCGTCCAGACGCACGTCACCTCTCCTGGCCCCCCAGCAAACATAGGAGTGACCAACGATCCAGACAAGGCGCACAGGGTTTCCATCTGTAATGCAAACAAGACACAAGATAGCGGCACCCACTGATTCTAAACCTGACCCACTAAACCAACTACAAAATTAACACCCACCCCTTGAACAACCGTATGCTAATATATGCATTAATTTATTCCATCACCAAATTAGGTCTTACATAAGACCGAAATCTCCTAGACTCCCACCTCCCGAGTCTGCGCACCGCCGCCTCGTCCAACCCGCATCTGGCGGCTTCTGTAGCTGCCCCTATGCGGAAGGAATGTGAAGCATAGTCTGACCCCACTAAACCAGCCCTTGTTAAACATTTTCGAAAGATCGTTATAAATTGAAAACGAGACAGATAAGACCCATCTTCATGCTTTAGGAACGGCCCCTCCCCCTTACACCTGATTGACCTAAATGCCCTTACAGCCTCAACTGGGCATACCCTGGACCCGGGCAACTCAAACAGGGACACCTCCACCCCTTTACCTTGCTGGTCAGTTTTGGACCTCCGCAAACGTAGGCATACCCTATCCGCCTTCAATCGTACATCTTGATCCAACAACCCGCCCCCAACCTGTTTTGACGGGCTGACCAATTCCCCTACACGAAAAGCCCCATAAAAAGCCAGTGAAAACGCTGCCGTGAACAATCTGATTTCATAATGCGACAAACAAATAAACCTCAACATGTCACATATGGAAACCAGGTTCGAAAAAGTGACCGGCCGTCTCGCATCCCGTTTTTTATATTGCTTCCTATAGCCTTTTAAAGCCTGCCGAACCCAAAAATCCTTGGACCAATCCTCACCCCCCATTAATTTAAACAAAAAGGACAATCCTGCCAATTTTCGGTCAATTGAAGACGCTGCACACCCCTTTTCCATATTCCTGGCTACTAAATACAACACCAGTAACCTGCCTTCTGACGCCCACATCCCCACACCAGCCTCCTGCACCAGCATCGACCACTCCTTCCATACCTTGCTGTAGGCCGTCCAAGTGGAATCACTTACTGACTGCCTGATCCATCCCGCGGCGACTCCAAAGGCAACTCCCACATCCAAACCGGGCAAGGAACTCCTTCCTTGTCTGCCTCCGGCGCCAGCTCCCTGAACTTGTCCCACTGAAAACGAGACAAGGAGTCAGCCAGTGCATTATCCACCCCTGGAATGTGAACCGCATAGATAAAAATGTTCAGACTCAAACACCTAAACACCAGCTGTTGCAACAGCCGAATAACCGGCTGCGAAGACGCTGACATGCGGTTAACCACCTGCACTACACCCATGTTGTCGCAGTTGATCCTCAGCTTCAAATTTCTGCATGCCTCACCCCATAACTCCAATGCTAACACCACTGGAAACAATTCCAGCAGGACCAGATTGCCGAGGAACCCTGCCCTCTCCCACCACTGTGGCCAGGGCTCCGCACTCCATCTCCCTTGAAAATAAGCCCCAAAACCTGTTGAGCCCGCTGCATCGGTAACCAATTCCACATCGAAATTGCTCACCGGTCCAGACATCCACACTGCCCTCCCGTTGTATGAAGTTAAGAAATTATACCAAACTTTCAAATCGTCCCTATGTTCCCTCGTCAATCGAATGAAATGAGTTGGCCGTTTTACTCCTGCTGTAGCCGCCGACAACCGTCGGCAAAAAACCCTCCCCATTGGGATAATTCTGCAAGCGAAATTCAACTTACCCAACAACGACTGAAGAGCTCTCAGTTGCACCTTCTTCAACCCGTGGATATCTCGAATTTCCTTCTGCAGTTCCAATAACTTACCCCTGGGCAATCGGCATTCCATAGCTAGCGAATCTATAACTATGCCTAAAAAACTAAGTTCTGTCGTGGGGCCTTCGGTCTTTTCCGCCGCCAAAGGCACTCCAAACCTGCCCGCGATGTGCTGCAACGTGGAAAGCAAAATCGCACACACAGCGGAGGCAGGGGGGCCTATACACAGAAAATCGTCCAAATAGTGTATTACTGAGTCTAGGCCAGCGACATCCCTAACCACCCATTCTAAAAAGGAGCTGAACGCCTCAAACATGGCACAGGATATAGAACAACCCATGGGCAAACATTTGTCAACGTAAAACTGTTCTTGCCAGTGACATCCCAACAGTCGAAAACTCTCCGGATGTACCGGCAACAAACGAAAAGCCGATTCTACGTCAGCTTTTGCCGTAAGAGCCCCCTGGCCGTAGCGCCTCACCCACTTAACCGCCGCATCAAATGAAGTATAAGACACTGTACACTCTTCCGGGTCAATGAAATCATTGACCGAACCTCCTTTTGGGAAAGATAAGTGGTGTATCAATCGGAACTTGTTATGTTCCTTCTTGGGCACCACCCCCAAAGGTGAGACCACTAAGTCCGGGCCAAGGTTTGTAGGCAAACGGCCCTCCCATGCGTCCTAACGCCACTTCCTTCTGCAATTTTTTCCCAACTATCTCTGGATGCTGTACTGCTGATTTGAGATTCCGTGCCATAGGGGGAACAATCGCCAATGAGCACGGAATCCTAAATCCCTCCGTAAAACCCAACTCCAAAAACCGAGCCGCTCCCTGATCTGGATACTTACCTAGAAAGGGGAGCATTCTTTCCACTCTCACCGGCGTCCTCCCTCTTTGGCGCAGCGTCACTGGCACGCTTTCCCCGTTTAAAACATCTCGACAACGGGTGGGCTCCCCCACACCCCGAGCACTCGTGTCTGAACTTACAGGTCCCCCCAAATTTACAGGCGCCTTCCTTATACTGCCAGCACACACCCCACTTTTTGCCGGCCGAGGGTCCTGAGGAATTCGCACCCCCGGCCCCCCCATGAAACGGCTGAAACGGGGCCTTCGCCGATGACATAAGCCTCATCCATAAGCTAATATCCTTATGGTTCCAACGCAGGGACGGGCGAACCGCCATCCGCTGTCTGAACTGCTCGTCATATCTCAGCCAAGCAGAACCCCCATATACCCTATGTGCTTCTCCAATAGCGTCCATGTAACAGAATAACGCCGAGCAATGCTCGGGGCTCTTCTCGCCAATTACGCTCGCCATAATGGCAAACGCCTGAAGCCAGTTCACAAATGTACGTGGTATCAGCCGGTACCTCCTTTTTTCCTCATCCTCCTTCTTGGAAGAATCGGGTTTTACCCTGTCCAAATTAAATTTTTCCAATGGCAGCAGAGAAAAAATTTCCACATACTCACCCTTTTGAATTTTCTCCCTAACCTCCTGCTTCAGATGTGCTCCCAAGGGGCCCTCGAAGCAGACGTAAACCTCACACCTCGCAGCATCCGCCAACCTGACCACGTCGGACCTTTCCACCTGCCCCGTGGACCCTGCTTTCTCTGCCTCAACCACCAGACCTCCGACCCCAGATTGTCCAAGAGGCGATATTACCGGGGGCACGCCTACCCTCTCCGCCCCATTGCTCCCCCCCCCGGACTCCATCACCGGTGCTGTCCATGGGGCCACCTGGGGAGGTTGCCCGTGCCCCCCTTCCAATCTTCCCATTAGGGTCCGCAGGCAATGCAAAAATTCTGTCAGTTGTTGGCCGGAACCCGCACTGGCAGGAGTGATCCCCGCCAGCTGCCGTTCCAGCCGGTCCCCTCCCGACTGCATCCCCCGATCCCCTTGTGCTACCGTACCCACTGTAACCCCCCCTAATAAATCCTGAACTACCCCAGACAACAATACTGATGAGATCGACTTACCAGGCTGACCAGGCACACTCCCCACAGCCGTCACGGTGTTCGCCCTCGTTGGCACTTCCGGCTCCTCTTCGTCCGACAGCTCCCCTTCCGACCGGTCATCCCGCTCTCTCCTCTCTTGACTGGTAAGCCTCCCGGGTGGTGAAGCCCCCGAGGCCGTGGTGTGAGATAGCGGTGGGGCCATCCTTCCTCCAGAAGCACTGCTGCTGACAGACAGGCGTCGCTGCCCTGACCTGACAGCCTGTCTTCTGACAGTCTTGTTCTTTCCTCCTCCCTGCTCGGTAGTCAGGCTGCTGCTCTTCTCCCGCCTGTTGCTGCCACTTCCTCCGGCCACACGTTCCTCCGTCAGGCTCCGCCCACTCTGGTTCCGCACCGACTGACTGGGGCCCTCTCCCAGGGCTCTGCTCGGCTCCCCGATCCTCTCCACGACCCCTCTGGATGTCCTCTGTGCGGCATGGACGGACTGTCCCTTCTGCTGCGCTCCCCAGGCAGGGAACCGGCGCCATAATGGCCCCGCCCCCCGAGTTCGGCCGGCGGCGTGTAGACCGCCCAGGGGCTGCTTTTTCTTGTCTCCGCTTCACCGGGGGGGCCGACCGCACATCCCCCGGGCTTCCCATCCTCCGAACGGGCCTGGATGCAGGCCCTGGTGAAAAACGCGCCGGATGCCGAGACCTCCGCGCGCGGCCGGACACCTCACCCGCCGCCGATCCGCACGGTTCTTCTCCTCCAATGTCCCCTACTTGCTGTTTTAGCCATTCCGGTCCTTTCTGCGCTGCTGCCCTTCTCAGCTTCTCCAAAATTTCCTCTACGGCGGCCATTATGGAGGAGCAGTAGTGAAAAAACTGCCTCCTCTGTTAAACTTTTTTCTCACACTGACCTCTCTACTCCTCCCCCCCCTTAAATATCACCACTCCCCCTTTGCTACCAACTTAACTTTCGGGCCTCCCCTTTCTCCCATAAAACCTTTACCTGCTCTTTTAACCCTTTCAGTGTCTCCATTAGACACACTGTCATGTCCGGCCCTACACTACCCCTCCTTCTAGTCAGTTTCATTCCGGGCCTCACTAAACCAACACAAACCGAGATTTCTTCACTAGAAAACCGAAATTTCTCCCCACAAAAATTGACTACAGAATTGAGACACCAAATGAACACTTAACCATAGACAAACACTTTAGGCTACATCAACTAGGGCCCATAGGAGGACTAAAACACTGGCTATACAACCAAACAACACATCCGAAAACGCCAAAGTTACATAAAACACAAAATAACACGGTTCAAACATACACTCTTGTTCCCAAATACAAACAAATACTTTGCTCTGAAAGTTGGAGGGTCAACAGATACACAGGACCAAGACAATGCTGCTTGAACTTTCCCTCTCAAAACAAAAGAACTCCCCCCATGCTATCATGAATGCTATTGCCCAGAAACCTGTAAAACATGACCCAGCAATGCATGGCCGCCCTTCCCCCCTCAGCAACATGGCCACTTGAATATGCGGCACCCATTTTTAAACCAAACCTTTTCTAAACGACCATCTGTGGGTGCACTTGTATGGGGACATGTGTCTTGCTTGTTGGTCCCATACATAGGTAATATACACAATCCATACATTTATATCCCATATACTCACAAACGTATTACACAACATACACTTACACAAACATTTTAGGTTGTATTAAATGGGTCCTATAGAGGAGTTAAGTTTCCAAACCAATAGACCTATCTACAATGACAAACATACAACTAAAATCCCGCCATTATACCAAAAGATGAAAAATGTGTTCTTTTACAAAGCAGAACCTACCTGCCTCAGGACAACAAAGGATTTCAAACAGTTTGATGTCCTGGACTGGGATCCGCTCTCCCCCCTCCTGATCCAATGTGTAGGAGGTTCTATTCGCTCCATAAAAATACTGGCTCGCCCTCTGATCGCCATCACTGATGAGGAAATTCTGCTATTCGCTACGCGTAATCCATGTCTCCTGCGCTAAATAAGCGCCCATTCAGCCTTCTGGTATAATGCATCTGTGTACACCCGTATCTTCCCAAGTAACAGACATAACCACCGTTCTCACATCCTTCGCTCCACAGCCGATGAGCCCTGACCATGGGCGCAATGTTTATTTATATAACAATAGAGTTTGGTTGCTTCATAATCAGCCAATCAAGCACCGGTAAACAGGAGGAGTTATACAAATCTCAACCAATGACTAGGGGAGTTTATGGGCGTGTCTGTACAGAGGCAGTGATTTCCCGCCCCCTGTCCGTGCTCTTGAGCTACAGATAGAAACCACATGGCTGGCCTTAGAATTCATGAACCCTGCCCCCGACCACAACGCACCCAAAGACTCACATTTTTACCGTTGGTGTGAATCCTTATTCTGCATTGTTCAGAGAACAACGCATCCCCGGATTATTCTACCATTCCTGAGGATGGGAGATTATCTGCAGGGACACGCCATAGTCCCTCCATGTGCTGATCAGATATTCAGAGCGACACAAGTGTACATCCCCCATAACCGATAATGTCTTCACAGAGGGAGCACATCGCCCCCCAGACGATTGTCTGTGCATTGCACAGGGGCCCTTCGCTGGGGGACATATCCCCACTCTACAAACACTTCTCTGCAACCTCAGTAAGCTTTTCACTACCAAAACAGATCTCAACCAGCGTCAGTCGGCCCCAGTCAGCTCTTTAGAGCGGGAGAACTAACACTGGGAGACACGATGACAAAACATATTAAATACATCTTAGGGCCCTTTCACACATGCGGACCGTTCGTCCGTTTTTTCATCCATCCATTTACGGATTAAAATGGACATCAATGCATCTCTATGGGATAGCGGTTGATCATCCGCTAACGTCCGTAACATCTGTCTCCGCTAAGCTCCGTTCTTCATGATGGAGGAAAACCCTATTTTTCCATCCGTCTGCCGATCGGATGAGATGAAAACGGACAGACGGTCAGTTTTCATCCAATCCCCTCATGGAGGAAAGGGGAGATCTGACTGGTCCGTTTTATGCAGAGACGGACTAGTCATCCGCCGGCTCAGCGAGGATCAACGGATCCATCCCTGCTGAGCAAGCGGGTGTCCAAAAGCGGATCCTCCCAGAATCCGCACATAGTTACATAGTTACATAGTAGGTGAGGTTGAAAAAAGAGTCCATCAAGTCCAACCTATGTGAGTGATTATATGTCAGTATTACATTGTATATCCCTGTATGTTGTGGTCATTCAGGTGATTATCTAATAGTTTCTTGAAGCTATCAATGCTCCCCGCTGAGACCACCGCCTGTGGAAGGGAATTCCACATCCTTGCCGCTCTTACAATAAAGAACCCTCTACGTAGTTTAAGGTTAAACCTCTTTTCTTCTAATTGTAATGAGTGGCCACAAGTCTTATTAAACTCTCTTCTGTGAAAAAGTTTTATCCCTATTGTGGGGTCACCAGTCCGGTATTTGTACATTGTGGGGTCACCAGTCCGGTATTTATATATTGTGGGGTCACCAGTCCGGTATTTATATATTGTGGGGTCACCAGTCCGGTATTTATATATTGTGGGGTCACCAGTCCGGTATTTATATATTGTGGGGTCACCAGTCCGGTATTTGTATATTGTGGGGTCACCAGTCCGGTATTTATACAATGAAATCATATCCCCTCTCAAGCGTCTCTTCTCCAGAGAGAATAAGTTCAGAGCTCACAACCTTTCCTCATAACTAAGATCCTCCAGACCCTTTATTAGCTTTGTTGCCCTTCTTTGTAGTCGCTCCATTTCCAGTACATCCTTCCTGAGGACTGGTGCCCAGAACTGGACAGCATACTCCAGGTGCGGCCGGACCAGAGTCTTGTAGAGCGGGAGAATTATCGTTTTATCTCTGGAGTTGATCCCCCTTTTAATGCCAATATTCTGTTTGCTTTATTAGCAGCAGCTTGGCATTGCATGTCATTGCTGAGCCTATCATCTACTAGGACCCCCAGGTCCTTCTCCATCCTAGATCCCCCCCAGAGGTTCTCCCCCCAGTGTATAGATTGCATTCAGATTTTTGCCACACAAATACATTATTTTACATTTTTCTACATTGAACCTCATTTGCCATGTAGTCGCCCCTCCCCCATTAATTTGTTCAGGTCTTTTTGCAAGGTTTCCACATCCTGCAGAGAAGTTATTGCCCTGCTTAGCTTAGTATCGTCCACAAATACAGAGATTGAACTGTTTATCCCATCCTCCAGGTCATTTATGAACAAATTAAATAGGATTGGTCCCAGCACAGAACCCTGTGGAACCCCACTACCCACCCCTGACCATTCTGAGTACTCCCCATTTATCACCACCCTCTGAACTCGCCCTTGTAGCCAGTTTTCAATCCATGTACTCACCCTATGGTCCATGCCAACGGACCTTATTTTGTACAGTAAACATTTATGGGGAACTGTGTCAAATGCTTTTGCAAAATCCAGATACACCACGTCTACGGGCCTTCCTTTATCTAGATGGCAACTCACCTCTTCATAGAAGGTTAATAGATTGGTTTGGCAAGAACGATTCTTCATGAATCCATGCTGATTACTGCTAATGATATCATTCTTATTACTAAAATCTTGTATATAGTCCCTTATCATCCCCTCCAAGAGTTTACATACTATTGATGTTAGGCTAACTGGTCTGTAATTCCCAGGGATGTTTTTTGGGCCCTTTTTAAATATTGGTGCTACATTGGCTTTTCTCCAATCAGCTGGTACCATTCCAGTCAATAGACTGTAAAAATTAGGAACAACGGTCTGGCAATCACTTGACTGAATTTCCTAAGTACCCTCGGATGCAAGCCATCTGGTCCCGGAGATTTATTAATGTTAAGTTTCTCAAGTCTAATTTTAATTCCGTCCTCTGTTAACCATGTAGGTGCTTCCTGTGTTGTGTCATGAGGATAAACACTGCAGTTTTGGTTACTGAAGCCCCCCGATTCACTCGTGAAGACTGAGGAGAAGAATAAATTCAATACCTCTGCCATCTCCCAATCCTTTGTAACCAGATGTCCTTCCTCATTCTTTATGGGGCCAATATGGTCTGTCCTCCCTTTTTTACTGTTTACATACTTAAAGAATTTCTTGGGATTTTTTTTTGCTCTCCTCCGCTATGTGTCTTTCATGTTCTATCTTAGCCATCCTAATTGAACCCTTACATTTCTTGTTGCATTCTTTATAAAGTCTGAATGCTGTGGATGATCCCTCAACCTTGTATTTTTTGAAGGCCTTCTCCTTTGCTTTTATATGCATTTTTACATTGGAGTTAAGCCATCCAGGACTTTTGTTCGCTCTTTTAAATTTATTACCCAATGTGATAGATTGGCTAATGCCCTTATTTAATATGCTCTTAAAGCAAACCCATCTCTCCTCCGTATTCTTTGTTCCTAATATTTTATCCCAATTTATGCCTTTTAGCAAGGTTTGTAGTTTAGGGAAGTTGGCTCTTTTGAAATTTAGTGTCTTTGTATTCCCTTTATGTTTCCTATTTGTGTGATTTATACTGAAACGAATTGACCTGTGATCGCTGTTACCTAAATTGCCCCGTATTTCCACATCTGTTATCAGGTCTGTATTGTTGGTAATCAGTAGATCTAGTAATGTTTTATTTCTAGTTGGTGCGTCTACCATCTGACCCATAAAATTGTCCTGCAAGACATTAAGGAACTGGCGAGCCTTAAATGAATGCGCGGTTCCCTCCGCCCAGTCTATGTCTGGATAATTAAAATCCCCCATTATGATAACACTTCCCATCCTTGCTGATAATCCAATTTGTGATAGGAGATCCGTCTCCACTTCCTCCCTCAGGTTAGGGGGCCTATAGCATACTCCCAGTATTATTTTCCCCTTAGCTTCATCCCTTTGGAGCTCTACCCATAAAGATTCCACCTCCTCTCTAGCTCCCTCAGTGATGTCATCTCTCACATTCACTCGTACATTATTCTTGATATATAGGCATACCCCTCCCCCTTTTTTACCCTCTCTATCCTTGCGGTATAGGGTATACCCTTGAATGTTTGCCAGCCAATCATGAGAGCTGTTGAACCAGGTCTCTGAAATTCCCACAAAATCCAAATCCTCCTTGTACAACAGTATCTCTAGTTCACCCATCTTGTCCGCCATGCTCCTGGCATTGGTGAACATGCCACATAGTTTAGACCGGTCACATATTACTCTCTTATTGGGTGTTTTGAGATTGCAACTAGGACTTGCTACTATACTCACCTTGTGTTTTTGTGCTTTGGTTAACCTACCACTAATGCCCCCAATACTACCCTCTGGAATATCTTCCGCGCTGGCTATCACTGTCTCTGGACCCTCCCCCCCATCGCCTAGTTTAAAAACCCCTCTAAGAGAGATATCATTTTGCCCCTGTTCAAATCATTAGTAAGACCTCATCTGGAATATGCAGTTCAGTTTTGGGCACCAGTTCTCAAAAACGATATTGGGGAACTGGAGAAGGTGCAGAGAAGGGCAACCAAACTGATAAGGGGCATGGAGGAGCTCAGCTATGAGGAAAGATTAGAGGAACTGAATTTATTCACTCTTGAGAAGAGGAGAATAAGGGGGGATATGATCACCATGTTCAAATATGTAAGGTGTGCATATAGTGAACTTGGTGTTGAGTTATTCTCTTTACGGCCAACCCAGAGGATAAGGGGGCTCTCTTTACGTCTAAAGGAAAAGAGATTTCATCTCCAAATACGGAAAGGTTTCTTCACAGTAAGAGCTGTGAAAATGTGGAATAGACTCCCTCCAGAGGTGGATCTGGCCAGCTCAGTAGATTGCTTTAAGAAAGGCCTGGATACTTTCCTAAATGTACAGAATATAACTGGGTACTGACATTTATAGGTAAAGTTGATCCAGGGAAAATCCGATTCCCTCTTGGGGGATCAGGAAGGAATTTTTTCCCCTGCTGTAGCAAATTGGAGCATGATCTACTGGGGTTTTTTGCCTTCCTCTGGATCAACTGTGGGTATAGTATTGGGTATATTGGATTGTACAATATTTTTTTTTTTTTTTTTATGGTTGAACTGGATGGACTTGTGTCTTTTTTCAACCTGACTAACTATGTAACTATGTAACCGACTGAGAAGTTGGCCCAGTCCTCCAGGAACCCAAACCCCTCCTTACTACACCAGCTCTTCAGCCACTTGTTTACTTCCCTAATCTCCCTCTGCCTCTCTGGTGTGGCTCGATGTACCGGTAGTATTCCTGAGAACACTACCTTGGAGGTCCTTTTCCTCAATTTAGCTCCTAAGTCCCTAAAATCGTTCTTTAGGACACTCCATCTGCCTCTGACTTTGTCATTGGTGCCAATGTGCACCATGACAGCCGGGTCTTCCCCAGCCCCTCCCAGTAATCTGTCCACAAGATCCGTGATGTGCCGAACCCGAGCGCCCGGTAGACAACATACTGTTCGGCTCTTCAGGTCTTGGTTACAGATTGCCCTCTCTGTCCTTCTAAGAATTGAGTCCCCTACCACCAGAATCTGTCTTTCCTTTCCCTTTGCTGCCCCCCCCCCCCCTCTCACTGGAGGAGTTCTTCCCCCGGCAGCTAGGAGAGTCCCTCATCTCCAGCAGTGCTGGTCCCTGACTGGTTTCACCAATGTCACTCAATGGAGCGTACTTATTGGGATGCTCCAGTCCTGGATCGGCCTCTCTGGCACTTCCCCCTCTACCCCTCCTGACTGTCACCCATCTACTCTTTGCTAGTGCCGGCACCTCTTTGTCTCCACCCGCCTCTGTGCTGGCCCCTCCTGCACCTCTTTGTCTCCACCCCCTCTGTGCTGGCCCCTGCCTGCACCTCTTTGTCTCCACCCGCCTCTGTGCTGGCCCCTGCCGGCACCTGCCGTGTACATTCCTGGCTCACCTTTAGTATGGAGGGACTTCTCAGTGCTGACAGTTGCTTCCCCAGATTCAGAACCTGGGCTTCCAGGGAAACAATGTGCTTACATTTGCACAGCAGTATTCTCCCTCGATCGGATGATCAAGGAACGCATACATGCCGCAAGATGTACAAAGAGTCGCCTCTCCACACCCGCCGGGCATCGTACCTATTAAATTTAGTGAGGATTTGGGGATTTTACCCTGTCCAAATTACCTAACAGCTAGCTTCCTGGCACTAAGGCTATGTTTCCACTAGTGCGTCCCCAAAGTCGCGCGATTTTGCCGCGATTTTTTTACCGCGATTTTACCGCGACTTTTTACCGCGATTTGGAGCAATGCCTGTATCTATGGACCTCAAGTCGCATCAAAGTGGGACCAAAGTAGTGCAGGGACTACTTTGAAGTCGCTGCAACTTGAAGTCGCACAGATATGAACGGTACTCATTGGAAATCATGGGAAACAATTTGTCATGCGACTTTTCAGTCCCAAGTCGCATGAAAAGTCGCACTAGTGGAAACAGAGCCTAATACTCAAGGCAATACACAGGTACACGACAAGACAATACACAGGTACACAACAAGACAATACACAATACACAGGTACACAACAAGACAATACACAGGTACACGACAAGACAATACACAGGTACACGACAAGACAATACACAGGTACACGACAAGACAATACACAGGTACACAACAAGACAATACACAGGTACACAACAAGACAATACACAGGTACACAACAAGACAATACACAGGTACTCACAGACCTACGTGCACTCGCAGAACAGTCGCAGACCTACGTGCACTCGCAATACTCAAGTATACAGTACACAATACACAAGTACTAACGATCCACACACACTACTCAGACAACACTCAGGTACTCACACTACACAGGTACTATGACCCCTGTTATAACCTCCTGTTTTAAACTCTGGTTTTAACTCACCACTTAGACCAGTTCCACTTGGACTAAGTTCCCACAGCCTCACAATGAGCAGGTGAAAGAGAATAAAATTCCCACAACACTGTACTGTGTATTAAACCTGCTGCAGCAAAACTGATATTTCTAAAGAAGAAAAACACTTTCCCTGCAAGATTTCTTTATTTTATAAACAATGGCTTGCGGAGCCAGTCTGTGTGATGAGGCCACAATTTTGTGCACTGGGAACAGGATTAGAGATTTTTTGGATACATTTTGGTGTCTGTTTTGCAGACTTTGGATAGAAGTAATATTGGTGGAAAAATTGGTCTTTGGGTGTCAGCGGTGCCTTCACACCGTAACCCTATAGAGGTACTCTTGATGAAAGCAAAAATTGGCCTTGCTGTCAAAAATTGCAATCATATGCACCTGTCAAACAGGTGCAGAAAAATCGGTGCTTGGTGGTAATTGTGCCTATGAAACCTACACCAAAAACTCTTCCATATTAAATCAACACCCACAAAGCTAGGCACCCTAGACAGACTTTCAGAGATTCAGATCCATAAAGCACTTAATCGGTGACATCGGTATCAGGGACTTGATAGCTGCTGCTAATCCAGGACCGATTAATTTTGATAAATGTCAGCCCGTCCACAGAGTCTGTGGACAGATGCGCTCTTATCTGTCACAAAACCTCCTGCAGCACTGAATGCCTTTTCGGAAAGCATGCTGGATGCAGGGCAGCCGAGCAGCTCAAATGCATACTGGGCAAGTTCTGGCCAGTGGTCTATTCTCATGACCCAGTAACTCAGTGTATCTTGAACTGGAAAGCTCTCCGTGTCTGTTTTCAGTCCTAGATAATCTTCCACCATATGATGCAGACACTGCTAATAGGATGTGGAAGCTGACAGCCCTGGTCGCCTAGGACTAAAAAAAGTTGAAAAACATCACTGAGGCAGCCTCCTTCACCTCGCTGTTGCCCTTTTCGATTTTGGAGTTTTTATTTGGCTGGTCTTAGTGGAAGTTTCCATTCTTTTGGACTATCATCTGTCACGTGTGGTTGGTTATTATCTATGTCATACAGAAGTTTCCATTCTTCTGGACTATCGTCTGTCATGTGTGGTCGGTGGTCTATGCCATGCAGTGACGTGGAGATTTTGCTATACGATATGCGTAATCCATGTCTCTTGTGCTAATAAGCGCCCTTTCAGCCTTTTGGTATAATGCATCTTACTAAACCCGTCTAAGTAAACAGACATGACCACCATCTTATATCCTCAGCTCGAATGTCTGCTGTCACGTGCCCAGGCACTTCGTTTTTATGTATCGGCAACAAAAGGAAATGACAAACAGGAAGTCATGGCCCCAACAGCCAATCGCTACCTCCATGCAAAATGACATCATAGGAAATGACAACACAGGAAATGACAACACTAAAGGGGAGGGCATCCACAGGAGTGGGAGGAAGAAGTGCACATTTCTCATCCACTTGAGGCATGTACACTGCCCTCCCCAGCCACATTCATGCACATCCACCATCTTGGTCAGCATGGAGCCCACTCAATACTGCTCAGAGTAACCAGTATCTAGTAAGATCATTCTACTTGTTCTTACAGGCTTGAGATGATCTGCAGGGACATTGCTACTGCTGTTGTCAATATACTGTACGAGTATACCAACAAGGCAGATAGCAATGTCCTCTTATTACAGCAGATATGTATCCAAAAAGGGGTAGTGTATCCATCAGGGAGATAAAATAATACGCTTCTCTCGTTATGCGGACTTCACTTCTCTAATGTGTATAGACATTTGAAGGCAAGAAGCCCAACGCATTGCGCTTGATACTTACAAACCGGCAGACGCCCCACACACAGAGAACATGTCTCCAAGCCCATGAGAAGGTTTTCATACTGACCGTTTTACCGCTGGTCCCGATTCAACCCAAGTGCGCTCTGCTACGGGGCTCCTCGATTAAATCAGACACAGGGAGATAGATGACAATCTATAAAACACACATCCCAGAATAAAATGTCCACACGAGTCCATATAATAAAATTTCCACAACAGCAGAAGTTTCCATTCTTCTGGACTATCGCCTGTCACGTGTGGTCGGTTATTATCTATGCCATGTGGAAGTTTATTATAGAAAACTAGACATGGACATGGCAGGAACGGCATTTCACATACACAAAACTGACAAGGAATAAAGAAGAAATTGCATTTGATTTATGTGCCCAAAGAAACTTTTAGAAAGAAATGGAAACACTGATGATTAAAACGGGTTCTCTCAGTAATTGCTTTTGAAAAATCTCCTTATCTGTGGTGTGTAGCGCACACAAATCATTCACAAGTCCCATCTGCGGGGAGATAATAAAGCACGTGGGACATCCCCAGTGGAAGGATTTGACTTAATTTGCTGAAGGTGTAATAGAATGCAAGGAAACAGATTGTGTCTCGTGTGATAAAATAAGAAATGGATTTCTCTTCGCAGGACAGAATAAAATGTGAAGATTGCAATATCTCGTCTACAATAGAAGATCTGTGTGTACACAACGTTTTATAACAATTCCATTATGACAGCAGAGCGTGCTTTGCTGGGAACATGCTTGTGAGGTGGGATCTAGGGGGGAGGGGGCATTTCTTCATTTGACAGACTCTTCTAGCTTGAAGCAGAGGAACTGCATACAGAACCGGCTCAGAGAGGTCCAAATGTCAAGCAAGAGAAGATGTTCCTCATTCTGAAGACTTTCTTCATTTTCCCACTTGGAATGACCATTAATCTGTGAAGGCGATGCTTAGTAGACTGGAGACGCGGACTGTGCTGCTGGGAGAAACCAGCCGAGTGAAAATTCACTCACCTCCAACAATAAGCTGAAACCTTTCCTGCACTCCCCCTGTGCTCCATTCAGAAGGCAATACTTACATAACCAACCAAACCCAAAGCCCCTGCAAGCTTTAACAGGACCAGTGTTCCACCCATCACCAGTGTTCCCATCACCGATCACATCATCACCAGTGTTCTCATCACTAATCACATCCATCACCAGTGTTCCCATCACTGATCACATCATCACCAGTGTTCTCATCACTGATCACATCATCACCAGTGTTCTCATCACTGATCACATCATCACCAGTGTTCCCATCACTGATCACATCCATCACCAGTGTTCCCATCACTAATCACATCCATCACCAGTGTTCTCATCACTAATCACATCATCACCAGTGTTCTCATCACTGATCACATCATCACCAGTGTTCCCATCACTAATCACATCCATCACCAGTGTTCCCATCACTAATCACATCCATCACCAGTGTTCCCATCACTAATCACATCCATCACCAGTGTTCCCATCACTGATCACATCATCACCAGTGTTCTCATCACTAATCACATCATCACCAGTGTTCCCATCACTGATCACATCATCACCAGTGTTCCCATCACTGATCACATCATCACCAGTGTTCTCATCACTGATCACATCATCACCAGTGTTCCCATCACTGATCACATCATCACCAGTGTTCTCATCACTGATCACATCATCACCAGTGTTCCCATCACTGATCACATCATCACCAGTGTTCTCATCACTGATCACATCATCACCAGTGTTCTCATCACTGATCACATCATCACCAGTGTTCCCATCACTGATCACATCATCACCAGTGTTCCCATCACTGATCACATCCATCACCAGTGTTCCCATCACTGATCACACCCATCACCAGTGTTCTCATCACTGATCACATCATCACCAGTGTTCCACCCATCACCAGTGTTCCCATCACTGATCACATCCATCACCAGTGTTCCCATCACTGATCACACCCATCACCAGTGTTCTCATCACTGATCACATCATCACCAGTGTTCCCATCACTGATCACATCATCACCAGTGTTCCCATCACTGATCACATCCATCACCAGTGTTCCCATCACTGATCACACCCATCACCAGTGTTCCCATCACTGATCACATCATCACCAGTGTTCCCATCACTGATCACATCCATCACCAGTGTTCCCATCACTGATCACACCCATCACCAGTGTTCTCATCACTGATCACATCATCACCAGTGTTCCACCCATCACCAGTGTTCCCATCACTGATCACATCCATCACCAGTGTTCCCATCACTGATCACACCCATCACCAGTGTTCTCATCACTGATCACATCATCACCAGTGTTCCCATCACTAATCACATCATCACCAGTATTCTCATCACTAATCACATCATCACCAGTGTTCTCATCACTGATCACATCATCACCAGTGTTCTCATCACTGATCACATCATCACCAGTGTTCCCATCACTGATCACATCCATCACCAGTGTTCTCATCACTGATCACATCATCACCAGTGTTCCCATCACTGATCACATCATCACCAGTGTTCTCATCACTGATCACATCATCACCAGTGTTCTCATCACTGATCACATCATCACCAGTGTTCCCATCACTGATCACATCCATCACCAGTGTTCCCATCACTGATCACATCCATCACCAGTGTTCCCATCACTGATCACATCCATCACCAGTGTTCCCATCACTGATCACATCATCACCAGTGTTCTCATCACTGATCACATCATCACCAGTGTTCTCATCACTGATCACATCATCACCAGTGTTCTCATCACTAATCACATCATCACCAGTGTTCCCATCACTGATCACATCATCACCAGTGTTCTCATCACTGATCACATCATCACCAGTGTTCCCATCACTGATCACATCATCACCAGTGTTCTCATCACTGATCACATCCATCACCAGTGTTCTCATCACTAATCACTTCCATCACCAGTGTTCCCATCACTGATCACATCCATCACCAGTGTTCTCATCACTGATCACATCATCACATCCATCACCAGTGTTCTCATCACTGATCACATCATCACCAGTGTTCTCATCACTGATCACATCATCACCAGTGTTCCCATCACTGATCACATCATCACCAGTGTTCTCATCACTGATCACATCATCACCAGTGTTCCCATCACTGATCACATCATCACCAGTGTTCTCATCACTGATCACATCATCACCAGTGTTCCCATCACTGATCACATCATCACCAGTGTTCTCATCACTGATCACATCCATCACCAGTGTTCCCATCACTGATCACATCATCACCAGTGTTCCCATCACTGATCACATCCATCACCAGTGTTCTCATCACTGATCACATCATCACCAGTGTTCTCATCACTGATCACATCATCACCAGTGTTCCCATCACTAATCACATCATCACCAGTGTTCCCATCACTGATCACATCATCACCAGTGTTCCCATCACTGATCACATCATCACCAGTGTTCTCATCACTGATCACATCATCACCAGTGTTCCCATCACTGATCACATCATCACCAGTGTTCTCATCACTGATCACATCATCACCAGTGTTCTCATCACTGATCACATCATCACCAGTGTTCCCATCACTGATCACATCATCACCAGTGTTCTCATCACTGATCACATCATCACCAGTGTTCCCATCACTGATCACATCATCACCAGTGTTCCCATCACTAATCACATCATCACCAGTGTTCTCATCACTGATCACATCATCACCAGTGTTCCCATCACTGATCACATCCATCACCAGTGTTCCCATCACTGATCACATCATCACCAGTGTTCCCATCACTGATCACATCCATCACCAGTGTTCCCATCACTGATCACATCCATCACCAGTGTTCCCATCACTGATCACATCATCACCAGTGTTCCCATCACTGATCACACCCATCACCAGTGTTCCCATCACTGATCACATCATCACCAGTGTTCCCATCACTGATCACACCCATCACCAGTGTTCCCATCACTGATCACACCATCACCAGTGTTCTCATCACTGATCACATCATCACCAGTGTTCCCATCACTGATCACATCATCACCAGTGTTCTCATCACATCATCACCAGTGTTCTCATCACTGATCACATCATCACCAGTGTTCCCATCACTGATCACATCATCACCAGTGTTCTCATCACTGATCACATCCATCACCAGTGTTCTCATCACATCATCACCAGTGTTCTCATCACTGATCACATCCATCACCAGTGTTCCCATCACTGATCACATCATCACCAGTGTTCCCATCACTGATCACATCATCACCAGTGTTCTCATCACTGATCACATCATCACCAGTGTTCTCATCACTGATCACATCATCACCAGTGTTCCCATCACTGATCACATCATCACCAGTGTTCCCATCACTGATCACATCATCACCAGTGTTCTCATCACTGATCACATCATCACCAGTGTTCCCATCACTAATCACATCATCACCAGTGTTCCCATCACTGATCACATCATCACCAGTGTTCCCATCACTGATCACATCCATCACCAGTGTTCCCATCACTGATCACATCACCAGTGTTCCCATCACTAATCACATCATCACCAGTGTTCTCATCACTGATCACATCCATCACCAGTGTTCCCATCACTGATCACATCATCACCAGTGTTCCCATCACTGATCACATCATCACCAGTGTTCTCATCACTGATCACATCATCACCAGTGTTCTCATCACTGATCACATCATCACCAGTGTTCCCATCACTGATCACATCATCACCAGTGTTCTCATCACTGATCACACCCATCACCAGTGTTCTCATCACTGATCACATCATCACCAGTGTTCCCATCACTGATCACATCATCACCAGTGTTCCCATCACTGATCACATCCATCACCAGTGTTCCCATCACTGATCACATCCATCACCAGTGTTCTCATCACTGATCACATCATCACCAGTGTTCCCATCACTGATCACATCATCACCAGTGTTCTCATCACTGATCACACCCATCACCAGTGTTCTCATCACTGATCACATCATCACCAGTGTTCTCATCACTGATCACATCATCACCAGTGTTCTCATCACTGATCACATCATCACCAGTGTTCTCATCACTAATCACATCATCACCAGTGTTCCCATCACTGATCACATCATCACCAGTGTTCCCATCACTGATCACATCATCACCAGTGTTCCCATCACTGATCACATCATCACCAGTGTTCCCATCACTGATCACATCATCACCAGTGTTCCCATCACTGATCACATCCATCACCAGTGTTCCCATCACTGATCACATCCATCACCAGTGTTCTCATCACTGATCACATCATCACCAGTGTTCCCATCACTGATCACATCCATCACCAGTGTTCCCATCACTGATCACATCATCACCAGTGTTCTCATCACTGATCACATCATCACCAGTGTTCCCATCACTGATCACATCATCACCAGTGTTCCCATCACTGATCACATCATCACCAGTGTTCCCATCACTGATCACATCCATCACCAGTGTTCCCATCACTGATCACATCATCACCAGTGTTCCCATCACTGATCACATCATCACCAGTGTTCCCATCACTGATCACATCATCACCAGTGTTCCCATCACTGATCACATCATCACCAGTGTTCCCATCACTGATCACATCCATCACCAGTGTTCCCATCACTGATCACATCATCACCAGTGTTCCCATCACTGATCACATCATCACCAGTGTTCTCATCACTGATCACATCATCACCAGTGTTCCCATCACTGATCACATCCATCACCAGTGTTCCCATCACTGATCACATCATCACCAGTGTTCTCATCACTGATCACATCATCACCAGTGTTCTCATCACTAATCACATCATCACCAGTGTTCCCATCACTGATCACATCATCACCAGTGTTCCCATCACTGATCACATCATCACCAGTGTTCCCATCACTGATCACATCCATCACCAGTGTTCCCATCACTGATCACATCATCACCAGTGTTCCCATCACTGATCACATCATCACCAGTGTTCCCATCACTGATCACATCATCACCAGTGTTCCCATCACTGATCACATCCATCACCAGTGTTCCCATCACTGATCACATCATCACCAGTGTTCCCATCACTGATCACATCATCACCAGTGTTCTCATCACTGATCACATCATCACCAGTGTTCCCATCACTGATCACATCATCACCAGTGTTCCCATCACTGATCACATCATCACCAGTGTTCTCATCACTGATCACATCATCACCAGTGTTCTCATCACTGATCACATCATCACCAGTGTTCTCATCACTGATCACATCCATCACCAGTGTTCTCATCACTGATCACATCCATCACCAGTGTTCTCATCACTGATCACATCCATCACCAGTGTTCCCATCACTGATCACATCATCACCAGTGTTCTCATCACTGATCACATCCATCACCAGTGTTCCCATCACTGATCACATCATCACCAGTGTTCCCATCACTGATCACATCATCACCAGTGTTCTCATCACTGATCACATCATCACCAGTGTTCTCATCACTGATCACATCCATCACCAGTGTTCTCATCACTGATCACATCCATCACCAGTGTTCTCATCACTGATCACATCATCACCAGTGTTCTCATCACTGATCACATCATCACCAGTGTTCTCATCACTGATCACATCCATCACCAGTGTTCCCATCACTAATCACATCATCACCAGTGTTCTCATCACTGATCACATCATCACCAGTGTTCTCATCACTGATCACATCATCACCAGTGTTCCCATCACTGATCACATCATCACCAGTGTTCCCATCACTGATCACATCATCACCAGTGTTCTCATCACTGATCACATCATCACCAGTGTTCTCATCACTGATCACATCATCACCAGTGTTCCCATCACTGATCACATCATCACCAGTGTTCCCATCACTGATCACATCATCACCAGTGTTCCCATCACTGATCACATCATCACCAGTGTTCCCATCACTGATCACATCATCACCAGTGTTCCCATCACTGATCACATCCATCACCAGTGTTCCCATCACTGATCACATCATCACCAGTGTTCCCATCACTAATCACATCATCACCAGTGTTCCCATCACTAATCACATCCATCACCAGTGTTCCCATCACTGATCACATCCATCACCAGTGTTCCCATCACTAATCACATCCATCACCAGTGTTCTCATCACTGATCACATCATCACCAGTGTTCTCATCACTGATCACATCATCACCAGTGTTCTCATCACTAATCACATCATCACCAGTGTTCCCATCACTGATCACATCCATCACCAGTGTTCCCATCACTGATCACATCATCACCAGTGTTCCCATCACTAATCACATCATCACCAGTGTTCTCATCACTAATCACTTCCATCACCAGTGTTCTCATCACTGATCACATCATCACATCCATCACCAGTGTTCTCATCACTGATCACATCATCACCAGTGTTCCCATCACTAATCACATCATCACCAGTGTTCCCATCACTGATCACATCCATCACCAGTGTTCCCATCACATCATCACCAGTGTTCTCATCACTGATCACATCATCACCAGTGTTCTCATCACTGATCACATCCATCACCAGTGTTCTCATCACTGATCACATCCATCACCAGTGTTCTCATCACTGATCACATCATCACCAGTGTTCTCATCACTGATCACATCATCACCAGTGTTCTCATCACTGATCACATCCATCACCAGTGTTCCCATCACTAATCACATCATCACCAGTGTTCTCATCACTGATCACATCATCACCAGTGTTCTCATCACTGATCACATCATCACCAGTGTTCCCATCACTGATCACATCATCACCAGTGTTCCCATCACTGATCACATCATCACCAGTGTTCTCATCACTGATCACATCATCACCAGTGTTCTCATCACTGATCACATCATCACCAGTGTTCCCATCACTGATCACATCATCACCAGTGTTCCCATCACTGATCACATCATCACCAGTGTTCCCATCACTGATCACATCCATCACCAGTGTTCCCATCACTGATCACATCATCACCAGTGTTCCCATCACTGATCACATCATCACCAGTGTTCCCATCACTGATCACATCCATCACCAGTGTTCCCATCACTGATCACATCCATCACCAGTGTTCCCATCACATCATCACCAGTGTTCTCATCACTGATCACATCCATCACCAGTGTTCTCATCACTGATCACATCATCACCAGTGTTCTCATCACTGATCACATCATCACCAGTGTTCTCATCACTGATCACATCCATCACCAGTGTTCCCATCACATCATCACCAGTGTTCTCATCACTGATCACATCATCACCAGTGTTCCCATCACTGATCACATCATCACCAGTGTTCCCATCACTGATCACATCATCACCAGTGTTCCCATCACTGATCACATCCATCACCAGTGTTCCCATCACTGATCACATCATCACCAGTGTTCTCATCACTGATCACATCCATCACCAGTGTTCTCATCACTGATCACATCATCACCAGTGTTCTCATCACTGATCACATCATCACCAGTGTTCTCATCACTGATCACATCCATCACCAGTGTTCCCATCACTAATCACATCATCACCAGTGTTCCCATCACTGATCACATCATCACCAGTGTTCCCATCACTGATCACATCATCACCAGTGTTCCCATCACTGATCACATCCATCACCAGTGTTCCCATCACTGATCACATCATCACCAGTGTTCCCATCACTAATCACATCATCACCAGTGTTCCCATCACTGATCACATCCATCACCAGTGTTCCCATCACTGATCACATCCATCACCAGTGTTCTCATCACTGATCACATCATCACCAGTGTTCTCATCACTGATCACATCATCACCAGTGTTCTCATCACTAATCACATCATCACCAGTGTTCCCATCACTGATCACATCCATCACCAGTGTTCCCATCACTAATCACATCATCACCAGTGTTCCCATCACTGATCACATCCATCACCAGTGTTCCCATCACTGATCACATCATCACCAGTGTTCCCATCACTAATCACATCATCACCAGTGTTCCCATCACTGATCACATCCATCACCAGTGTTCCCATCACTGATCACATCATCACCAGTGTTCCCATCACTGATCACATCCATCACCAGTGTTCTCATCACTGATCACATCCATCACCAGTGTTCTCATCACTGATCACATCCATCACCAGTGTTCCCATCACTAATCACATCATCACCAGTGTTCCCATCACTGATCACATCCATCACCAGTGTTCTCATCACTGATCACATCATCACCAGTGTTCCCATCACTGATCACATCATCACCAGTGTTCCCATCACTGATCACATCCATCACCAGTGTTCCCATCACTGATCACATCCATCACCAGTGTTCCCATCACTGATCACATCATCACCAGTGTTCCCATCACTGATCACATCATCACCAGTGTTCTCATCACTGATCACATCATCACCAGTGTTCCCATCACTGATCACATCCATCACCAGTGTTCCCATCACTGATCACATCATCACCAGTGTTCCCATCACTGATCACATCATCACCAGTGTTCTCATCACTGATCACATCATCACCAGTGTTCTCATCACTAATCACATCATCACCAGTGTTCTCATCACTGATCACATCATCACCAGTGTTCCCATCACTGATCACATCATCACCAGTGTTCTCATCACTGATCACATCATCACCAGTGTTCTCATCACTGATCACATCATCACCAGTGTTCCCATCACTGATCACATCCATCACCAGTGTTCCCATCACTGATCACATCCATCACCAGTGTTCCCATCACTGATCACATCATCACCAGTGTTCCCATCACTGATCACATCATCACCAGTGTTCTCATCACTGATCACATCATCACCAGTGTTCCCATCACTGATCACATCCATCACCAGTGTTCTCATCACTAATCACATCATCACCAGTGTTCTCATCACTGATCACATCATCACCAGTGTTCCCATCACTGATCACATCATCACCAGTGTTCTCATCACTGATCACATCATCACCAGTGTTCTCATCACTGATCACATCATCACCAGTGTTCTCATCACTGATCACATCATCACCAGTGTTCCCATCACTGATCACATCATCACCAGTGTTCCCATCACTGATCACATCATCACCAGTGTTCCCATCACTGATCACATCATCACCAGTGTTCCCATCACTGATCACATCATCACCAGTGTTCTCATCACTGATCACATCATCACCAGTGTTCTCATCACTGATCACATCATCACCAGTGTTCTCATCACTGATCACATCATCACCAGTGTTCTCATCACTGATCACATCCATCACCAGTGTTCTCATCACTGATCACATCCATCACCAGTGTTCTCATCACTGATCACATCATCACCAGTGTTCTCATCACTGATCACATCATCACCAGTGTTCCCATCACTGATCACATCATCACCAGTGTTCCCATCACTGATCACATCCATCACCAGTGTTCCCATCACTGATCACATCATCACCAGTGTTCTCATCACTGATCACATCCATCACCAGTGTTCTCATCACTGATCACATCATCACCAGTGTTCCCATCACTGATCACATCATCACCAGTGTTCCCATCACTGATCACATCATCACCAGTGTTCCCATCACTGATCACATCATCACCAGTGTTCTCATCACTGATCACATCATCACCAGTGTTCCCATCACTGATCACATCATCACCAGTGTTCCCATCACTGATCACATCATCACCAGTGTTCCCATCACTGATCACATCATCACCAGTGTTCTCATCACTGATCACATCATCACCAGTGTTCCCATCACTGATCACATCATCACCAGTGTTCCCATCACTGATCACATCATCACCAGTGTTCCCATCACTGATCACATCATCACCAGTGTTCCCATCACTGATCACATCATCACCAGTGTTCCCATCACTGATCACATCATCACCAGTGTTCCCATCACTGATCACATCCATCACCAGTGTTCTCATCACTGATCACATCCATCACCAGTGTTCCCATCACTGATCACATCATCACCAGTGTTCTCATCACTGATCACATCATCACCAGTGTTCCCATCACTGATCACATCCATCACCAGTGTTCCCATCACTGATCACATCCATCACCAGTGTTCCCATCACTGATCACATCATCACCAGTGTTCCCATCACTGATCACATCATCACCAGTGTTCCCATCACTGATCACATCATCACCAGTGTTCCCATCACTGATCACATCATCACCAGTGTTCTCATCACTGATCACATCATCACCAGTGTTCCCATCACTGATCACATCATCACCAGTGTTCCCATCACTGATCACATCATCACCAGTGTTCCCATCACTGATCACATCATCACCAGTGTTCCCATCACTGATCACATCATCACCAGTGTTCTCATCACTGATCACATCATCACCAGTGTTCTCATCACTGATCACATCCATCACCAGTGTTCCCATCACTGATCACATCATCACCAGTGTTCCCATCACTAATCACATCATCACCAGTGTTCTCATCACTAATCACTTCCATCACCAGTGTTCTCATCACTGATCACATCATCACATCCATCACCAGTGTTCTCATCACTGATCACATCATCACCAGTGTTCTTATCACTGATCACATCATCACCAGTGTTCCCATCACTAATCACATCATCACCAGTGTTCCCATCACTGATCACATCCATCACCAGTGTTCCCATCACTGATCACATCATCACCAGTGTTCCCATCACTAATCACATCATCACCAGTGTTCCCATCACTGATCACATCCATCACCAGTGTTCCCATCACATCATCACCAGTGTTCTCATCACTGATCACATCATCACCAGTGTTCTCATCACTGATCACATCCATCACCAGTGTTCCCATCACATCATCACCAGTGTTCTCATCACTGATCACATCATCACCAGTGTTCTCATCACTGATCACATCATCACCAGTGTTCCCATCACTGATCACATCCATCACCAGTGTTCCCATCACTGATCACATCCATCACCAGTGTTCCCATCACTGATCACATCCATCACCAGTGTTCCCATCACTGATCACATCATCACCAGTGTTCCCATCACTGATCACATCCATCACCAGTGTTCCCATCACTGATCACATCCATCACCAGTGTTCCCATCACTGATCACATCCATCACCAGTGTTCCCATCACTGATCACATCCATCACCAGTGTTCCCATCACTGATCACATCCATCACCAGTGTTCCCATCACTGATCACATCATCACCAGTGTTCCCATCACTGATCACATCATCACCAGTGTTCCCATCACTGATCACATCCATCACCAGTGTTCCCATCACTGATCACATCCATCACCAGTGTTCCCATCACTGATCACATCATCACCAGTGTTCCCATCACTGATCACATCATCACCAGTGTTCTCATCACTGATCACATCATCACCAGTGTTCCCATCACTGATCACATCATCACCAGTGTTCTCATCACTAATCACATCATCACCAGTGTTCTCATCACTGATCACATCATCACCAGTGTTCCCATCACTGATCACATCATCACCAGTGTTCTCATCACTGATCACATCATCACCAGTGTTCTCATCACTGATCACATCATCACCAGTGTTCCCATCACTGATCACATCCATCACCAGTGTTCTCATCACTGATCACATCCATCACCAGTGTTCTCATCACTGATCACATCATCACCAGTGTTCCCATCACTGATCACATCCATCACCAGTGTTCCCATCACTGATCACATCATCACCAGTGTTCCCATCACTGATCACATCATCACCAGTGTTCTCATCACTGATCACATCATCACCAGTGTTCCCATCACTGATCACATCCATCACCAGTGTTCTCATCACTAATCACATCATCACCAGTGTTCTCATCACTGATCACATCATCACCAGTGTTCCCATCACTGATCACATCATCACCAGTGTTCCCATCACTGATCACATCATCACCAGTGTTCCCATCACTGATCACATCATCACCAGTGTTCCCATCACTGATCACATCATCACCAGTGTTCCCATCACTGATCACATCATCACCAGTGTTCCCATCACTGATCACATCATCACCAGTGTTCCCATCACTGATCACATCATCACCAGTGTTCTCATCACTGATCACATCATCACCAGTGTTCCCATCACTGATCACATCATCACCAGTGTTCTCATCACTGATCACATCATCACCAGTGTTCTCATCACTGATCACATCATCACCAGTGTTCTCATCACTGATCACATCATCACCAGTGTTCTCATCACTGATCACATCCATCACCAGTGTTCTCATCACTGATCACATCCATCACCAGTGTTCTCATCACTGATCACATCCATCACCAGTGTTCTCATCACTGATCACATCATCACCAGTGTTCTCATCACTGATCACATCATCACCAGTGTTCCCATCACTGATCACATCATCACCAGTGTTCCCATCACTGATCACATCCATCACCAGTGTTCCCATCACTGATCACATCATCACCAGTGTTCTCATCACTGATCACATCATCACCAGTGTTCTCATCACTGATCACATCATCACCAGTGTTCTCATCACTGATCACATCATCACCAGTGTTCTCATCACTGATCACATCCATCACCAGTGTTCTCATCACTGATCACATCCATCACCAGTGTTCTCATCACTGATCACATCCATCACCAGTGTTCTCATCACTGATCACATCATCACCAGTGTTCTCATCACTGATCACATCATCACCAGTGTTCCCATCACTGATCACATCATCACCAGTGTTCCCATCACTGATCACATCCATCACCAGTGTTCCCATCACTGATCACATCATCACCAGTGTTCTCATCACTGATCACATCATCACCAGTGTTCTCATCACTGATCACATCATCACCAGTGTTCCCATCACTGATCACATCATCACCAGTGTTCCCATCACTGATCACATCATCACCAGTGTTCCCATCACTGATCACATCATCACCAGTGTTCTCATCACTGATCACATCATCACCAGTGTTCCCATCACTGATCACATCATCACCAGTGTTCCCATCACTGATCACATCATCACCAGTGTTCCCATCACTGATCACATCATCACCAGTGTTCCCATCACTGATCACATCATCACCAGTGTTCCCATCACTGATCACATCATCACCAGTGTTCCCATCACTGATCACATCCATCACCAGTGTTCTCATCACTGATCACATCCATCACCAGTGTTCCCATCACTGATCACATCATCACCAGTGTTCTCATCACTGATCACATCATCACCAGTGTTCCCATCACTGATCACATCCATCACCAGTGTTCCCATCACTGATCACATCATCACCAGTGTTCCCATCACTGATCACATCATCACCAGTGTTCCCATCACTGATCACATCATCACCAGTGTTCCCATCACTGATCACATCATCACCAGTGTTCCCATCACTGATCACATCATCACCAGTGTTCTCATCACTGATCACATCATCACCAGTGTTCCCATCACTGATCACATCATCACCAGTGTTCCCATCACTGATCACATCATCACCAGTGTTCCCATCACTGATCACATCATCACCAGTGTTCCCATCACTGATCACATCATCACCAGTGTTCCCATCACTGATCACATCATCACCAGTGTTCTCATCACTGATCACATCATCACCAGTGTTCCCATCACTGATCACATCATCACCAGTGTTCTCATCACTGATCACATCATCACCAGTGTTCTCATCACTGATCACATCATCACCAGTGTTCCCATCACTGATCACATCATCACCAGTGTTCTCATCACTGATCACATCATCACCAGTGTTCCCATCACTGATCACATCATCACCAGTGTTCTCATCACATCATCACCAGTGTTCCCATCACTGATCACATCCATCACCAGTGTTCCCATCACTGATCACATCCATCACCAGTGTTCTCATCACTGATCACATCATCACCAGTGTTCCCATCACTGATCACATCATCACCAGTGTTCTCATCACTGATCACATCATCACCAGTGTTCCCATCACTGATCACATCATCACCAGTGTTCTCATCACATCATCACCAGTGTTCCCATCACTGATCACATCCATCACCAGTGTTCCCATCACTGATCACATCCATCACCAGTGTTCTCATCACTGATCACATCCATCACCAGTGTTCCCATCACTGATCACATCATCACCAGTGTTCCCATCACTGATCACATCATCACCAGTGTTCTCATCACTGATCACATCATCACCAGTGTTCCCATCACTGATCACATCATCACCAGTGTTCTCATCACTGATCACATCATCACCAGTGTTCTCATCACTGATCACATCATCACCAGTGTTCCCATCACTGATCACATCATCACCAGTGTTCCCATCACTGATCACATCATCACCAGTGTTCCCATCACTGATCACATCATCACCAGTGTTCCCATCACTGATCACATCATCACCAGTAGGGATGAGCCGAACACCCCCCGGTTCGGTTCGCACCAGAACCCGCGAACGGACCGAAAGTTCGCACGAACGTTAGAACCCCATTGACGTCTATGGGACTCGAACGTTCGAAATCAAAAGTGCTCATTTTAAAGGCTAATTTGCATGGTATTGTCCTAAAAAGGGTTTGGGGACCCGGGTCCTACCCCAGGGGACATGTATCAATGCAAAAAAAACTTTTAAAAACGGCCGTTTTTTCGGGAGCAGTGATTTTAATGATGCTTAAAGTAAAAAAAAAAAAGTGAAATATTCCTTTAAATATGGTACCTGGGGGGTGTCTATAGTATGCCTGTAAAGTGACGCGTGTTTCCCATGTTTAGAACAGTCCCTGCACCAAATGTCATTTTTAAAGGAAAAAAATCTCATTTAAAACTGCTTGCGGGTTTAATGTCATGTCGGGTCATGGCAATATGGATGAAAATCAGTGAGACAAACGGCATGGGTACCCCCCAGTCCATTACCAGGCCCTTTGGGTCTTGTATGGATATTAAGGGGAACCCCGCACCCAAATTAAAATAAGGAAAGGTGTGGGGCCACCAGGCCCTATATACTCTGAACAGCAGTATACAGGCGGTGCAAACAAGACAGGGACTGTAGGTTTGTTGTTAAGTAGAATATGTTTGTAATTTTGAACATTTTTAATGTGTTTAGCTCCAGCCAAAAAATCTTTTCTAAGCTTTTTGGAAAACATAGGGAAGGGTTATCACCCCTGTGACATTTGTTTTGCGTCTTTCCTCCTCTTCAGAAGATTTCACCTCACTTTTTTGTCCCAATGAAAAATGTTTTTTGAAAATTTGGGTTTTTTTGTGGAACAAGGATTGGAAAGCATCAGTGGAAAGGAGAAATTGTTTTCCCATATTAACTCTTACAGGAGAGAATTTCCCTTCCTTAGGGGTAGATTTCATCTCACTTCCTGTTGTCTCCTTCCGTTTGCAAGTAGGAGTCGTTTGTAAGTTAGATGTTTGAAGGTAGGGTCCTGCCCTATATACTCAGCAGAAATTTGGGCCTTAGGTGTTGCTGTGGCCAAAACACTGTAAGCCCTCACAGGGCCCTGCTGTGAAATATTAGATCAAGAATTGTAATTACATGCCCCTGTTGAACAGGAGCTGAAAAATTAGGCCTTAGGCACTGGTGCTGGTGCCACAACACTGCAACCCCTCACAGACACTCTAGTTGGAACGCAGGAACGAGCCCTGCTGCAAAGTATTGCATCAAAAATTGTAATTACACGCCCCTGTTAGACAGGGGCAGAAAAATTGGGCCTTAGGCACTGGTGCTGGTGCCACAACACTGCAACCCCTCACAGACACTCTAGTTGGAACGCAGGAACGAGCCCTGCTGCAAAGTATTGCATCAAAAATTGTAATTACACGCCCCTGTTAGACAGGGGCAGAAAAATTGGGTCTTAGGCACTGGTGCTGGTGCCACAACACTGCAACCCCTCACAGACACTCTAGTTGAAACGCAGGAACAAGCCCTGCTGCAAAGTATTGCATCAAAAATTGTAATTACACGCCCCTGTTAAACAGGGGCTGAAAAATTGTGCCTTAGGCACTGGTGGTGGCGCCCAGAACCAAAAATGTTCTTACAAGCTATCAGCGTGATGATTGAGGAGGAAGAGGATAATTACTCAGGGATAGTCACTCAGCATCAGCATAGGCAGTCTTTGAAGGGATCTGAGATTTCAAAAAAAATTATTCGGTTACATCAGCATCAGGTGCTTGGTAGCTGGTGGTGATCCAAGACTGATTCATTTTTATGAAGGTCAGCCGATCGACCGAGTCGGTGGACAGACGCACCCTGTGATCGGTTACCACGCCTCCAGCAGCACTGAATGTGCGTTCCGAAAGAACGCTGGATGCAGGACAGGCCAGTAGCTCAATTGCATACTGTGCAAGCTCTGGCCAGTGATCCATCCTCAAGACCCAGTAACCCAGAGGATTTTCGGTGGGAAAGGTGTCCAAGTCTGATCTTGCCCCTAGGTATTCCTGCACCATGTAAAACAGACGCTGGCGATGGTTGCTGGAACCGATCATACCTTGGGGCTGCGGACCAAAAAATTGTCTGAACGCATCGGTCAGACGGCCACCTTCTCCACCGCTCCTTCTTTGACTGACCGAAGCCTCAGCAACACGTTGTCCAGAAACAGGAGTTTGTAACCTCCCAGTCTCTGGGAACGCGTTGCACAGACCTTTCTGCAAGGCCTCCCGAAGATGTTTCATCCTCTGCTCCCTCTGCGATGGCAAGATAAGGTCCGCAACCTTACCCTTGTAACGTGGATCAAGGAGGGTTGCCAGCCAGTATTGGTCCTTCTCCTTGATACCACGAATACGAGGATCCTTACGCAGGCTTTGCAGGATCAGGGAGGCCATGCAGCGTAGGTTTGCTGAGGCATTCGGTCCGGAGTCCTCTGGGTCACTAAGGACAACAACGTCCGCAGCCACCTCCTCCCAGCCACGTACAAGTCCATGTGTTCCTTGGGACTGATCCCTTAAAGACTGCTGATGCTGAGTGCCAGGCTCCACCTCCATACTGACACAATCTTCCTCCTCCTCCTCCTCCTCGTCCTCTTCCTGTGTGATCGGCGGGCACGCAGGAACACTGTCTGGATAAAGGGGGCCTTGAGAGCTAAGGAAGTCCTCCTCTTCCTGCCTCTGTTCTGCCTCAAGTGCCCTGTCCATTATTCCACGCAGCGTGTGCTCCAACAGGTGGACAAGGGGGACAGTGTCACTGATGCATGCACTGTCAGTGCTCACCATCCTCGTGGCCTCCTCGAATGGTGACAGGACAGTGCATGCATCCCTGATCATGGCCCACTGGCGTGGGGAAAAAAAACCAAGGTCCCCTGACCCTGTCCTGGTGCCATAGTCGCACAGGTACTCATTGATGGCCCTCTGCTGCGTGTGCAGCCGCTGCAGCATGGCCAACGTCGAGTTCCACCTGGTGGGCATGTCACAGATTAGGCGGTTCTTGGGCAGGTTAAACTCCTTTTGGAGGTCCGTCAGCCGAGCACTGGCATTATATGACCGGCGGAAATGCACAGAGACTTTCCTGGCCTGCCTCAGGACATCCTGTAAGCCCGGGTACCTGCCCAAGAACCGCTGCACCACCAAGTTAAGGACGTGAGCCAAACAGGGCACATGGGTCAGTTGTCCCTGTCGGAGGGCAGAGAGGAGGTTGGTGCCATTGTCGCAAACCACCATTCCTGCCTTAAGTTGGCGTGGCGTCAACCACCTCTGAACCTGCCCCTGCAGAGCTGACAGAACCTCTGCCCCAGTGTGGCTCCTGTCCCCCAAGCACACCAGCTCAAGCACCGCATGGCATCTTTTGGCCTGCGTACTTGCGTAGCCCCTTGAACGCCTACGGAGCACCGCTGGTTCCGAGGAAGAGGCCATGGAGGAAGAAGAAGAGGAGGGGGTGGAGGAGAGAGGTGTGTCACAATCAGCATTTTGGAGGCGTGGTGGCGGAACAACCTCCAACACTACTGCACCTTGTCCTGCATCCTTCCCAGCTGCCAGCAGAGTCACCCAATGCGCCGTGAAACTTAAGTAACGTCCCTGTCCATGCCTGCTGGACCATGAGTCAGCGGTAATATGCACCTTACCGCTGACCGCCCTGTCCAGCGAGGCATGGACATTGCCTTCCACATGCCGGTAGAGAGCCGGAATCGCCTTCCGTGAGAAAAAGTGGCGTTTGGGTACCTGCCACTGAGGAACCGCACATTCCACAAACTCACGGAAGGGGGCAGAGTCTACCAACTGAAAAGGCAGCAGTTGAAGTGCTAGCAATTTTGCCAAGCTAGCATTCAACCGCTGGGCATGTGGATGGCTGGGAGCAAACTTCTTTCGGCGGTGCAGCAGCTGGGGCAGGGAAATTTGCCTGGTACAATCTGACGTCGGTGTACCAAAAGCAGATTGCCCACAAGTACTTGGCTGTGACACACCTAATTCTACACCTTCATTCCTCTCACTGCAGGTCTCAGAGAGGACTGAAGGTCTAGTGGGGTTGGAAATCTCAGCTGATGAGGAGCAAGGAGAGATCGTCTTTGTTCTTTGGTGTGGGTCTTTCAGATACGCTTGCCAACGAACTGCATGGCAGGTCAACATATGTCTGGTCAAGCATGTGGTACCCAAGCGGGAGATGTTTTGGCCACGCGAGATACGCTTGAGACATATGTTGCAAATAGCAGCGGTGCGATCTGATGCACTCGTCTCAAAAAAGGCCCACACCAAAGAACTTTTTGAATAACGCGCAGAGACTGCAGCGCCCTGCACATGTGGAGCTTTGGGGTGTGATGCAGTCAATGTGCTGCCCTTAGGCTGGCCCCTGGAGGGCATCCTGCCTAGTTGGTGATGTGCCACCTCCTCCTCCTCCTCCTCCTCCTCTCTCCTATCAGGCACCCACGTTGAGTCAGTGACCTCATCATCCCCTCCCTCCTCATCACTGGAGCAAACCTGGCAGTATGCTGCAGCAGGGGGAGCATGACTGCAAGATTGCTGTCCTTCTTGGGCACCCCCTCTGTCCGTGCTCATGTTACTGCCTTCATCGAGCTCAGTATCATCATCAGAGCCTTCCAAACGCTGGGCATCCTCCTGGAGCATGTACCCAACACTGTGGTCAAACAGTTCGAGGGAATCCTCAGGAGGACATGGTGGGGCTAGGGAAGGAGTCACTGATGACATTGAGCTGAGGGAAGAGGCCGCTGCTTTGCCAGACAAAGCACCCTGGGCATGGGTGAGAGAGGATGAGGAGGATGAGGACGGCTTGGTCATCCACTCGACCAAGTTTTCTGCATGTTGCGGCTCAACACGGCCAGCTGCCGAAAAAAAGGCCAAGCGTGTCCCATGGCCACGTGCTGATGAGGATGCACCGTCTCCATGACCAGCACTAGACACAGAGCCTGCTTGCCCTCTCTTATTGGCTTGTGACTGTCTGCCTCTCCTTCTTGGCCTTCCAGACATACTAATGGCCTGTAGCTGCACTAAGCTGGGATAGAACACCTGTAATTTTCTTCAGGTAGCTTTATATACTGTAACCAGACAAGCCTGCCTGTCAGTAGGAAGATAACAGGAACGGATCTAGCTGAACACTGTGAGCAGGACACACTGTACTAAATGTAAATAGTCTAGCTGCCTGACCGTGGTACTAATAGGATCAAAAAGAACACCTGTAATTTTCTTCAGGTAGCTTTATATACTGTAACCAGACAAGCCTGCCTGTCAGTAGGAAGATAACAGGAACGGATCTAGCTGAACACTGTGAGCAGGACGTACTGCACTAAATGTATATAGCAGGAACGGATCTAGCTGAACACTGTGAGCAGGACGCACTGCACTGAATGTAAATAGCAGGAACGGATCTAGCTGAACACTGTGAGCAGGACGCACTGCACTGAATGTAAATAGCAGGAACGGATCTAGCTGAACACTGTGAGCAGGACGCACTGCACTGAATGTAAATACCAGGAACGGATCTAGCTGAACACTGTGAGCAGGACGCACTGCACTGAATGTAAATAGCAGGAACGGATCTAGCTGAACACTGTGAGCAGGACGCACTGCACTGAATGTAAATAGCAGGAACGGATCTAGCTGAACACTGTGAGCAGGACGTACTGCACTAAATGTATATAGCAGGAACGGATCTAGCTGAACACTGTGAGCAGGACGCACTGCACTGAATGTAAATAGCAGGAACGGATCTAGCTGAACACTGTGAGCAGGACGCACTGCACTGAATGTAAATAGCAGGAACGGATCTAGCTGAACACTGTGAGCAGGACACACTGCACTAAATGTAAATAGTCTAGATAGAAGATAACAGGAACGGATCTAGCTAAACTGAATACAGTGTATATATATATATATGCAACACCTGGGATGCATATATATACACAATACACTGTAAGTGCAGCTAACTGACTGACTGTTCTGCCTAATCTATCTAACTCAAATCAAATGACACTGTCTCTCTCTCTCTCTATCTCTCAGCACACCGGAACACACACTACACAGGGCCGCCGTGCAGGCGGCCTTATATAGTGTGGGGTGTGTACTAAATCCCCTGAGCCATAATTGGCCAAAGCCACCCTGGCTTTGGCCAATTACAGCTCTCTCTACTGACGGCGCTGTGATTGGCCAAGCATGCGGGTCATAGTGCATGCTTGGCCAATCATCAGCCAGCAATGCACTGCGATGCCGCAGTGAATTATGGGCCGTGACGCGCCACACGAATTTGGCGCGAACGGCCCATATCGTTCGCAATTCGGCGAACGATCGAACAGCCGATGTTCGAGTCGAACATGGGTTCGACTCGAACACGAAGCTCATCCCTAATCACCAGTGTTCTCATCACTAATCACATCCATCACCAGTGTTCTCATCACTGATCACATCATCACCAGTGTTCCCATCACTGATCACATCCATCACCAGTGTTCCCATCACTGATCACATCATCACCAGTGTTCCCATCACTGATCACATCATCACCAGTGTTCCCATCACTGATCACATCATCACCAGTGTTCCCATCACTGATCACATCATCACCAGTGTTCCCATCACTGATCACATCATCACCAGTGTTCTCATCACTGATCACATCATCACCAGTGTTCCCATCACTGATCACATCATCACCAGTGTTCCCATCACTGATCACATCATCACCAGTGTTCTCATCACATCATCACCAGTGTTCTCATCACATCATCACCAGTGTTCTCATCACATCATCACCAGTGTTCTCATCACATCATCACCAGTGTTCTCATCACATCATCACCAGTGTTCTCATCACATCATCACCAGTGTTCTCATCACATCATCACCAGTGTTCTCATCACTGATCACATCCATCACCAGTGTTCCCATCACTGATCACATCCATCACCAGTGTTCTCATCACTGATCACATCCATCACCAGTGTTCCCATCACTGATCACATCCATCACCAGTGTTCCCATCACTGATCACATCATCACCAGTGTTCTCATCACTGATCACATCCATCACCAGTGTTCCCATCACTGATCACATCCATCACCAGTGTTCCCATCACTGATCACATCATCACCAGTGTTCTCATCACTGATCACATCATCACCAGTGTTCCCATCACTGATCACATCATCACCAGTGTTCTCATCACTGATCACATCATCACCAGTGTTCCCATCACTGATCACATCATCACCAGTGTTCCCATCACTGATCACATCATCACCAGTGTTCCCATCACTGATCACATCCATCACCAGTGTTCTCATCACTGATCACATCCATCACCAGTGTTCTCATCACTGATCACATCATCACCAGTGTTCTCATCACTGATCACATCATCACCAGTGTTCTCATCACTGATCACATCATCACCAGTGTTCTCATCACTGATCACATCATCACCAGTGTTCTCATCACTGATCACATCATCACCAGTGTTCTCATCACTGATCACATCATCACCAGTGTTCCCATCACTGATCACATCATCACCAGTGTTCTCATCACTGATCACATCATCACCAGTGTTCCCATCACTGATCACATCCATCACCAGTGTTCTCATCACTGATCACATCCATCACCAGTGTTCCCATCACTGATCACACCCATCACCAGTGTTCTCATCACTGATCACATCATCACCAGTGTTCTCATCACTGATCACATCATCACCAGTGTTCTCATCACTGATCACATCATCACCAGTGTTCTCATCACTGATCACATCCATCACCAGTGTTCCCATCACTGATCACATCCATCACCAGTGTTCTCATCACTGATCACATCCATCACCAGTGTTCTCATCACTGATCACATCATCACCAGTGTTCTCATCACTGATCACATCATCACCAGTGTTCTCATCACTGATCACATCATCACCAGTGTTCTCATCACTGATCACATCATCACCAGTGTTCCCATCACTGATCACATCCATCACCAGTGTTCTCATCACTGATCACATCCATCACCAGTGTTCTCATCACTAATCACATCATCACCAGTGTTCCCATCACTGATCACATCATCACCAGTGTTCCCATCACTAATCACATCATCACCAGTGTTCTCATCACTGATCACATCATCACCAGTGTTCTCATCACTGATCACATCATCACCAGTGTTCTCATCACTGATCACATCATCACCAGTGTTCCCATCACTGATCACATCCATCACCAGTGTTCTCATCACTGATCACATCCATCACCAGTGTTCCCATCACTGATCACATCCATCACCAGTGTTCCCATCACTGATCACATCATCACCAGTGTTCCCATCACTGATCACATCATCACCAGTGTTCCCATCACTGATCACATCCATCACCAGTGTTCCCATCACTGATCACATCATCACCAGTGTTCCCATCACTGATCACATCCATCACCAGTGTTCCCATCACTGATCACATCACCAGTGTTCCCATCACTAATCACATCATCACCAGTGTTCTCATCACTGATCACATCATCACCAGTGTTCCCATCACTGATCACATCATCACCAGTGTTCCCATCACTGATCACATCCATCACCAGTGTTCCCATCACTGATCACATCACCAGTGTTCCCATCACTAATCACATCATCACCAGTGTTCTCATCACTGATCACATCATCACCAGTGTTCCCATCACTGATCACATCCATCACCAGTGTTCTCATCACTGATCACATCATCACCAGTGTTCTCATCACTGATCACATCATCACCAGTGTTCTCATCACTGATCACATCATCACCAGTGTTCTCATCACTGATCACATCATCACCAGTGTTCTCATCACTGATCACATCATCACCAGTGTTCCCATCACTGATCACATCATCACCAGTGTTCCCATCACTAATCACATCATCACCAGTGTTCTCATCACTGATCACATCATCACCAGTGTTCCCATCACTGATCACATCCATCACCAGTGTTCTCATCACTGATCACATCCATCACCAGTGTTCCCATCACTGATCACATCCATCACCAGTGTTCCCATCACTGATCACATCATCACCAGTGTTCCCATCACTGATCACATCATCACCAGTGTTCCCATCACTGATCACATCATCACCAGTGTTCCCATCACTGATCACATCATCACCAGTGTTCCCATCACTGATCACATCATCACCAGTGTTCCCATCACTGATCACATCATCACCAGTGTTCCCATCACTGATCACATCATCACCAGTGTTCCCATCACTGATCACATCATCACCAGTGTTCCCATCACTGATCACATCACCAGTGTTCCCATCACTAATCACATCATCACCAGTGTTCCCATCACTGATCACATCATCACCAGTGTTCTCATCACTGATCACATCATCACCAGTGTTCCCATCACTGATCACATCCATCACCAGTGTTCCCATCACTGATCACATCCATCACCAGTGTTCCCATCACTGATCACATCATCACCAGTGTTCTCATCACTGATCACATCATCACCAGTGTTCCCATCACTGATCACATCATCACCAGTGTTCCCATCACTGATCACATCATCACCAGTGTTCCCATCACTGATCACATCATCACCAGTGTTCTCATCACATCATCACCAGTGTTCTCATCACTGATCACATCATCACCAGTGTTCCCATCACTGATCACATCCATCACCAGTGTTCCCATCACTGATCACATCCATCACCAGTGTTCTCATCACTGATCACATCATCACCAGTGTTCCCATCACTGATCACATCATCACCAGTGTTCCCATCACTGATCACATCCATCACCAGTGTTCCCATCACTGATCACATCATCACCAGTGTTCCCATCACTGATCACATCATCACCAGTGTTCCCATCACTGATCACATCATCACCAGTGTTCCCATCACTGATCACATCATCACCAGTGTTCTCATCACTGATCACATCATCACCAGTGTTCCCATCACTGATCACATCCATCACCAGTGTTCCCATCACTGATCACATCATCACCAGTGTTCTCATCACTGATCACATCCATCACCAGTGTTCCCATCACTGATCACATCATCACCAGTGTTCCCATCACTGATCACATCCATCACCAGTGTTCCCATCACTGATCACATCCATCACCAGTGTTCCCATCACTGATCACATCCCTCACCAGTGTTCCCATCACTGATCACATCATCACCAGTGTTCCCATCACTGATCACATCATCACCAGTGTTCTCATCACTGATCACATCATCACCAGTGTTCTCATCACTGATCACATCATCACCAGTGTTCCCATCACTGATCACATCATCACCAGTGTTCCCATCACTGATCACATCATCACCAGTGTTCCCATCACTGATCACATCCATCACCAGTGTTCCCATCACTGATCACATCCATCACCAGTGTTCCCATCACTGATCACATCCCTCACCAGTGTTCCCATCACTGATCACATCATCACCAGTGTTCCCATCACTGATCACATCATCACCAGTGTTCCCATCACTGATCACATCATCACCAGTGTTCTCATCACTGATCACATCATCACCAGTGTTCCCATCACTGATCACATCATCACCAGTGTTCTCATCACTGATCACATCATCACCAGTGTTCCCATCACTGATCACATCATCACCAGTGTTCCCATCACTGATCACATCCATCACCAGTGTTCTCATCACTGATCACATCATCACCAGTGTTCTCATCACATCATCACCAGTGTTCCCATCACTGATCACATCCATCACCAGTGTTCTCATCACATCATCACCAGTGTTCCCATCACTGATCACATCATCACCAGTGTTCTCATCACTGATCACATCATCACCAGTGTTCTCATCACTGATCACATCATCACCAGTGTTCCCATCACTGATCACATCATCACCAGTGTTCCCATCACTGATCACATCATCACCAGTGTTCTCATCACTAATCACATCATCACCAGTGTTCTCATCACTGATCACATCATCACCAGTGTTCTCATCACATCATCACCAGTGTTCTCATCACTGATCACATCATCACCAGTGTTCTCATCACTGATCACATCATCACCAGTGTTCCCATCACTGATCACATCATCACCAGTGTTCCCATCACTGATCACATCCATCACCAGTGTTCCCATCACTGATCACATCCATCACCAGTGTTCCCATCACTGATCACATCACCAGTGTTCCCATCACTGATCACATCACCAGTGTTCCCATCACTGATCACATCATCACCAGTGTTCCCATCACTGATCACATCATCACCAGTGTTCTCATCACATCATCACCAGTGTTCTCATCACTGATCACATCATCACCAGTGTTCTCATCACTGATCACATCATCACCAGTGTTCCCATCACTGATCACATCATCACCAGTGTTCTCATCACATCATCACCAGTGTTCTCATCACATCATCACCAGTGTTCTCATCACATCATCACCAGTGTTCTCATCACATCATCACCAGTGTTCTCATCACATCATCACCAGTGTTCTCATCACTGATCACATCCATCACCAGTGTTCTCATCACTGATCACATCCATCACCAGTGTTCCCATCACTGATCACATCCATCACCAGTGTTCCCATCACTGATCACATCCATCACCAGTGTTCTCATCACTGATCACATCCATCACCAGTGTTCCCATCACTGATCACATCCATCACCAGTGTTCTCATCACTGATCACATCATCACCAGTGTTCTCATCACTGATCACATCATCACCAGTGTTCTCATCACTGATCACATCATCACCAGTGTTCCCATCACTGATCACATCATCACCAGTGTTCCCATCACTGATCACATCATCACCAGTGTTCCCATCACTGATCACATCATCACCAGTGTTCCCATCACTGATCACATCCATCACCAGTGTTCTCATCACTGATCACATCCATCACCAGTGTTCTCATCACTGATCACATCATCACCAGTGTTCTCATCACTGATCACATCATCACCAGTGTTCTCATCACTGATCACATCATCACCAGTGTTCCCATCACTGATCACATCCATCACCAGTGTTCTCATCACTGATCACATCCATCACCAGTGTTCCCATCACTGATCACACCCATCACCAGTGTTCTCATCACTGATCACATCATCACCAGTGTTCTCATCACTGATCACATCATCACCAGTGTTCTCATCACTGATCACATCATCACCAGTGTTCTCATCACTGATCACATCCATCACCAGTGTTCCCATCACTGATCACATCCATCACCAGTGTTCTCATCACTGATCACATCCATCACCAGTGTTCTCATCACTGATCACATCATCACCAGTGTTCTCATCACTGATCACATCATCACCAGTGTTCTCATCACTGATCACATCATCACCAGTGTTCTCATCACTGATCACATCATCACCAGTGTTCCCATCACTGATCACATCCATCACCAGTGTTCTCATCACTGATCACATCCATCACCAGTGTTCTCATCACTAATCACATCATCACCAGTGTTCCCATCACTGATCACATCATCACCAGTGTTCCCATCACTGATCACATCATCACCAGTGTTCCCATCACTGATCACATCATCACCAGTGTTCTCATCACTGATCACATCATCACCAGTGTTCTCATCACTGATCACATCATCACCAGTGTTCTCATCACTGATCACATCATCACCAGTGTTCCCATCACTGATCACATCCATCACCAGTGTTCTCATCACTGATCACATCCATCACCAGTGTTCCCATCACTGATCACATCCATCACCAGTGTTCCCATCACTGATCACATCATCACCAGTGTTCCCATCACTGATCACATCATCACCAGTGTTCCCATCACTGATCACATCATCACCAGTGTTCCCATCACTGATCACATCCATCACCAGTGTTCCCATCACTGATCACATCATCACCAGTGTTCCCATCACTGATCACATCCATCACCAGTGTTCCCATCACTGATCACATCACCAGTGTTCTCATCACTAATCACATCATCACCAGTGTTCTCATCACTGATCACATCATCACCAGTGTTCCCATCACTGATCACATCCATCACCAGTGTTCCCATCACTGATCACATCACCAGTGTTCCCATCACTAATCACATCATCACCAGTGTTCTCATCACTGATCACATCATCACCAGTGTTCTCATCACTGATCACATCATCACCAGTGTTCCCATCACTGATCACATCCATCACCAGTGTTCTCATCACTGATCACATCATCACCAGTGTTCTCATCACTGATCACATCATCACCAGTGTTCCCATCACTGATCACATCCATCACCAGTGTTCTCATCACTGATCACATCATCACCAGTGTTCTCATCACTGATCACATCATCACCAGTGTTCCCATCACTGATCACATCATCACCAGTGTTCCCATCACTGATCACATCATCACCAGTGTTCCCATCACTGATCACATCATCACCAGTGTTCTCATCACTGATCACATCATCACCAGTGTTCCCATCACTGATCACATCCATCACCAGTGTTCTCATCACTGATCACATCATCACCAGTGTTCCCATCACTGATCACATCCATCACCAGTGTTCCCATCACTGATCACATCCATCACCAGTGTTCCCATCACTGATCACATCATCACCAGTGTTCCCATCACTGATCACATCATCACCAGTGTTCCCATCACTGATCACATCATCACCAGTGTTCCCATCACTGATCACATCATCACCAGTGTTCCCATCACTGATCACATCATCACCAGTGTTCCCATCACTGATCACATCATCACCAGTGTTCCCATCACTGATCACATCATCACCAGTGTTCCCATCACTGATCACATCATCACCAGTGTTCTCATCACTGATCACATCATCACCAGTGTTCCCATCACTGATCACATCCATCACCAGTGTTCCCATCACTGATCACATCCATCACCAGTGTTCCCATCACTGATCACATCATCACCAGTGTTCTCATCACTGATCACATCATCACCAGTGTTCCCATCACTGATCACATCATCACCAGTGTTCCCATCACTGATCACATCATCACCAGTGTTCCCATCACTGATCACATCATCACCAGTGTTCTCATCACAGACACATCATCACCAGTGTTCTCATCACTGATCACATCATCACCAGTGTTCCCATCACTGATCACATCCATCACCAGTGTTCCCATCACTGATCACATCCATCACCAGTGTTCTCATCACTGATCACATCATCACCAGTGTTCCCATCACTGATCACATCATCACCAGTGTTCCCATCACTGATCACATCATCACCAGTGTTCTCATCACTGATCACATCATCACCAGTGTTCCCATCACTGATCACATCATCACCAGTGTTCCCATCACTGATCACATCATCACCAGTGTTCCCATCACTGATCACATCATCACCAGTGTTCCCATCACTGATCACATCATCACCAGTGTTCCCATCACTGATCACATCATCACCAGTGTTCCCATCACTGATCACATCCATCACCAGTGTTCCCATCACTGATCACATCCATCACCAGTGTTCTCATCACTGATCACATCATCACCAGTGTTCCCATCACTGATCACATCATCACCAGTGTTCCCATCACTGATCACATCATCACCAGTGTTCCCATCACTGATCACATCATCACCAGTGTTCCCATCACTGATCACATCCATCACCAGTGTTCCCATCACTGATCACATCATCACCAGTGTTCTCATCACTGATCACATCCATCACCAGTGTTCCCATCACTGATCACATCATCACCAGTGTTCCATCACTGATCCACATCATCACCAGTGTCCCATCACTGATCACATCATCACCAGTTCCCATCACTGATCACATCCATCACCAGTGTTCCCATCACTGATCACATCCATCACCAGTGCTGATCACATCCATCACCAGTGTTCCCATCACTGATCACATCCATCACCAGTGTTCCCATCACTGATCACATCCCTCACCAGTGTTCCCATCACTGATCACATCATCACCAGTGTTCCCATCACTGATCACATCATCACCAGTGTTCTCATCACTGATCACATCATCACCAGTGTTCCCATCACTGATCACATCATCACCAGTGTTCCCATCACTGATCACATCCATCACCAGTGTTCCCATCACTGATCACATCCATCACCAGTGTTCCCATCACTGATCACATCCCTCACCAGTGTTCCCATCACTGATCACATCATCACCAGTGTTCCCATCACTGATCACATCATCACCAGTGTTCCCATCACTGATCACATCATCACCAGTGTTCTCATCACTGATCACATCATCACCAGTGTTCCCATCACTGATCACATCATCACCAGTGTTCTCATCACTGATCACATCATCACCAGTGTTCCCATCACTGATCACATCATCACCAGTGTTCCCATCACTGATCACATCCATCACCAGTGTTCTCATCACTGATCACATCATCACCAGTGTTCTCATCACATCATCACCAGTGTTCCCATCACTGATCACATCCATCACCAGTGTTCTCATCACATCATCACCAGTGTTCCCATCACTGATCACATCATCACCAGTGTTCTCATCACTGATCACATCATCACCAGTGTTCTCATCACTGATCACATCATCACCAGTGTTCCCATCACTGATCACATCATCACCAGTGTTCCCATCACTGATCACATCATCACCAGTGTTCTCATCACTAATCACATCATCACCAGTGTTCTCATCACTGATCACATCATCACCAGTGTTCTCATCACATCATCACCAGTGTTCTCATCACTGATCACATCATCACCAGTGTTCTCATCACTGATCACATCATCACCAGTGTTCCCATCACTGATCACATCATCACCAGTGTTCCCATCACTGATCACATCATCACCAGTGTTCCCATCACTGATCACATCCATCACCAGTGTTCCCATCACTGATCACATCCATCACCAGTGTTCCCATCACTGATCACATCACCAGTGTTCCCATCACTGATCACATCACCAGTGTTCTCATCACTGATCACATCATCACCAGTGTTCCCATCACTGATCACATCATCACCAGTGTTCCCATCACTGATCACATCATCACCAGTGTTCCCATCACTGATCACATCATCACCAGTGTTCTCATCACTGATCACATCATCACCAGTGTTCCCATCACTGATCACATCCATCACCAGTGTTCTCATCACTGATCACATCATCACCAGTGTTCCCATCACTGATCACATCATCACCAGTGTTCCCATCACTGATCACATCATCACCAGTGTTCCCATCACTGATCACATCCATCACCAGTGTTCTCATCACTGATCACATCCATCACCAGTGTTCTCATCACTGATCACATCATCACCAGTGTTCTCATCACTGATCACATCATCACCAGTGTTCCCATCACTGATCACATCATCACCAGTGTTCTCATCACTGATCACATCCATCACCAGTGTTCCCATCACTGATCACATCATCACCAGTGTTCCCATCACTGATCACATCCATCACCAGTGTTCTCATCACTGATCACATCATCACCAGTGTTCCCATCACTGATCACATCATCACCAGTGTTCCCATCACTGATCACATCATCACCAGTGTTCCCATCACTGATCACATCATCACCAGTGTTCCCATCACTGATCACATCATCACCAGTGTTCCCATCACTGATCACATCATCACCAGTGTTCCCATCACTGATCACATCATCACCAGTGTTCTCATCACTGATCACATCATCACCAGTGTTCCCATCACTGATCACATCATCACCAGTGTTCTCATCACTGATCACATCATCACCAGTGTTCCCATCACTGATCACATCATCACCAGTGTTCTCATCACTGATCACATCATCACCAGTGTTCCCATCACTGATCACATCATCACCAGTGTTCCCATCACTGATCACATCATCACCAGTGTTCTCATCACTGATCACATCATCACCAGTGTTCCCATCACTGATCACATCATCACCAGTGTTCCCATCACTGATCACATCATCACCAGTGTTCCCATCACTGATCACATCATCACCAGTGTTCCCATCACTGATCACATCATCACCAGTGTTCCCATCACTGATCACATCATCACCAGTGTTCCCATCACTGATCACATCATCACCAGTGTTCCCATCACTGATCACATCATCACCAGTGTTCCCATCACTGATCACATCATCACCAGTGTTCCCATCACTGATCACATCATCACCAGTGTTCCCATCACTGATCACATCCATCACCAGTGTTCCCATCACTGATCACATCATCACCAGTGTTCTCATCACTGATCACATCATCACCAGTGTTCCCATCACTGATCACATCATCACCAGTGTTCCCATCACTGATCACATCCATCACCAGTGTTCTCATCACTGATCACATCATCACCAGTGTTCTCATCACTGATCACATCATCACCAGTGTTCCCATCACTGATCACATCATCACCAGTGTTCCCATCACTGATCACATCCATCACCAGTGTTCTCATCACTGATCACATCATCACCAGTGTTCTCATCACTGATCACATCATCACCAGTGTTCCCATCACTGATCACATCATCACCAGTGTTCTCATCACTGATCACATCATCACCAGTGTTCCCATCACTGATCACATCATCACCAGTGTTCTCATCACTGATCACATCATCACCAGTGTTCCCATCACTGATCACATCATCACCAGTGTTCTCATCACTGATCACATCATCACCAGTGTTCCCATCACTGATCACATCCATCACCAGTGTTCTCATCACTGATCACATCATCACCAGTGTTCCCATCACTGATCACATCATCACCAGTGTTCCCATCACTGATCACATCATCACCAGTGTTCCCATCACTGATCACATCCATCACCAGTGTTCTCATCACTGATCACATCCATCACCAGTGTTCTCATCACTGATCACATCATCACCAGTGTTCTCATCACTGATCACATCATCACCAGTGTTCCCATCACTGATCACATCATCACCAGTGTTCTCATCACTGATCACATCATCACCAGTGTTCCCATCACTGATCACATCATCACCAGTGTTCTCATCACTGATCACATCATCACCAGTGTTCCCATCACTGATCACATCATCACCAGTGTTCTCATCACTGATCACATCATCACCAGTGTTCCCATCACTGATCACATCCATCACCAGTGTTCCCATCACTGATCACATCATCACCAGTGTTCTCATCACTGATCACATCATCACCAGTGTTCCCATCACTGATCACATCCATCACCAGTGTTCTCATCACTGATCACATCATCACCAGTGTTCCCATCACTGATCACATCATCACCAGTGTTCTCATCACTGATCACATCATCACCAGTGTTTACATGAATATATGACTCAGAGGGTTGGCCGTGTCATTGCCAGCATCCCTTGTAATTTTTAGAACTAGATGTGTACCTCAAAATGGGATTTTAAGGGCAATGCAGAAATTGGCAGTGTTGAATTATAATTAAAAAGAAGTTTATTGATACAAAAACGAATAGGATATACATGAACATACACATTATTCTATAGTTAAGAATAATTATAAAAACATCAGATATATGGAAACATATGATGCATCCTACTGCTAGTTACAAGTACCACCCCCGATAGGTGTGATGGCGTCCTGATAGCAGATTTCCAACGCGTTTCAACTTATTGTAAGGATAAAGTCTTCCTCAGGGAGGGACTGCATCACATTCTAAAATTTTAAGTAACAGCATGATTATTGGTATATACTTAAATATTTGTTTGTTACCTATATCTACAGAAATCGCATTACAGCAAAAAAGTATTATATGCGACTTACATTTGCGACTACAGAAATCGCATTACAACAGAAAAGTATTATATGCGACTTACATTTGCATTTAACTGTGAAAAAAAATCGCTTTCCCAGTGCTGGCAGGGGTCCTAACACATGGTTGTCAATGCTGCTCAAATATCCTCTACGGGATGGCCTGGTGTATTGTGAAGAAACCAGTATTTGGCAGTCGTGATAATTAAACAACTGAAAAACATGAAGGTATAAGGGAAATGCTAAGAATTTGAACATCAAAACGGTCAAAGAATGGAAATAATGGTGATTCGTAGGGGAAATAAGGTTCCCCAGGGTCATCATAGAGTAAAAGAGATCAAATACCTTAATTTGATTGTATCAGTTGTATTGTTCCAAGTGGCAGGGAGCTCTGGTCCTGAAGTACCTCTCTGTAACAAAGCCAGTTGTGAAATGCTGCCTGTGGCCATCCCTGGCGTCCTAATATATGGGGTGTGGGCGTGGCTAAGTGATGGGCGTAGCCCTATTGTAGGTAGAGTCTCACATTCATTGGTGGTGCAGTGGAGGGGGTGCGACTTCAATTAGCTGCTGTCACTGTTTAGAGGAAGCACCTTTGTACAATGTATTGAGGGGAAGCGTCCACAAGCTTCCCTGTTGTCTAGGTAGCAGACGCTTGGACCTCCTCCTTCCTTTTCTCCTCCCCGTGACGTGAAGCCTATTACTTACACGTAGCCCATGTAGTATGGGCACGGGGTGTGGCGGGGAGAGAGGTGCGTCTGGTTGCCGGGGCAATGTGCATATGACGTTGGGGTCACATGGCCCCAACGTCAGTTCCTAAAAGAGGGAGGGGCGCCGTGTGACTCCACAGCGCTATTGAGCAGTCTTATCCATGTTAAACCGGGCATCGGGGCATAGTAGCCCCACTGTCTGACAAAAAAGTATCAGACTATGCACAGCGGTGTGTGGGGTACTGTTCTATGCTGGTGTCGTAGATGTCACCAAGATATACAGTGACAAGTATGACAAAAAGTAGCAGGTCTATACTCCCTCATTAAAGATGGAAAAAAGGAAGAAAAATTGTATAAAAGAATTGCAAAGAATTGATTGAAATGGGGATAGTACTGATGAAATATGAAATATATATAATATAAGAGAATGTGAAGGGAGATTTTTATTCTTAAATATGCCCAAACCTCTTTATGATGATTGTACTGTCATTGAGCGAATGGCAGAACATCAAAATTAGGGCTTATAACCACCGACACAGTAGGAAATCCCGGGGCATCAAAATAAGATCTGATGCCTTCGGGGTATTCGGGCCATGATGTTGCGTCATGGCCCCCCCCTGTGCCGGGTAGGGATAGTGGGCAGAACGGCAACAGTATCATTGGCCCTTTGTTTCAGCACTGAGAGGCGGATTCATATGGCACAGTCGCATGAAAAAAATGCATCTGCAGGAATAACAGTAATTAACATAATACTGTATACAAAATAGTTACACAAAAGAGATTACAGTAATTACAGTAAATAAGTTTAATTAGAAAAACTCTCCTATATAGTTTCTGACTGGGTAGGGTGTAGAGTCTTAGCAGTTTAAGACATATGATCATCAATGGGGAGATAATGGGCCTATGGTGTTATGGAGGGAGCCCTCTGTTTCTCCGCCAGGGGTACTGGAATAGAACTCCAGTTCTAAAAAAGCAGAGGTGCAAGGGAACAAAGAAGGTGAGATAAAAATTGTGTTAATCCGTTTTCCCCGAGCTGAAGCCCTCCAAGAAGGGTCTGAAACTTTCGGTTTCATTTAGGCCTGGGGGGGTAGTGGCCCTAAGGTACCTTATCCAGCGCATTTCACGCTGGAGGAGGACCTTGTTCCAGTCTCCCCCCCTGAGTGGCAAATGAATCCTATCAAGAACTGTGAAGTTCACCGAGGGTAGTCGGTAATTATGATATCTGGCAACATGCCTTCCCAAAGGCAGATACAAGTTGCCGATTTGCATACTTTGCATATGTTTGTCGACACGTTTTCTAAATTCCTGTCTTGTTTTGCCCACGTAGAAGGCACCACACTGGCACTGCATGAGGTATACCACACCCTGCGTCTTGCAGTTGGCAAAATGACGCAGGGAAAAACTTTCCCCATTAGGCAGTGCCAGTGTGGTCCTCCTACCGATGACAGGACATTGGGCACAGGAACCACATGGGTATGTACCCCATGTTTTACAGGGGTCCTTTCTTGCCGTGCCCTTGTATTCACTTTGGATGAGTGCATTTCCTATTGAGCCAGGTTTTCTATAGGTGATTTGGGGTTTAGGACCAATTAGTCCTTTCAGGATTGGATCATCTGTAAGGATGGACCAATATTTTGAGATAATTTTATTGATTTTAAAATGCTCATTAGAAAATCTCACAATAATCCTTGTTGTGTCGTCTTCTTTGATTGGTTTTTTTGAGAAGATTAAATCCCTTCTATTGGTTTGCTTAACTCGGTTGAACGCTTTTTTTAAAGAGGATTTGGAGTAGCCTCTGTTCATGAGCCTAATGGTAAGTTTGTCCGCTTCGTGTTGGAAGTCTTCGTTGTTACTGCAGTTTCTTTTAAGGCGGAGAAACTGGCTGTAGGGAATAGATCTTTTCAGAGGTTCCGGGTGAAAGCTGTTTGCATGCAACAAGTTTTTCCCTGCGTCATTTTGCCAACTGCAAGACGCAGGGTGTGGTATACCTCATGCAGTGCCAGTGTGGTGCCTTCTACGTGGGCAAAACAAGACAGGAATTTAGAAAACGTGTCGACAAACATATGCAAAGTATGCAAATCGGCAACTTGTATCTGCCTTTGGGAAGGCATGTTGCCAGATATCATAATTACCGACTACCCTCGGTGAACTTCACAGTTCTTGATAGGATTCATTTGCCACTCAGGGGGGGAGACTGGAACAAGGTCCTCCTCCAGCGTGAAATGCGCTGGATAAGGTACCTTAGGGCCACTACCCCCCCAGGCCTAAATGAAACCAAAAGTTTCAGACCCTTCTTGGAGGGCTTCAGCTCGGGGAAAACGGATTAACACAATTTTTATCTCACCTTCTTTGTTCCCTTGCACCTCTGCTTTTTTAGAACTGGAGTTCTATTCCAGTACCCCTGGCGGAGAAACAGAGGGCTCCCTCCATAACACCATAGGCCCATTATCTCCCCATTGATGATCATATGTCTTAAACTGCTAAGACTCTACACCCTACCCAGTCAGAAACTATATAGGAGAGTTTTTCTAATTAAACTTATTTACTGTAATTACTGTAATCTCTTTTGTGTAACTATTTTGTATACAGTATTATGTTAATTACTGTTATTCCTGCAGATGCATTTTTTTCATGCGACTGTGCCATATGAATCCGCCTCTCAGTGCTGAAACAAAGGGCCAATGATACTGTTGCCGTTCTGCCCACTATCCCTACCCGGCACAGGGGGGGGCCATGACGCAACATCATGGCCCGAATACCCCGAAGGCATCAGATCTTATTTTGATGCCCCGGGATTTCCTACTGTGTCGGTGGTTATAAGCCCTAATTTTGATGTTCTGCCATTCGCTCAATGACAGTACAATCATCATAAAGAGGTTTGGGCATATTTAAGAATAAAAATCTCCCTTCACATTCTCTTATATTATATATATTTCATATTTCATCAGTACTATCCCCATTTCAATCAATTCTTTGCAATTCTTTTATACAATTTTTCTTCCTTTTTTCCATCTTTAATGAGGGAGTATAGACCTGCTACTTTTTGTCATACTTGTCACTGTATATCTTGGTGACATCTACGACACCAGCATAGAACAGTACCCCACACACCGCTGTGCATAGTCTGATACTTTTTTGTCAGACAGTGGGGCTACTATGCCCCGATGCCCGGTTTAACATGGATAAGACTGCTCAATAGCGCTGTGGAGTCACACGGCGCCCCTCCCTCTTTTAGGAACTGACGTTGGGGCCATGTGACCCCAACGTCATATGCACATTGCCCCGGCAACCAGACGCACCTCTCTCCCCGCCACACCCCGTGCCCATACTACATGGGCTACGTGTAAGCAATAGGCTTCACGTCACGGGGAGGAGAAAAGGAAGGAGGAGGTCCAAGCGTCTGCTACCTAGACAACAGGGAAGCTTGTGGACGCTTCCCCTCAATACATTGTACAAAGGTGCTTCCTCTAAACAGTGACAGCAGCTAATTGAAGTCGCACCCCCTCCACTGCACCACCAATGAATGTGAGACTCTACCTACAATAGGGCTACGCCCATCACTTAGCCACGCCCACACCCCATATATTAGGACGCCAGGGATGGCCACAGGCAGCATTTCACAACTGGCTTTGTTACAGAGAGGTACTTCAGGACCAGAGCTCCCTGCCACTTGGAACAATACAACTGATACAATCAAATTAAGGTATTTGATCTCTTTTACTCTATGATGACCCTGGGGAACCTTATTTCCCCTACGAATCACCATTATTTCCATTCTTTGACCGTTTTGATGTTCAAATTCTTAGCATTTCCCTTATACCTTCATGTTTTTCAGTTGTTTAATTATCACGACTGCCAAATACTGGTTTCTTCACAATACACCAGGCCATCCCGTAGAGGATATTTGAGCAGCATTGACAACCATGTGTTAGGACCCCTGCCAGCACTGGGAAAGCGATTTTTTTTTTTTCACAGTTAAATGCAAATGTAAGTCGCATATAATACTTTTCTGTTGTAATGCGATTTCTGTAGTCGCAAATGTAAGTCGCATATAATATATTTCTTAGGACCCCTGCCAGCACTGGGAAAGCGATTTTTCACAGTTAAATGCAAATGTAAGTCGCATATAATACTTTTCTGTTGTAATGCGATTTCTATAGTCGCAAATGTAAGTCGCATATAATACTTTTTTGCTGTAATGCGATTTCTGTAGATATAGGTAACAAACAAATATTTAAGTATATACCAATAATCATGCTGTTACTTAAAATTTTAGAATGTGATGCAGTCCCTCCCTGAGGAAGACTTTATCCTTACAATAAGTTGAAACGCGTTGGAAATCTGCTATCAGGACGCCATCACACCTATCGGGGGTGGTACTTGTAACTAGCAGTAGGATGCATCATATGTTTCCATATATCTGATGTTTTTATAATTATTCTTAACTATAGAATAATGTGTATGTTCATGTATATCCTATTCGTTTTTGTATCAATAAACTTCTTTTTAATTATAATTCAACACTGCCAATTTCTGCATTGCCCTTAAAATCCCATTTTGAGGTACACATCTAGTTCTAAAAATTACAAGGGATGCTGGCAATGACACGGCCAACCCTCTGAGTCATATATTCATGTAAACACTGGTGATGATGTGATCAGTGATGAGAACACTGGTGATGGATGTGATCAGTGATGGGAACACTGGTGATGATGTGATCAGTGATGAGAACACTGGTGATGATGTGATCAGTGATGAGAACACTGGTGATGATGTGATCAGTGATGGGAACACTGGTGATGGATGTGATCAGTGATGGGAACACTGGTGATGATGTGATCAGTGATGAGAACACTGGTGATGATGTGATCAGTGATGAGAACACTGGTGATGATGTGATCAGTGATGAGAACACTGGTGATGATGTGATCAGTGATGAGAACACTGGTGATGATGTGATCAGTGATGAGAACACTGGTGATGATGTGATCAGTGATGAGAACACTGGTGATGATGTGATCAGTGATGGGAACACTGGTGATGATGTGATCAGTGATGAGAACACTGGTGATGATGTGATCAGTGATGAGAACACTGGTGATGATGTGATCAGTGATGGGAACACTGGTGATGATGTGATCAGTGATGAGAACACTGGTGATGGATGTGATCAGTGATGAGAACACTGGTGATGATGTGATCAGTGATGAGAACACTGGTGATGATGTGATCAGTGATGGGAACACTGGTGATGATGTGATTAGTGATGGGAACACTGGTGATGATGTGATCAGTGATGGGAACACTGGTGATGGATGTGATCAGTGATGAGAACACTGGTGATGATGTGATCAGTGATGGGAACACTGGTGATGGATGTGATCAGTGATGAGAACACTGGTGATGGATGTGATCAGTGATGGGAACACTGGTGATGATGTGATCAGTGATGGGAACACTGGTGATGGATGTGATCAGTGATGAGAACACTGGTGATGATGTGATCAGTGATGGGAACACTGGTGATGGATGTGATCAGTGATGGGAACACTGGTGATGGATGTGATCAGTGATGAGAACACTGGTGATGATGTGATCAGTGATGGGAACACTGGTGATGATGTGATCAGTGATGAGAACACTGGTGATGATGTGATCAGTGATGGGAACACTGGTGATGATGTGATCAGTGATGAGAACACTGGTGATGGATGTGATCAGTGATGAGAACACTGGTGATGATGTGATCAGTGATGGGAACACTGGTGATGGATGTGATCAGTGATGGGAACACTGGTGATGGATGTGATCAGTGATGAGAACACTGGTGATGATGTGATCAGTGATGAGAACACTGGTGATGATGTGATCAGTGATGGGAACACTGGTGATGATGTGATCAGTGATGGGAACACTGGTGATGATGTGATCAGTGATGGGAACACTGGTGATGATGTGATCAGTGATGGGAACACTGGTGATGGATGTGATCAGTGATGGGAACACTGGTGATGATGTGATCAGTGATGAGAACACTGGTGATGATGTGATCAGTGATGAGAACACTGGTGATGATGTGATCAGTGATGGGAACACTGGTGATGATGTGATCAGTGATGGGAACACTGGTGATGATGTGATCAGTGATGGGAACACTGGTGATGGATGTGATCAGTGATGAGAACACTGGTGATGATGTGATCAGTGATGGGAACACTGGTGATGATGTGATCAGTGATGGGAACACTGGTGATGATGTGATCAGTGATGGGAACACTGGTGATGGATGTGATCAGTGATGAGAACACTGGTGATGATGTGATCAGTGATGAGAACACTGGTGATGGATGTGATCAGTGATGGGAACACTGGTGATGATGTGATCAGTGATGAGAACACTGGTGATGATGTGATGGGAACACTGGAGATGGATGTGATGGGAACACTGGTGATGATGTGATGGGAACACTGGAGATGGATGTGATGGGAACACTGGAGATGGATGTGATGGGAACACTGGAGATGGATGTGATGGGAACACTGGAGATGGATGTGATGGGAACACTGGAGATGGATGTGATGGGAACACTGGTGATGATGTGATGGGAACACTGGTGATGATGTGATGGGAACACTGGTGATGATGTGATCAGTGATAAGAACACTGGTGATGATGTGATCAGTGATGAGAACACTGGTGATGATGTGATCAGTGATGAGAACACTGGTGATGGAAGTGATTAGTGATGAGAACACTGGTGATGATGTGATGGGAACACTGGTGATGGATGTGATCAGTGATGGGAACACTGGTGATGATGTGATTAGTGATGGGAACACTGGTGATGATGTGATCAGTGATGGGAACACTGGTGATGATGTGATCAGTGATGAGAACACTGGTGATGATGTGATCAGTGATGAGAACACTGGTGATGATGTGATCAGTGATAAGAACACTGGTGATGATGTGATCAGTGATGAGAACACTGGTGATGATGTGATCAGTGATGAGAACACTGGTGATGGATGTGATCAGTGATGGGAACACTGGTGATGGATGTGATCAGTGATGAGAACACTGGTGATGGATGTGATCAGTGATGAGAACACTGGTGATGATGTGATCAGTGATGAGAACACTGGTGATGGATGTGATCAGTGATGGGAACACTGGTGATGGATGTGATCAGTGATGGGAACACTGGTGATGATGTGATCAGTGATGAGAACACTGGTGATGATGTGATCAGTGATGAGAACACTGGTGATGATGTGATCAGTGATGGGAACACTGGTGATGGATGTGATTAGTGATGAGAACACTGGTGATGATGTGATTAGTGATGGGAACACTGGTGATGATGTGATTAGTGATGGGAACACTGGTGATGATGTGATCAGTGATGAGAACACTGGTGATGATGTGATCAGTGATGGGAACACTGGTGATGATGTGATCAGTGATGGGAACACTGGTGATGATGTGATTAGTGATGAGAACACTGGTGATGATGTGATTAGTGATGGGAACACTGGTGATGATGTGATTAGTGATGGGAACACTGGTGATGATGTGATCAGTGATGAGAACACTGGTGATGTGATCAGTGATGGGAACACTGGTGATGATGTGATCAGTGATGAGAACACTGGTGATGGATGTGATCAGTGATGAGAACACTGGTGATGATGTGATCAGTGATGAGAACACTGGTGATGATGTGATCAGTGATGAGAACACTGGTGATGATGTGATCAGTGATGAGAACACTGGTGATGATGTGATCAGTGATGAGAACACTGGTGATGATGTGATCAGTGATGGGAACACTGGTGATGATGTGATCAGTGATGAGAACACTGGTGATGGATGTGATCAGTGATGAGAACACTGGTGATGATGTGATCAGTGATGGGAACACTGGTGATGATGTGATCAGTGATGAGAACACTGGTGATGGATGTGATCAGTGATGGGAACACTGATGATGATGTGATCAGTGATGGGAACACTGGAGATGGCAGGGTTTGGTGTTGGCAGAATCAGAGCAGGGTTGCAGACTACTCTTAAGGTCAGGGTAAGGCCTTCACTTCGATGACCTTGTTCCCTGCCGGAAGATCCAGAAGCTAAACCTCTGACACTCCTTGGAATACTTTCATCCCTGTCACTGGAGGCTAATGATGGAGAATATTGTAGAGTGGAGTCAAGGGGGAGATGGAAGGAGGAGTGTGGCCCTTTTCCTGCTGACTGCCATCATTCAGGTGCTGCTTCTACTAAGCTGTGTGGTAAGAAGTGAAGTGTCTCTTCATACCTGTGGCACCCAAATGACGGATGGTACTGCCAGGTTTGAAAAGCTTTAGGCAGAGACTGAGAATTACTATGGTGTGTTGTTTGGCACATGTGATGAAAAAAGCCCACAAAGCTATGGGAACAGACCCGGATTCTGGGGATAACCGAGCGCTGCACCCATGGAGCTCTACCATCCGGGGAAATAGGATAGCTGCCCCTGGAGGATATCCTGCATTGCTGATGTTGTGCTTTTCCCTCACTTTCCTCCTATTACTGTATATCTGGTCCCCAGATAAGGGACCTCATCATCCCCACCCCATCTCCTCACCACAGAAGCCAAGAAGCAAGAGCGTTGATGAACCCGACAAATCACCTTTCCAGGGTCATCAGAGTCGGGTGAAAAGTGTGGGGGAGTGGTGACATGTTGGGGGTGTCATTGGGGGGGGGATTGACTAGATAGGCTTTGAAGAATGTTGGGTTGTATTGGACATGTTCCCTTACTCTTACCAACATCATTGGATGAAATAGTATTGTCACTAATTATTAAAGATTATCAATAATATCACCAATGCTATTCCTGTAATATTTATTATAGTATCTGAGGATAGGTTGGATATATTCGGATGATTGCAGTAAAAGGTCCCAGAGACTTTGGTCTCTGCAACATAAAAATGAATACAATTGGCGGCCAGGCTTTGGTTTTTTTAATACGGTCTTTCTGAGTCTGTAGATGTCTGTTGCATTCTAAATCCTTGAATTATAAGTATATCTACGCCTGACCTTGTCGTGTCAATGAAAGAAGAGAGAATGGAAGTCTGGAAATGTGCAATATGCAGGAAATTCAATCCAACTGATCCAGAAGTGAGATATCAGAGAAGAGTCTGTTATCACCGACGCGCCATTTGACTATGTCTGTGACTATGCCCATTAAGAATAAGCTTCGTCTTCACATAAAGGACTTTCCGCTCACCTTTTCTTCCATCACCTTTAAGTAACATATTATTTTTCATATTTCTATTGTCGTCTGTCTGGCACTAGTAGCACAAAGCTGTACTCTGGTGTGCGCTATTCAGGATTCTAGTTGAAATGCAAATAATTCTTCCCATACAAAGAGCACATCGAGACGAAAATAAATATCGCTTCTATGCCGCTGAAACAACGATCATCATAGACGCCTCCAAATTCTGTTTGCAAATTAATAAAAGTCATTTCTCCTCCTTTTATATATTCAGTTCCACACAATTCTATGAATAAGAATCCCTCTTCTCTGCTCTACATGTATGGGAAGTGAACAGTCATTCAAATGTAATGACCCAATCAGAGGACAATACAGGACTGCCGGGTATGAAAATGGCGGGCAGGATATGGTGGATGCCAAAATAATGTCTGCACCCCCCACCACCACTCACATCTAGAGAGGACATTTCTGCCCATTCTTCTTTGTAAAATATCTCAAGCTCTGTCAGATTGGATGGAGAGCGTCTGTGAACAGCAATTTTCAAGTTTTGCCACAGATTCTCAATGTGATTTAGGTCTGGACTGTGACTGGGCCATTCTAACACATGAATATGCTTTGATGTAAACTATTCCATTGTAGCTCTGGCTGGATGTTTCGGGTCGTTGTCCTGCTGGAAGGTGAACCTCCTCCCCGGTCTATTGCAGGTTTTCTTCTAAGATTGCCCTGTATTTTGCCATCAACTTTGACCAGCTTCCCTGTCCCTTCTCAAGGAAAAGCACACATAGCAATTTGCTTTTAGGCCAAAAAGTTACATTTTGGTCTCATCTGACCAGAGCACCTTCTTCCAGTGGCGTCGCTAGGGGTGGGAAGGGGGTGACACCCACTAAAGGGGTGACACCATCCCAGGGCGACAAAAGCCCTGGCTCCTTTTGGCATTTTTTTCTTCCAGCGCCGTGGCCATGCCTGGCCTGTGTCTTCCTCCCCCTCCTTTGCTCCTCTGCCTGTCCTCATCTCCACCCGGGTGGCGCGGCTGCACACTGTCCTCTCTAGATACCATTGACTTGAGCCACCCGCCCTGCTCAGACCCTGAGCTGCTCTAGCTGTCGGCTTGCGATGAGGGGGTGTCTGTCGGCGCCGCCACCCTGAGCCCGAAGTGAGGTGCGATAGGTGAGGGGGGTGGTTGCCATGGTGTCGCCACCCAGACCCAGTTACGCCTGAGCCGTTCAGAGCTGATGTAATAAAAGGGAGGAGTGTATGTGTCCGGCGCCCTAAGCTGGTCTAATAACCGAGGGGAGGGGTTGGATTTTGCTGCTGTAGACAGCTATATATTATATATATATTTAAATATAGCGGCTGTGTACAGCAGATCCCCCCCCCCCCCCCTCCTATCAGACCAGCTCAGGGGGGGCGGCTCAGTCAGCTACTATACCTATATATAATATAGCTGTGTACAGCACCCCTCCCCCCCTCCTATCAGACCAGCTCAGGGCGGGCGGCTCAGTCAGCTACTATACCTATATATAATATAGCTGTGTACAGCACCCCCCCCTCCCCCTAGGGTGCCCACGTGTCCCGGATTGCCCGGGATTATCCCGTAATTGACATATTTGTCCCCGGTCCCGGGCAGCTTCATTCCGGGACAATACAGTGTCCCGGAATGAAACTGACAATCTGGGAACAGGGGCGGACCGAGCCGCCATAGCGCTGGCTCTGGCTCCGCTTCCACCTCCTCCACCTCCTCCTGATCACTGGTTGCTATAGCCGCCTGGCATCAGGCAACCAGTGACGTCACTGCCCAGCGTTGAAAGCGGAGGAAGATTTCACTTCCTCCTCCTCCTCTCTAGTGCTGCTGGGAGTCACTGCTGGTTCTTTCACCTCTGCACTTGGCTCCAGTGACTGGCCTGCAGCTTGTGTGGGGTGTTTCTGTTCCCACAGGCTGCCTGCAATTACAGTGTGTGCGGCATCTCTCCCTTCCTCCCCCCTCCTGCCCACCTCACACTAACACACGGACTGAAGTCCCCTCCCCCTTTTCCTCGGCTCGGATGTCACAGACAGGAGAAGGAGGGGGAGGGGAATGGACACAGACATGCTGATCTGAGGTTTGTACAGAATATTAATACTTGGCACTTGCAGGAGAAGGAGACACAGAGACAGGGGGCAAGTTGTCAAAAAATAATACTTGCAGTGATTTTGGGGGATAAGAGCATGCTGTATGTGCTGGGGGGCACTTTAGGAGGGGAGATATATTGTGCTGGGGGGGTCAGATTTTTTATTTAACCCCCCTTCCAGCACAATTTCTCTCCCCTCCTAAAGTGCCCCCTAGCACATACAGCATGCTCTCATCCCCCAAAATCACTGCAAGTATTCTTCTTTGACAACTTGCCCCCTTCCCCATCTTCAAAGACAAACTGGCTGCTATTGAGGGAACAATTGTACCGTCTGGAATCCTGGGAACTTTGCTAGAGATTCAGGGCAATTCTAGAGGAGGATGTACAGAGGCACTAAGGGGGCACCCCGGAGGACGTAAGGGGGCTCTGACTAAGTTAGTACTGCCAGAGTGCCCCATTACATCCCCCCTTACAACCTCCAGGGTGCCCCCTTACATCCTTCGGAGTGCCCCACCACCAAAGTGGTATAGCAGTGGCTGACAGACTATCAGGAGGTGATATTGCACTCCTCTTCCTCCTCTCTCCGCTAACTACCCCCCGCCATACACTCCATACTCCTCTCCTGTACATATTACCCACCATTATACATTCCGCACTCCTCTCCTGTACATATTACCCACCGCCATACATTCCGCACTCCTCTCCTGTACATATTACCTCCCATTATACATTCCGCACTCCTCTCCTGTACATATTACCCCCCTCCATACATTCCGCACTCCTCTCCTGTACATATTACCCCCCGCCATACACTCCATACTCCTCTCCTGTACATATTACCCCCCGCCATACATTCCGCACTCCTCTCCTGTACATATTACCCACCATTATACATTCCGCACTCCTCTCCTGTACATATTACCCCCCGCCATACACTCCATACTCCTCTCCTGTACATATTACCCCCTGCCATACACTCCGCACTCCTCTCCTGTACATATTACCCCCTGCCATACACTCCGCACTCCTCTCCTGTACATATTACCCACCATTATACATTCCGCACTCCTCTCCTGTACATATTACCCACCGCCATACATTCCGCACTCCTCTCCTGTACATATTACCCCCCTCCATACATTCCGCACTCCTCTCCTGTACATATTACCCACCGCCATACATTCCGCACTCCTCTCCTGTACATATTACCCCCCGCCATACACTCCATACTCCTCTCCTGTACATATTACCCCCCGCCATACACTCTGCACTCCTCTCCTGTACATATTACCCCCCTCCATACACTCCATACTCCTCTCCTGTACATATTACCCACCTCCATACATTCCGCACTCCTCTCCTGTACATATTACCCCCCATTATACATTCCGCACTCCTCTCCTGTACATATTACCCCCCGCCATACACTCCGCACTCCTCTCCTGTACATATTACCCCCCATTATACATTCCGCACTCCTCTCCTGTACATATTACCCCCCATTATACATTCCGCACTCCTCTCCTGTACATATTACCCCCCGCCATACACTCCGCACTCCTCTCCTGTACATATTACCCCCCGCCATAAACTCCATACTCCTCTCCTGTACATATTACCCCCCGCCATACACTCCGCACTCCTCTCCTGTACATATTACCCACCGCCATACACTCCGCACTCCTCTCCTGTACATATTACCCCCCATTATACACTCCGCACTCCTCTCCTGTACATATTACCCCCCATTATACATTCCGCACTCCTCTCCTGTACATATTACCCCCCATTATACATTCCGCACTCCTCTCCTGTACATATTACCCCCCTCCATACATTCCGCACTCCTCTCCTGTACATATTACCCCCCGCCATACACTCCATACTCCTCTCCTGTACATATTACCCCCCATTATACATTCCGCACTCCTCTCCTGTACATATTACCCACCGCCATACATTCCGCACTCCTCTCCTGTACATATTACCCCCCATTATACATTCCGCACTCCTCTCCTGTACATATTACCCCCCTCCATACATTCCGCACTCCTCTCCTGTACATATTACCCCCCTCCATACACTCTGCATTCCCTATTTAACATTACCACATTCTGCACTATACAAGTCATCTCAGACTCTCTTTAAGAACACCCCTTTAAGCCAATATTTAGTGCAATTTAAGACATGTCCACAGTTCATTACGACACGCTTTGCGCACCATATTGTTGTTCTTGATGCCTAGGGCCCACTTTTGATCTTGCACACGGGCCCGCTGATTTCATACGCCCTGCCCCAAAAATCGGCAAAAAAATTTGTCAATAATCATCTTTTTTTTTTGGGGGGGGGGGGGGGGGGTGTCCCTGAATGTCAGTTTGGAAATGTGGTCACCCTACCTCCCCCCCCCTCCTATCAGACCAGCTCAGGGCGGGCGGCTCAGTCAGCTACTATACCTATATAATATAATATAGTAGCTGACTGAGCCGCCCGCCCTGAGCTGGTCTGACAGGAGGGGGGGGAGGGGGGGGTGCTGTACACAGCTATATCATATATAGGTATAGTAGCTGACTGAGCTGGTCTGACAGGAGGGGGGTGTGCCCGCAGCCCAAGTGTGACCCACATCAGATCCGTCCACCAAGCAGAAGGTCACAGCAGCATCTTGCCACTTTCCCTGCGGCCATCAGTTCCAAAATCTAAATCAAATCATCAATGCCAATGATGCCATTATCTGCTGTCCTCGGGGACAGATCCAATGCAGAGATCACCATACAGTGAGATCAGATCTGTCCCCGAGGACAGCAGATAATGCAAAGTATGGGCGGAGCTGCGATGACATCATTTCCGTGTGCGGGAGCCCCTGGTTAGGGCACAGTGCTCTGAAGGTCCCGTGTTCTATCGATATGTGCCCCCTGTCGAAAAGTGCCCGCGCATGCTCAGAACAGAAGGGCACTTCAGCTGAGTTGCCGATCAGCGGGAGTGACGTCACCATAGCGCATCATAGTAGGATTTTTTTGACGGGAGATACCATTTCATGGCACAATTGAAAGCAAAGAGCGGAGGGACACCATAGATGTCAGATTGTGCCTCGCTATAAACCCGCGGCACAACAGTGAGGCACAATATGACAAGTACGGTGTCCCTCCACTCTTTGCATAGCATTAAACTGTGGGCGAGAAATGGTATCTCCCATCGAAAAAAGGCTGCTACGGTGTGCGTATGCGCTATGGGACGTCACTCCAGCTGATCGGCAACTAAGCTGGAGTGCCCTTCCATTCTGCGCATGCGTGGACACTTTTCGACGGCAGGCACACATCGACAGAACACTGGCACAGTATGGGGAGTGATACTATGTTGTACCGCACCAGATCACCTTCTTCCACATGTTTGCTGTGTCCTCCACATGGCTTCTCACAAACTACAAACAGGACTTCTTATGACTTTCTTTCTCCAATGTCTTTCTTCTTGTCACTCTTCCATAAAGGGCAGATTTGTGGAGAACACGACTAATAGTTGTCCTGTGGACAGATTCTCCCCCCTGAGCTGTGGATCTCTGCAGCTCCTCCAGAGTTACCATGGACCTCTTGGCTCTTCTCTGATGAATGTTCTCCTTGCCTGGCCGGTCAGTTTAGGTGGACGGCCATGTCTTGGTAGGGTTGCAGTTGTGCCATACTCTTTCCATTTTCCGATGATGGATTGAACAGAGCTCCGTGAGATGATCAAAGCTTGGGAGATTTTATTATAACCTAACCCTGCTTTATACTTCTCCACACCTTTATCCCTGACCTGTCTGGTGTGTTCCTTGGCCTTCATGATGCTGTTTGTTCACTAAGGTTCTCTAACAAATCTCTGAGGGCTTCACAGAACAGCTGTATTTATGCTGAGATTAAATGACACACAGGTGGGCTCTATTTACTAATTAGGTGACTTCTGAGGGCAATTGGATCCTCTAGATTTTAGTTAGGGGTATCAGAGTAAAGGGGGCTGAATACAAATGCCCCCCCCCCCCTCACACACACTTTTCACATATTTATTTGTATCATTTATCATTTTCCTTCCACTTCACAATTATGTGACACTTTGTGTTGGTCTATCACATAAAATCCCAATAAAATACATTTATGTTTTTGGTTGTAACAAAATGTGGAGAATTTCTAGGGGTATGAATAATTTTTCAAGGCACTGTAGACATACGCACATATAGACACGCACACACCCTCTTACTTCCTCTCTGGTTTCCCGTCACCAGAAAATTCATTTCACCAATATTTCCATGAGATCATATGTGTATTTGATGCATTGTAGAGTTACCCCCGTGAGGGATGCTTGCTGAATCTGTACCCCACTGGCGACCATGCAAGTCCTCTGACACCTTCCCGGGGTTCAGACATTTTCAGTGATAATCAAAGAGTTAAAGTCACATACACAATGTAAGTGAAGAAGTTGAGTTTACTAAAATATAATAAGCATTTATACAAACCCAACCCCCGAGGAAGCTCCACAGGATTATTCTGATTGCAGGATATAAAAACTTCAAACAACGCTCTATTCAGCTGGAAACCTATGTGACCAGGCAGGAGGGGGGGCAGAGGGGTGACCAGGCAGGAGGGGGGGCAGAGGGGTGACCAGGCAGGAGGGGGGGCAGAGGGGTGACCAGGCAGGAGGGGGGCAGAGGGGTGACCAGGCAGGAGGAGGGCATAAGGGTGACCAGGCAGGAGGGGGGGGCAGAGGGGTGACCAGGCAGGAGGAGGGCATAAGGGTGACCAGGCAGGAGGAAGGGCAGAGGGGTGACCAGGCAGGGAGAGGGCAGAGGGGTGACCAGGTAGGAGGAGGGGCAGAAGGGTGACCAGGCAGGAGGGGGGCAGAGGGGTGACCAGGCAGGAGGGGGGGCAGAGGGGTGACTAGGCAGGAGGAGGGCATAAGGGTGACCAGGCAGGAGGAAGGGCAGAGGGGTGACCAGGCAGGGGGAGGGGCAGAAGGGTGATCAGGCAGGAGGGGGGCAGAGGGGTGACCAGGCTGGAGGGGCAGAGGGGTGACCAGGCAGGAGGAAGGCAGAGAGCTGACCAGGCAGGAATAAGGCAGAGGAGTGATCAGGCAGGAGGGTGGCAAAGGGGTGACCAGGCAGGAGGAGGGCAGAGGAGGGTAGAGGGATGACCAGGCATGACCAGGCAGGAGGGGGGCAGAGGGGTGACCAGACAGGAGAGGGGCAGAGTAGTGACCAAGCAGGAGGGGGGAAGAGGGTTGATCAGGCAGGAAAGGGGCAGAAGGGTGGCCAGGCAGGGAGGGGGGCAGAGGGGTTACCAGGCAGGAGGGGGGCAGAGGGGTGACCAGGCAGGAGGAGGCGGGGGGGCAGGCAGAAGGGGGGGCAGAGGGATGACCAGGCAGGAGGGGGGCAGAGGATTGAATGATTTGATGCCACACCACTCCCTTCTGTACACCACGGGTTCAGAAAGATACATTGTCCTTAAATGAGTGAAACAATTAACTCCTGAATACTTAAACTCGCTCAACCAGTACATAGGCACTTAAATTACTATCTGATCAGTCCCTTAATGGGGGGGGGGGGGTATGTTGTAGTCTCTCAGAGGAAAGGAGCCTTTGGTCTTCAGCTAGCTCTTTAGTGGAGGAGATATTCTGGTACTTAGGAGAAGATGAAGTAGCCTGGTGACACCTTGAAAGGCAATGTGTAGCAGAAGGCATTTGTGGTGTCCTGTGGAAGAGGAGCGCTGCTGCCGCCCAACAAAGAGTCAGTGTAGCACCAAATCCTATTGGCCTAGGCAAAGAAACAAGCAGTGATGTCTGCATGCAGTGTCTCTTGTGGTAAAAGAATGGGCATTTGCCCACTCACCAATCGCAATGACTCTTGGTAATGGAAGTGGTGTGGGCCTCAGCAATAGGCCTCGGTGGAGTCCTACTCAAGGGGTACAGTTGTCCGGTGACACACCACACTTCAGCCCAGCTTGATTTCGTGTGTGAAAAGTGGCCTCAAGACTGTCATCAATTGGTCAGAAGTAGCTGGCAATGGATGCTCTTGCACCCGCACATGATGACTCAGAGTCACCTGCTAGCAGTTTCCAGGCCGGGGTCCCAAGAGGAAAATCCCGCCCACACACAGGCCTTTTATCACCTCTCCCCTGAATCCGTAGACTACACGTCCCAAGATGCTTTGCTTTTCTCCTATAACTCAGTCATTCTATATTCAGGATATGACAACACAGAGTCCAGCTGAACACTAGGAGAGAACAGCTCCACAGCAGCGACTCTGCACAGTGTCTCCTGACAATGCCAGCTCATGGCTACAGTATTTTAGGCATTTACCCAAAAAGGCTCACTTGTGTAGACTAGCGTTAGGCGAACGGTTCGGCCGGAGCATGAGTTCAGGCCAAACATTGGCTGCTCACCTGTTCGGCGAACATCCAAATTGTCAGGGCGTTGGACCGTTTGTTTGGCCCGCTGAACCACCAAAATGCACTGCGGCACCACACAGTGCATTTGAAGCTATGATTGGCCGAAGCAATTAAAGCTTTGCCTAATCAGGGCACAGAGCACTGTCAAAGCCATGATTGGACCCTGTCATGATTACTCTATCCAATCATGGCTCATTGCTCTTAGTCCCGCCCCACACTAAAAAAATATTCTTGCCATAGTGCCCATCTGCAGTGTGATAGCAGCGTGTAGAGTGATAGAACAGGACTCTTTTCAGTGATACTAGACAGTTCGTGTTCTTTTCTGATTCTATTGTCAGTGTAGAATATCAGTTTAGGGTGAATCTAGTGATAGTTCAGTGTGAGTGTAGTGTGACCATTCATTTTTACTTTAGTGTCACTTTATTTTGTCTGGGCAGGTTTCCTGCAGTATATTGCAGTGCGTTACTGCACGTTTACCGCAGTATATTATAGTGTGCCAGTAAGGGACGTGAAGGCAGGTTAAGCAGAGCCTCACCTGCCATGAACATAAAAAATCAAATAGAAATTGAGCTTCGAGCATTGTAGCTCAACAACCTGAGGTCACAGAGACTCCAAAGTCCTAAGTCCTACCCCACCACTGGTAAAAATTTGGGGCTCTTACGACAAGGGATGGGCTTCGAGTGTGAGTCGAACATGAGTTCGAATCGAACATCGGATTTTTGATTGTTCGACGAAGATCGAACATTATGGGCCTGTTCACGCCAAATTCGAGTGGGGCGTCATGGCCCAAAATGCACTGCGTCATCGCAGTGGTTTGCTGGCTAATGATTGGCCAAGCATGCACTATGACCCGCATGCTTTGGCCAATCACAGCGCCGTAAGCAAACAGAGCCATAATTGGCCAAAGGCAGGGTGCCTGTGGCCAATTATGGCTCAGGGGATTAAGTACAAGCTCCACACTATATAAGGCCGCCTGCACGTCGGCCGTGTGTAGTGTGTTCCAGCGTTCAGAGAGAGGGAGTGTCATTTAATTTCATTTAAATAGATTGAGCAGACAGTTGATTCAGGTAGCTCCAGTATATTTAGTATATATATACATTCCAGGCTTTGTATATATATATATATATATATATATATATATATATATATATATATATATATATATAATATACTGTATCCAGTTTAGCTAAATCTCACTGCAGACCGTTCCTGTTGTTCTGTTCCTAATATACTACAGGCAGGCAGTTTATTCAGTTAGCTGCAATATATTCAGTATATATATATATATATATATATACATCCCAGCTTTGTGCAGCTACATCTCACTGCAGGCCATTCCTGGTGTACCTATTCAAATACATTATAAATACATCAAATACAGTATGTCTGGAAGTGGGGCACGCTTGTCTTTTTTTTCGGCAGCTGGCCGTGTTGAGCCACAACATGCAGAAGCGTTGGTAGAGTGGATGACCAAGCCGTCCTCATCCTCCTCATCCTCTGTCACCCAGGCTCAGAGTACTTTGGCTGCCAATGCAGCTGCCAAAGCAGCCTCTTCCATTGGCTCAATGTCATCAGTCACTCCTTGCCTAGCCCCACCATCATGCCCTGAGGAGTGCCCCGAACTGTTCGACCACAGTGTTGGGTACATGCTGCAGGAGGATGCACAGAGTTTTGAAGGCTCCGATGATGGTACCCGGATTGAGGAAGGCAGTAACGTGAGCCCAGAGAGAGGGGGGCCAAAGAAGGACAACAAACTGGCAGTCATGTTTCCCCAGCTGCAGCATACTGCCAGGTTTGTTCCAGTGACGAGGAGGGAGGGGATGATGAGGTCACTGACTCTATGTGGGTGCCTGATAGAAGAGAGGAGGAGGACTGCAGTCCGTTGCAGTCCATGCAGTCCGTTGGCAAGTGTACTTAAAAATACCCACACCAAAGAACAAGGTGGACTTCTCCTTGTTCCTCATCAGCTGGGATCTCCAACCCCACTATACCTTCAGTTCTCTCAGAAACTTGCACTGAGAGGAATGAAGGTGTAGAATTAGGTGTGCCAAGTACTTGTGGGCAATCTGCTATCGCTACACCAATGTCCGATTGTAGCAGGCAAATTTCCCTACCCCGGTTGCTAAACTGGTGAAAGAAATTCGGTCCCAGCAATCCACATGCCCAGCGGCTGAATGCTAGCTTGGCTAAATTGCAAGCACTCCAACTGCTGCCTTTTCAGTTGGTAGACTCTGCCCCCTTCCGTGAATTTGTGGAATGTGCAGTACCTCAGTGACAGGTTCCCAAACGCCACTTTTTTTCACAGAAGGCGATTCCGGCTCTCTACTGGCATGTGGAAGGCAATGTCTTGGCCTTGCTGGACAGGGCGGTCAGCGGTAAGGTGCATATTACTGCTGACTCATGGTCCAGCAGGCATGGACAGGGACGTTACCTATCTTTCACGGCGCACTGGGTGACCCTGCTGGCAGCTGGGAAGGATGCAGGACAGGGTGCAGTATTGTTGGAGCTTGTCCTACCACCACGCCTCCAAAATGCTACTAGTGGTGATTCTGACACACCTCTCTCCTCCACCCCCTCCTCTTCTTCCTCCATGGCCTCCTCCTCTATAGATTTTATAGAGTTTTTTTTCGCCACGACAGTGGCTCATGATCAAGGATGCATGAACTGTCCTGTCACCATTTGAGGAGGCCACGAGGATGGTGAGCAGTGACAGTGCATGCATCAGTGATACTGTCCCTCTTGTCTACCTGTTGGAGCACATGCTGCATGGAATAATAGACAGGGCACTTGAGGCAGAACAGAGGGAGGAAGAGTAGGACTTCCTTACCTCTCAAGGCCCCCTTTATCCATTCAGTTCCTGCGGACCCGCTGATCACACTGGAAGAGGAGGAGAAGGAGGATTGTGTCAGCATGGAGGTGGAGCCTAGCACTCAGCATTAGCAGCAGTCTTCAAGTGATTGTGTACAGTCCCCAGAAACCCATGGACTTGCGGCTGTGGATCAGGTCGTCCTTAGTGACCCAGAGGACTCTGGACCGAATGCCTCAGCAAACCTACGCTGCATGGTCTCCCTGATCCTGCAAAGCCTGCGAAAGGACCCTCGGATTCGTGGTATCAAGGAGAGGGTTCATTACTGGCTGGCAACCCTCCTTGATCCGTGTTACAAGGGTAAGGTTGCGGAACTTATGCAACCGTGGCAGAGAGAGAAGAGGATGAAACTTCTTCGGGGGCCTTGCAGAAAGGTGTGTGCAACGCGTTTCCAGAGCCTGGGAGGTTACAAATTCCTGGTCCTGGTGTTGCTGAGGCTTCGGTCAGTCACGGAAGAAGCGGTGGAGACGGTGACCGTCTGACAGATGGTCAGACAATTTTTTAGTCCGCAGCCCCAAGGTCTGATCGGTTCCAGCAACCATCGTCAGTGTCTGATTTACATGGTGCAGGAATACCAAGGGGCAAGAACAGACTTGGAGACCTTTACAACCGAAAATCCTCTGGGTTACTGGGTCTTGAGGATGGATCACTGGCCAGAGCTTGCACAGTATGCAATTGAGCTACTGGCCTGTCCTGCATCCAGCGTTCTTTCAGAATGCACATTCAGTGCTGCTGGAGGCTTTGTAACCGATCACAGAGTGCGCCTGTCCACCGACTCGGTTGATCGGCTCACCTTCATAAAAATAAATCAGTCTTGGATCACCAGTAGGGATGGGCTTTATGTTCGGGGCGAACATGAGTTCAACTCGAACATTGACTGTTCGCCCGTTCGCCGAACAGCGAACAATTTGGGGTGTTCGCGGCAAATTCAAAAGCTGCGGAGCACCCTTTAAAAGTCTATGGGAGAAATCAAAAGTGCTAATTTTAAAGGCTTATATGCATGGTATTGTCATAAAAAGTGTTTGGGGATCCCGGTCCTGCCCCAGGGGACATGTATCAATGCAAAAAAGTTTTAAAACGTCCGTTTTTTTGGGAGCAGTGATTTTATTAATGCTTAAAGTGAAATAATAAAAGTGTAATATTCCTTTAAATTTCGTACCTGGGGGGTGTCTATAGTATGCATGTAAACCAAAATTCAGGCCCTTCAGGTCTAGTTTGGATATTAAGGGGAGCCCCGCGCCAAATTTTTTTAAAAAAATGGCATGGGGTCCCCCCAAAAATCCATACCAGACTTTTATCCAAGCACGCAACCTGGCAGGCCACAGGAAAAGAGGGGGGGGACAAGAGTGCGCCTCCCCTCCTGAACCGTACCAGGCCACATGCCCTAAACATTGGGAGAGTGCTTTGGGGTAGCGGCCCCCCCCAAAGCACATTGTCCCCATGTTGATGGGGAGAAGGGCCTCATTCCCACAACCCTTGCCTGGTGGTTGTGGGGGTCTGCAGGCGGGGGGCTTATCGGAATCTGGAAGCCCCCTTTAACAAGGGGACCCCGAGATCCCGGCCCCCACCCTGTGTGAAATGGTAACCCAAAGCACCCTCCCAATGTTGAGGACATGTGGTCTGGTACGGTTCAGGAGGGGGGGCGCTCTCTCATCCCCCCCTCTTTTCCTGCGGCCTGTCAGGTTGCATGCTCGGATTAGGGTCTGGTATGGATTTTGAGGGGGACCCCCACGCCATTTTTTTTTTACATTTGGGTGCGGGGTTCCCCTTAATATCCATACCAGACCTGAAGGGCCTGGTATGGAATTTAGGGGGACCCCCCACGCATTTTTTTAAAATTTTGGTTCGGGGTTCCCCTGTGGGGAAATTCCATGCCGTTTTTAGCAATGAACTTTTATGTGTATTGCCCTATTGCTCTAGCACTTTTAAATAACTTTTTTTCACTTTAGAAATGTCATTTTGCTGGCAGACTGTTCTAAACACGGGAAACATGCGCCCCTTTACAGGCATACTATAGGCACCCCCCCAGGTACGAAATCCTCTATTTTCATGCTGATAGCTTGTAAGAACATTTTTGGTTCTGGGCACCGCCACCAGTTGTGGTACCACCAACACCTAAGGCCCAAATTTCTGCAGAGTATATAGGGCAGGCCCCTACTTTCAAACATCCAACTTATAAATGACTCCTACTTACAAACGGAAGGAGACAACAAGAAGTGAGAGGAAATCTACCCCTAGGAATGGAAATTCTCTCCTGTAAGAGTTAATATGGGAAAAATGTGTCTCCACTGATTTATCACCAATCCTTGTTTCCCTGAAACCCCCAAATTTTCAAAATCCAAATGTCATTGGGACAGAAAGTGAAGTGAAATCTTCTGAAGAGGAGCACAGACAGCAAAACAAATGTCACAGGGGTGATAACCCTTCCTTATGTTTTCCAAAAAGCTTAAAAATAGATTTTTTTGGCTGGAGCTACACTTACAAAATGTACCAGTTCAAAATTACAAACATATTCTACTTAACAACAAACCTACAGTCCCTGTCTTGTTTGCACCGCCTGTATACTGCTGTTCAGAGTATATAGGGCCTAGGGGCCCCACACCTTTCCTTTTTTTAATTTGCAGGGTTCCCCCTAATATCCATACAAGACCCAAAGGGCCTGGTAATGGACTGGGGGTACCCATGCCGTTTGTCTCACTGATTTTCATCCATATTGCCAGGACCCGACATTACATTAAACCCGCAAGCAGTTTTAAATGACTTTTATTCCTTTAGAAATGTCATTTTGTGCAGGGACTGTTCTAAACACGGGAAACACGCGACACTTTACAGGCATACTATAGACACCCCCCAGGTACGATATGTAAAGGAATATTTCACTTTTATTTTTTCACTTTAAGCATTAGTAAAATCACGGCTCCTGAAAAAACGTCTATTTTTAAAATTTTTTTTGCATTGATCCATGTCCCCTGGGGCAAACACTTTTTAGGATAATAACTTGTATATTAGCCTTTAAAATGAGCACTTTTGATTTCTCACGTCCAAGTCCCATAGACTTTAACGGTGTTCGAAATCTTTCAGTCCGCTCGCGTGTTCTGGATGTGAACCGAACCGGGGACTGTTCAGCTCATCCCTACGTACGACTTATGGTTTCCGGAGAAATGGGGCTCCTTGCGTAGCCTGTCAGAAGCTACATACAGAGCGGCCAGTTTAAATACAAGCTGGCACACTCTGTTTGCAGCAGACTGAGAGGATGAGCTCACTTTATGTCAGAGGTACTGAGCTCAATGGACAGCTTGGAGCCTTGGACCAATCGTAAAGAACCATTGGCTCCAGCTGTCCAATAAAAATGCTGCAGTGGAGGCACGCCTCTCACTGCAGTGTCATAGAAGGGGGTGTGTCTAAAATACAAATGCTCCCATCCAGCCCAGCCCTCATAATTGGAAGGAAAAAGCATGTGTTCATATGTATAAGATTTACCCACAATCCCGTGTTTTTCTCACACAGTTAAGAGGGAGAATGAGAATCCTCTGCTGCTGAAAAAGTACAAGCTAAATCATATACTATTATTATATATGTTATAAGATAATCATTTATCTATTTACTGTGAAATTACTGGCTATAACTTCAAACTTCAGTAATTTGTCCGTTAAGCCGTCTGCTTGGGTACAGATTTTGAAAATATAGTAAATTACCTTAAAAACAATATATAATAATTATTTGTATATTACTTACGGTAATTAACCCCTCGCCACCCAGGTCAATTCTGACACTTCTCTCCTACATGTAAAAATCATAATTTTTTTGCTAGAAAATTACTCAGAACCCCAAATATTATATATATTGTTTTAGCAGACACCTTGGGGAATAAAATGGTGTTCGTTGCAACTTTTTATGTTACACGGTATTTGCGCAGCAATTTTTCAAACTTTTTTTTTTTGGAAAGAAAATGTTTTATGAATATTAAAAAAAATAAAATAAAACTGAAGATAACTCGATTTTTTTGTATAATGTGTAAGATGATGTTATGTCTAGTAAATAGATACCTGACATGTCAGGCTTTAAAATTGCGCAGACTCGTGGAATGGCGCCAAACTTCAGTACTTAAAAATCTCCATAGGCGACGCTTTTAATTTTTTTACAGGTTACATGTTTAGAGTTACAGGGAAGGTCTAGTGCTAGAATTATTGCTGTCACTCTAACGATCACGGCGTATGTAATCTGTGTGTATCTGGCTCTGATACTAGCTACTGACCTCACCGCACGTCCCTGGTGTCCATGCAGTTTTACAGTGTATCCGTGGAGTGTGTCGTGAGTAGGGATGAGCTTCATGTTTGACTCGAACATTGTGTGTTCGGCCGTTCACCGAATTACGAATGTTATGGGCCGTTCGCACCAAATTCGTGTGGCGCGTCACGGCCCATAATTCACTGCGGCATCCGTGGGACACACTTGGCCTTTTTTTCGGCAGCTGGCCGTGTTGAGCCGCAACATGCGGAAGACTGGGTCGAGTGGATGACCAAGCCGTCCTCATCCTCCTCATCCTCCTCATCCTCCTCATCCTCCTCATCCTCTCTCACCTATAGGGATGAGCCGAACACCCCCCTGTTCGGTTCGCACCAGAACTTGCGAACAGGCAAAAAATTTGTTCGAACACCGTTAAAGTCTATGGGACACGAACATGAATAATCAAAAGTGCTAATTTTAAAGGCTTATATGCAAGTTATTGTCATAAAAAGTGTTTGGGGACCCGGGTCCTGCCCCAGGGGACATGTATCAATGCAAAACAAAGTTTTAAAAACGGCAGTTTTTTCGGGAGCAGTGATTTTAATAATGCTTAAAGTGAAACAATAAAAGTGTAATATCCCTTTTAATTTCGTACCTGGGGGGTGTCTATAGTATGCCTGTAAAGGGGCGCATGTTTCCCGTGTTTAGAACAGTCTGACAGCAAAATTACATTTCAAAGGAAAAAAAGTCATTTAAAAACTACTCGCGGCTATTAATGAATTGCCGGTCCAAAAATACACATAAAAGTTCATTGATAAAAACGGCATGGGAATTCCCAACAGGGGAACCCCGAAGCAAAATTTTAAAAAAAAATGACGTGGGGGGTCCCCCTAAATTCCATACCAGGCCCTTCAGGTCTGGTATGGATGTTAAGGGGAACCCCGACGCCCCCCCTCCTGAACCGTACCAGGCCACATGCCCTCAACATTGGGAGGGTGCTTTGGGGTAGCCCCCCAAAACACCTTGTCCCCATGTTGATGGGGACAAGGGCCTCATCCCCGCAACCCTTGCGGTGGTTGTGGGGGTCTGCGGGCGGGGGGCTTTTTGAAATCTGGAAGCCCCCTTTAACAAGGGGACCCCCAGATCCCTGCCCTCCCCCCTGTGTGAAATGGTAAGGGGGTACAAAAGTACCCCTACCATTTCACTAAAAAAGTGTCAAAAATGTTAAAAATGACAAGAGACAGTTTTTGACAATTCCTTTATTTAAATGCTTCTTCTTTCTTCTTTCTTCTTTCTTCTATCTTCCTTTTGGTTTCTTTCTCCATCTTCTTCTTCTTCTGGTTCTTCTGGTTCTTCCTCCGGTGTTCTCGTCCGGCATCTTCCTCCGCGGAGACGGCGTCTTCTTCCCTTCTTCTCCTCGGGCCGCTCCGCATCCATGATGGCATGGAGGGAGGCTCCCGCTGTGTGACGCTTCTCTCTTCATCTTCTTCTCTTCATCTTTATCTCTTCATCTTCTTGTCTTCATCTTCTTTTCGGGCCGCTCCGCATCCACGATGGCATGAAGGGAGGCTCCTGCTGTGTGACGCTTCTCCTCTTCTGACGGTTCTTAAATAACGGGGGGGGGGCACCCAGTGACCCCGCCCCCCTCTGACGCACAGGGACTTGACTGGACTTCCCTGTGGCGTCACGAGGAATGCCACAGGGAAGTCCCGTCAACTCCCTGTGCGTCAGAGGGGGGCGGGGTCACCGGGTGGCTCCGCCCCCATTAATTAAGAACCGTCATAAGAGGAGAAGCGTCACACAGCGGGAGCCTCCCTCCATGCCATAATGGATGTGGAGCGGCCCGGAGAAGAAGGGAAGAAGACGCCGACGCCGCGGAGGAAGATGCCGGACGAGAACACCGGAGGAAGAACCAGAAGAAGAAGAAGATGGAGGAGGAACCCGAAGGAAGATAGAAGAAAGAAGAAAGAAGAAGCATTTAAATAAAGGAATTGTCAAAAACTGTCTCTTGTCATTTTTAACATTTTTGACACTTTTTTAGTGAAATGGTAGGTGTACTTTTGTACCCCCTTACCATTTCACACAGGGGAGAGGGCCGGGATCTGGGGGTCCCCTTGTTAAAGGGGGCTTCCAGATTCCGATAAGCCCCCCGGTCGCAGACCCCCACAACCACCGGCCAAGGGTTGTGGGGATGAGGCCCTTGTCCCCATCAACATGGGGACAAGGTGTTTTGGGGGGCTACCCCAAAGCACCCTCCCAATGTTGAGGGCATGTGGCCTGGTACGGTTCAGGAGGAGGGTGCTCTCTGGCCCCCCTCTTTTCCTGTGGCCTGCCAGGTTGCGTGCTCGGATAAGGGTCTGGTACGGATTTTTGGGGGGACCCCACGCCGTTTTTTTTTTTTTTATTTTGGTGCGGGGTTTCCCTTAAAATCCATACCAGACCTGAAGGGTCTGGTATACATTTTGAGGGGGACCCCACGCCATTTTTTTAAAAAATTTTGGCCGGGGTTCCCCTTAATATCCATACCAAACCTGAAGGGCCTGGTATGGAATTTAGGGGGACCCCCCACGTAATTCTCTTTTTAAATTTTGGTTCGAGGTTCCCCTGTGGAGAATACCCATGCCCTTTTTATCAATGAACTTTTATGTGTATTGTCGGACCGGCAATTCATTAATAGCCGCGAGTAGTTTAAATTACTTTTTTTCCTTTGAGATGTCATTTTGCTCTCGGACTGTTGTAAACATGGGAAACATGCGCCCCTTTACAGGCATACTATAGACACCCCCAGGTACGAAATTTAAAGGGATATTACACTTTTATTGTTTCACTTTAAGCATAAATAAAATCACTGCTCCTGAAAAAACGGTCATTTTTAAAACTTTTTTTTGCATTGATCCATGTCTCCTGGGGCAAGACCCGGGTCCCCAAACACTTTTTATGACAATACCATGAATATAAGCCTTTAAAATTAGCACTTTTGATTTCTCCCATAGACTTTTAAAGGGTGTTTCGCGGCATTCGAATTTGCCGCGAACACCCCAAATTGTTTGCTGTTCGGCGAACTTGCAAACAGCCGACGTTCGAGTCAAACATGAGTTCGACTTGAACTCGAAGCTCATCCCTATTCACCCAGGCTCAGGGTACTTTGTCTGGCAAAGCAGCTGCCAACGCGGCCTCTTCCTTTGGCTCAATGTCATCAGTCACTCCTTCCCTAGACCCACCATGTCCTCCCTGAGGAGTCCCTCGTACTGTTTGACCACAGTGTTGGGTACATGCTCCAGAAGGATGCCCAGCATTTTGAAGGCTCCGATGATGGTACTCAGCTAGAGGAAGGCAGTAACGTGAGCCCAGACAGAGGGGGTGCCCAAGGAGGACAGCAATCTGGCAGTCATGTTCCCCCTGCTGCAGCATACTGCCAGGTTTGCTCCAATGATGAGGAGGGAGGGGATGAGGTCACTGACTCCACATGGGTGCCTGATAGGAGAAAGGAGGAGGAGGAGAAGGAGGCACATCTCCAATGAGGCAGGATGCCCTCCAGGGGACAGCTTAAGGGCAGCACACTGACTGCATCACACCGCAGAGCTCTGCATGTGCAGGGCGCTGCTGTCTCTGCGCATTATTCCAAAAGTTCTTTGGTGTGGGCCTTTTTTGAGATGAGTGCATCAGATCCCACCGCTGCTATTTGCAACATATGTCTGAAGCGTATCTCGCCTGGCCAGAACATCTCCCGCTTGGGCACCACATGCTTGACCAGACATATGTTGACCTGCCATGTAGTTCGTTGGCAAGCGTACCTAAAAGACCCACACCAAAGAACAAAGAGGACCTCTCCTTACTACTCATCAGCTGGGATCTCCAACACCACTATACCTTCAGTCCTCTCTGAGACCTGCACTGAGAGGAATGAAGGTGTAGAATTAGCTGTGTCACAGCCAAGTACTTGCGGGCAATCTGCTATCGGTACACCGAGGTCAGATTGTACCAGGCAAATTTCCCTGCCCCAGCTGCTGCACCGCAGAAAGAAGTTCGCTCCCAGCCATCCACATGCCCAGCGGTTGAATGCTAACTTGGCAAAATTGCTAGCACTTCAACTGCTACCTTTTCAGTTGGTAGACTCTGCCCCCTTCCGTGAGTTTGTGGAATGTGCGGTTCCTCAGTGGCAGGTTCCCAAACGCCACTTTTTCTCACGGAAGGCGATTCCGGCTCTCTACCGGCATGTGGAAGGCAATGTCTTGGGCTCGCTGGACCGGGCGGTCAGCGGTAAGGTGCATATTACCGCTGACTCATGGTCCAGCAGGCATGGACAGGGACGTTACCTATCTTTCACGGCGCACTGGGTGACCCTGCTGGCAGCTGGGAAGGATGCAGGACAGGGTGCAGTATTGTTGGAGGTTGTTCCGCCACCACGCCTCCAAAATGCTACTACTGGTGATTCTGACACACCTCTCTCCTCCACCCCCTCCTCTTTTTCTTCCTCCATGGCCTCTTCCTGTGCTTTGTCCTCGGAACCAGCGGTGCTCCGTAGGCGTTCAAGGGGCTAGGCAAGTAAGCAGGCCAAAAGAGGACATGCGGTGCTTGAGCTGGTGTGCTTGGGGGACAGGAGCCACACTGGGGCAGAGGTTCTGTCAGCTCTGCAGGGGCAGGTTCAGAGGTGGTTGACGCCTTGCCAGCTTAAGCCAGGAATGGTGGTTTGCGACAATGGCACCAACCTCCTCTCCGCCCTCCGACAGGGACAACTGACCCATGTGTCCTGTTTGGCTCACGTCCCTAACTTGGTGGTGCAGTGGTTCTTGGGCAGGTACCCGGGCTTATAGGATGTCCTGAGGCAGGCCAGGAAAGTCTGTGTGCATTTCCACAGGTCACATAATGCAAGTGCTCGGCTGGCTGACCTCCAAAAGGAATTTAACCTGCCCAAGAACCGCCTAATCTGTGACATGCCCACCAGGTGGAACTCAACATTGGCCATGCTGCAGCGGCTGCACATGCAGCAGAGGGCCATCAATGAGTACCTGTTCGACTATGGCACCAGGAAAGGGTCAGGGGAGCTTGGTTTTTTTTTTCCCACACCAGTGGTCCATGATCAGGGATGCATGCACTGTCCTGTCACCATTTGAGGAGGCCACAAGGATGGTGAGTAGGGATGAGCTTCGTGTTTGAATTGAATGCATATTTGACTCGAGCATCGCCTGTTCAGTCGTTCGCCGAATTACGAACGATATGGGCCGTTTGCGCCAAATTTGAGTGGCGCGTCATGGCCCATAATTCACTGTGGCATCGCAGTTCATTGCTGGCTGATGATTGGCCAAGCATGCACTATGACCCGCATGCTTGGCCAATCACAGCGCCGTCTGTACAGAGAGCCGTAATCGGCCATAGTCAGGGTGGCTTTGGCCAGCTATGGCTCAGGGGGTTCAGTACACGCCCCACACTATATAAGGCCACCTGCACGTCGGCCCTGTGTAGTGTGTTCCGGCGTTGAGAGAGAGAGAGACAGAGAGAGAGAGACAGAGAGAGAGAGAGAGACAGAGAGAGAGAGAGAGACAGAGAGAGAGAGAGAGACAGAGAGAGAGAGAGAGAGAGAGAGAGACAGAGAGAGAGAGAGAGAGAGAGACAGAGAGAGAGAGAGAGACAGAGAGAGAGAGAGAGACAGAGAGAGAGAGAGAGACAGAGAGAGAGAGAGAGACAGAGAGAGAGAGAGAGACAGAGAGAGAGAGAGAGACAGAGAGAGAGAGAGAGACAGAGAGAGAGAGACAGAGAGAGAGAGACAGAGAGAGAGACAGAGAGAGAGACAGAGACAGAGAGAGAGAGACAGAGAGAGAGAGACAGAGAGAGAGAGACAGAGAGAGAGAGAGAGACAGTGTCATTTGATTTAAGTTCGCTAGAGTAGGCAGGCAAGTCAGTTAGCTGCACTTACAGTGTATTGTGTATATATATACATCCTAGGTGTTGTGTGTGTGTGTGTATATATATGTATGTATATATATATATATATAAACACTGTATTCAGTTTAGCTAGATCCGTTCCTGCTATTCTCTTCCTACTACTGACAGGCAGGCAGATGTTTTTACAGTATTTACAGCTACCTGAAGAAAATTGCTGGTGTTCTTCTGATCCTATTAGTCCTATTAGCTACAGTATTTACAGTTAGTGTAGTGCGTCCTCTGCACAGTGTGTACCTAAAGCTACCTGAATAAAATTGGTGGTGTTCTTCTGATCCTATTAATACCACAGGCAGGCGGCTACAGTATTTACAGTTAGTGTACTGTGTCCTATGCACAGTGTGCACCTAAAGCTACCTGAAGACAATTGCTGGTGTTCTCATACTAATAATACTACAGGCAGGCAGTTGATTCTGCTAGCTGCAGTATAATCAGTATATATATACATCCCAGTTTTGTGCAGCTACATCTCACTGCAGGACATTAGTATGTCTGGAAGGCCAACAAGCAGTGGCGGCTGGTGAAGTTTTAGGATGGGGGGATGCCAGACCCCGCCCTTCCTTTTTGACCCCTCCCACTTGGTGAAAATGGGCGTGGTTTCAGTGAAATAGTGGGCGTGGCTCTAAGGTGGTGTGGTTAGCGTCTAAGATGAACGAGGGATGGATGGAGAGGGAGAGAGGGACAGCAGGCCCAGATCCTAAACAACAATAGAAATATGTGTATTCTAGAAAGTTTAACAATCAGCAGATAAAGATACTCCAAACACCTGGTGTTAGCACTTCAATCATCCCGGCACCATGGTTGTTATGGTGTCAGGATGATTGAAGCGCATTATTTCTATTATTACATTGTAATATAAAATTAAATCATTTAACTCACCATAAAGAGAGGCCTGGAGCAGGTGGAATGAAATGAAGCTAGCAGAAGGCCGGCATGACAGGGGGATAAGGGTACAGCAAGGGTTAAACTGGAAGTTGTTTTGGATTTATGGTAAGGGGATTGGGTACAGGTAATGTTGAAGGGGGAGGAGTTTAGGTTATTTAGGGGGCAGGAGGGGTCCCGGGCAGCATTGCGGGGAGAGTTACAGAAAGGAAGAAGTTTATTTTATTTTATCCCCAGGCTAGAGAGCAATGGCGGACTTAGACAGCTTATTGGCCCAGCTGCGGGCTGCTGCGAACACCCACGGCCCTGGATGGCTGCACAGCCAGGTGGCCAGACTCCTCGGATCTCAGGCTGAAGAGGAGGTGAGGGGGCAGGACCTTCCGCGCGCCCGGAGGTCGCGGCCTCCGGAGCGTTTTTTCACCTGAAGCCTCCCCCAGAGCTGCACGCCACGTTAGGAGCCCCCCGGAGCGGGACCCGTCAGGACCACCGGCGAAACGACACCCGGTTTCTGCCGTGGTGGTTCCTGGACGGAATCCTCGTCATCGGCGGAGCTCAGTGGGCAGGGCGTCGGCAGGACCCAGCGTTTCCCCCCCGCCCGCTCGACGAGGGCAGCGTGAGGCGACGGACGCTCCCTGTGTTGTACATGCAGCCAGGGGGAGGTCTCAGCGTGTGAGGATGACGTCAACGGTGTCGGGAGGCGTGGCCAGCGCGGTCAGGTGACGGCAGCATCCAGGCCCTCTTCCCCGGGGATGGATGACACGGAGCCCCTGCAAACGCCCGGTGACCGGTCCGAGGGAGAGCTGAGCGGGTCTGAGGAGGAAGACAGGCAGGAGCGTCCGGCGCCATTGGATTCGGGAGCAGCGGCGGCGGGGACACCGCCTGGTCGGCCCGGTAAGTCATTTCCTGTGTCCTCTCACACACTGACCAATGCTTTGCAAGGGTTGCTGGGGGTGGCTGATATGGGGGGGTCTGGGACCACATTGGGTGTGTTGCAATCGGGGGCTATAGTGACGGCCGGTTCCCAGCCAGCAGGTTCAGGACCTGTTTCTGGGGACACGGATGGGCAGTTGCAGGCTTTGTTGGGGGGTTTGCGGGAATTGGTCCAGAGGTTTGCGCCAGGTACGGATGGGCGGGCGCCACATACTGCAGTGTGGGTCCCTCCAAGTGCAGAATCGCCGGTGGTTGGGGCAGTGCCCCCTCCGGCTGCAGTGGGTGTGCCGCCCCCCATGGGGACAGTGCCCCCATTGGTGTCCGCTCCGGCCACTAGTGTGGTTGCTTCAGGTGAAGGGGAAAAAAGGACGGACGTGGTTCGCATTGCGGATGCCGCAAAATGCGAAGTTTACGTCTGCTTCGAAGGGCCGCTTGGGGCACATTTGAAGTCGGAAGTCCGGGAGAAAATCGTGAAAGGGGAGTATGTGGAGATTTTTTCACTTCTCCCCTTGGAGAAGTTTAATCTGGACAGGGTTAAGCCAGATGACAGTAAGAAGGAGGATGAAGAGAAACGGCGGTATAGGTTGATACCGCGCACGTTTTCTAACTGGCTGCAGGCGTTCGCGATTCTGGCGAGTGTAATTGGCGAAAAGAACCCTGAACATTGTTCGGCGCTCTTTTGCTACTTGGACGCCATTGGGGAGGCCTACAGAGTGTATGGGGGTACAGCGTGGCTCAGGTATGACGAGCAGTTCCGGCAACGGAGGGCGGTGCGTCCCTCCCTTCGCTGGGACCACAAGGACATTAGCCTCTGGATGAAGCTTATGTCCTCGGCTCGGGCCCCGAACCAGTTTTTTCCAGGGGGGGCCGGCGGTTCTGCGTCACCCGGACAGCCGGCCACAAAAAAGTGGGGCGTCTGTTGGCAATACAATGACGGGACGTGTAAGTTCGGGGGAGCATGTCGTTTTTAAACACGAATGCTCAGGTTGCGGTGGATCTCACCCCGGATCCCGTTGTTTTAAAAAAGGAAAAGGTCGCCCCGGAGAAATGGGTAGCAAAAGGGAAGACACCAGTGAAGGTGGAAAAGATGCAGCCTTTCCTAAGTAGGTACCCGGACCGGGCGGCAGCTCGGCTGCTATGGGAAGGGTTCCTAGAGGGTTTTTAGAATTCCGAGTTCATTGGCTGTTATTCCGCCGGTGGCAAAAAATTTACGCTCTGCACTGAGTCACCCCAGTGTGGTTGGGGAAAAGTTGGGGAAGGAAGTGGCCTTGGGCCGGATGGCCGGGCCATTTCAGGAGCTGCCGCTGCCGAATTTGGTGGTCTCTCCGCTTGGGGTGGTCCCCAAGAAGGAGCCGAATAAGTTTCGACTTATACACCATTTATCTTTCCCCAAGGGCGGATCGGTCAATGATGCGATCGACCCTGATGCTTGCACGGTTTCGTATACGTCGTTCGATGCAGCGGTGGGTTGGGTACGCCGTTGTGGGAAGGGAGCTCTTATGGCAAAAGCAGACATTGAATCGGCTTTTCGCCTCCTCCCGGTGCACCCGGACAGCTGTTGGTTGTTGGGGTGTTGCTGGCAGGGTAGGTTTTATGTCGATCGCTGCTTGCCTATGGGCTGCTCGATTTCATGCGCATTGTTTGAAACTTTTAGCTCATTCGTTGAATGGGTGGTTCGGGATGTTTCAGGTTTGAATTCGGTAATTCATTACTTGGACGATTTCCTATGCGTTGGCCCCCCAGCATCTAAGACGTGTGCGCTGCTGTTGGCCACATTACAACACATGGCTGGTACGTTTGGTATCCCGTTGGCACGGGATAAAACAGAAGGCCCGACTACCGTGCTTAGTTTCTTGGGCATAGTCATTGACTCCGAGGCAATGGAATGTCGATTGCCTGAGGATAAGTTGGTGGCTTTGAGAAGGGAGATCCGGACGACAGTGGCGTTGCGTAAGATTCAGCTTAGAGGCCTGCAGTCCTTGCTGGGCAAGCTGAATTTTGCGTGTCGCATAATTCCCATGGGCAGGGTGTTCTGCCGACGGCTGTCGGCAGCTACAGCAGGGATTAGGTCCCCTCACCATTTTATTAGGATGACCAGTGAACATCGGGCTGATCTGAAGGTGTGGGACAACTTTTTGTCCACATACAATGGAAAATCACTGTGGTTGGCGGGACCGTTGAGCAATTGCGATTTGCAGCTGTTCACGGACGCAGCTGGGTCGTCGGGTTACGGGGCGTTTTACCAGGGGCATTGGAGTGCTGAACCATGGCCTAGGGAATGGCAGGAAGCGGGATTCTGCAAAAACTTGGTGCTGCTGGAGCTGTTTCCGGTGGTGCTGGCAGTGGAAGTTTGGGGTGAGTCGTTCAGGGATTTGAAGATCCGTTTGAACTGCGACAATTTGGGGGTGGTGCAGGTGATTAACCGCATTTCAGCCTCATCGCTACCGGTCGTTCGGCTGTTGCGGCACCTGGTGCTGCGCTGCCTACAGTTGAATATCTTTTTGTATGCAGTACATCTTCCGGGGGTGGATAACACGTTGGCTGACGCCTTGTCTCGTTTCCAGTGGGACAAATTCCGGGACTTGGCTCCGTCAGCAGATCAGCAAGGGGTTCGGTGTCCCCGAGGGCTGTGGTCGATCGTTTGGGACCCCTCGCGCGATGGATAAAGGGCTCGGTGAGTGTATCCACTTGGGGGGCTTACGAAAAAGTGTGGTCCGAGTGGTGGGCGCTTGTCAGGCAAGTTGGGGTGGAACCTCGAGTCGGGGAAGTGAGGTTGCTGGTGGTATATTTTGTCTCCAGGAATCTGGAGCAAGGGGTTTCGGTTTCAATGATGGACCGCAAGCTCGCCGGTTTGGCATTGGATTTTTTGGTAAGACAAGCGATGAAAGGTTATCGGCGGTCGCGTAAAAGTCAGGACACGAGGAGGCCATTGACTTTTAACAACCTGCGGGTGGTATCTGCTCAGTTGGGCACGGTATGTGCGTCGGATTATGAGGTTCTGTTGTTCCGGGCAGCGTTTTCGCTGGCCTTTTTTGGTGCCTTTAGGATAGGTGAACTGGTTAGCCCTTCTAGGAAGGTTTCGGGGGGCTTGGGGGTACAGGATGTGAAGGTCACGGGGTTTAGCTTGGAAGTATGGTTGAGACGGTCAAAAACAGATCAAGTTGGCAAAGGGGTTAAGGTGCAGCTATATCGGATGACAGGTTCTCCGGTATGCCCGGTGAGTGCGATGAGGGAATTTTTGGGGCAACGCCCATTGGGGGTGGGGTCTTTGTTGATCCATAACGACGGTTCACCTTTGACAAAATTTCAGTTTGTGGCAGTTTTCAAAAAATGCTTGAAAACTGGGGGTCTGGATGGTACGCAGTATGCTTCGCACTCCTTCCGCATTGGAGCGGCCACAGAGGCGGCCCGATGTGGGGTGGACGAAGCGGCTGTGAAGCGCATTGGCCGCTGGGAGTCTAGGAGATTTCGTACATATGTGCGGCCACACATAGTAGTCGAGTGAAGGGCAGCTAAGTAATGGAGTTTTGGGAAAAGTTGGGGGTTGGTTTTGGTTAAGGGGATTGATCATGGTGTATGTTATTTGACTTTGGTTATCTGTGGTTTTTTCTTTTCTTTTAGGTGGAATCAAAAGGGGTCTCGTATGGATATTGGGCCACTCCTATGTGTTTTGGGGGGCTAAACGGGCAGATATGAGACCTAATGGGAGGCAGTTAGGGATTCCCAGGGAGGATGCTTGTATACGTTGGATAGGCAGGCCAGGAATGCAATGGGCTAGGGTGTTGCCGGAAGTACAACATTTTGCGCGCCTGGACAGACCACCAGATGTGTTGGTGCTCCATGTTGGAGGCAACGACCTGGGTGGACGTCCCAGCCGGGAGCTCATAAAGGACGTTAAGATTGATTTCTTGCGTTTGAGAACTTCCTTCCCGGACATGTTGATTGTTTGGTCCGATATTGTGGCCAGGACGAGTTGGAGGTTGGCACGGTCGGTAGACCGCATAAACAAAACCAGGATTAAGGTGAATAAAAGGGTGGGCCAATTTGTTATACGTAATGGAGGTTTGGTAGTTCGCCACTGGGAGTTGGAGAAGGATGTTGGGCTGTACCTGCGAAGGGACGGGGTTCACCTGTCCGAAGTCGGCATTGATCTTTGGTCCCTGGGTTTGGAGGAGGGAATTCGGAGGGCACTGCGTGTGTGGAGGGGCTCCCAAGGGTAAGGGGGTCACCCTTGTTAGCGTTGGCGGTGGTGGTGGTCTTTGATGGTAACTAACCCAGGAGATGGAAGTGTGGGGGGACTCAACGGTTATGGGCCCCTATTGGTGTGTACAGTTAACAATGATTAGCTGAAGATGGTAAAATTATTATTTTTTTGCAGCCTGGGGGGGGGGCGGCGCCCAGGCGCCCCCTATGGGCGGCCACCACTGCCAACAAGGAGAGGCAGACAGTCACAAGCCAATAAAAGAGGACAAGCAGGCTCTGTGTCTAAAGGCAACAGTGCTGGTTGTGGAGACGGTGCATCCTCATCAGCACGTGGCCATGGGACACGCTTGTCCTTTTTTGCGGCAGCTGGCCGTGTTGAGCCGCAACATGCAGAAGACTTGGTAGAGTGGATGACCAAGCCGTCCTCATCCTCCTCATCCTCTTTTACTAATGCTCAGGGTACTTTGTCTGGCAAAGCAGCGGCCTCTTCCCTCAGCTCAATGGCATCAGTGACTCCTTCCCTAGCCCCACCATGTCCTCCTGAGGAGTTCCCCGAACTGTTTGACCACAGTGTTGGGTACATGCTCCAGGAGGATGCCCAGCATTTGGAAGGCTCTGATGATGGTACCCAGCTAAATGAAGGCAGTAACGTGAGCACGGACAGAGGGGGTGCCCAAGAAGGACAGCAATCTGGCAGTCATATTCCCCCAGCTCCAGTGATGAGGAGGGAGGGAATGATGAGGTCACTGACTCCACGTGGGTGCCTGATAGGAGAGAGGAGGAGGAGGAGGAGGAGAAGGAGGAGCATCACCAACGAGGCAGGATGCCCTCCAGGGGCCAGCTTAAGGGCAGCACACCAACTGCATCACACCACAGAGCTCTGCATGTGCAGGGCGCTGCTGTCTCTGCGCGTTATTCCAAAAGTTCTTTGGTGTGGGCCTTTTTTGAGACAAGTGCATCAGATCCCACCGCTGCTATTTGCAACATATGTCTCAAGCGTATCTCTCGTTGCCAAAACATCTCCCGCTTGGGTACCACATGCTTGACCAGACATATGTTGACCTGCCATGCAGTTCGTTGACAAGCGTATCTAAAAGGCCCACACCAAAGAACAAAGAGGACCTCTCCTTGCTCCTCATCAGCTGAGATCTCCAACCCCACTATACCTTCAGTCCTCTCTGAGACCTGCACTGAGAGGAATGAAGGTGTAGAATTAGGTGTGTCACAGCCAAGTACTTGGGGGCAATCTGCTATTCGTACACAGACGTCAGATTGTACCAGGCAAATTTCCCTGCCCCAGCTGCTGCACCGCACAGCTCTGCAGGGGAAGGTTCAGAGGTGGTTGACGCCACGCCAGCTTAAGGCAGGTATGGTAGTTTGCGACAATGGCACCAACCTTACAAACTCCTGTTCATCAGGCTTCGGTCAGTCAAAGAAGGAGCGGTGGAGAAGGTGGCCGTCTGACCGATGCGTTCAGACAAGTTTTTAGTCCGCAGCCCCAAGGTATGATCGGTTCCAGCAACCATCGCCAGCGTCTGTTTTACATGGTGCAGGAATACCAAGGGGCAAGATCTGACTTAGACACCTTTCCCACCGAAAATCCTCTGGGTTACTGGGTCTTGAGGATGGATCACTGCCCAGAGCTTGCACAGTATGCAATTGAGCTACTGGCCTGTCCTGCATCCAGCGTTCTTTCGGAACTCACATTCAGTGCTGCTGGAGGCTTTGTAACTGATCACAGGGTGCGTCTGTCCACCGACTCGGTCGATCGACTGACCTTCATAAAAATGAATCAGTCTTGGATCACCACCAGCTACCAAGCACCTGATGCTGATGTAACCGAATATTTTTTTTTGAATTGATTCCTTCAAGACTCCCTATGCTGATGCTGAGTGACTATCCTGTTATGCTGAGTGACTATCCTCTTCCTCCTCAATGATCATGCTGTTAGCTTTAAGAATATTTTTGGTTCTGGGCGCCGCCACCAGTAGCTAAGGCCCAATTTTTCAGCCCCTGTTTAACAGGGACATGTAATTACAATTTTTGATGCAATACTTTGCAGCAGGGCTCGTTCCTGCGCTCCAACTAGAGTATTTGTGAGGGGTTGCAGTGTTGTGGCACCAGCACCAGTGCCTAAGGCCTAATTTTTCAGCCCCTGTTTAACAGGGACATGTAATTACAATTCTTGATCTAATATTTCACAGCAGGGCCCTGTGAGGGCTTACAGTGTTGTGGCCACAACAACACCTAAGGCCCAAATTTCTGCTGAGTATATAGGGCAGGACCCTACTTTCAAACATCTAACTTACAAACGACTCCTACTTGCAAACGGAAGGAGACAACAGGAAGTGAGATGAAATCTACCCCTAGGAAGGGAAATTCTCTCCTGTAATGCCCCGTACACACGGTCGGACTTTGTTCGGACATTCCGACAACAAAATCCTAGGATTTTTTCCGACGGATGTTGGCTCAAACTTGTCTTGCATACACATGGTCACACAAAGTTGTCAGAAAATCCGATCATTCTGAACGCGGTGACGTAAAAAACGTACGTCGGGACTATAAACGGGGCAGTGGCCAATAGCTTTCATCTCTTTATTTATTCTGAGCATGCGTGGCACTTTGTCCATCGGATTTGTGTACACACGATCGGAATTTCCGACAACGGATTTTGTTGTCGGAAAATTTTATCTCCTGCTGTCCAACTTTGTGTGTCGGAAAATCCGATGGAAAATGTCCGATGGCGCCCACACACGGTCGGAATTTCCGACAATACGCACCGATCGGACATTGTCCATCGGAAAATCCGACCGTGTGTACGGGGCATTAGAGTTAATATGGGAAAAACATTTCTCCTTTCCACTGATGTTTTATCACCAATCCTTGTTTCACTAAAACCCCCAAATTTTCAAAAAACATTTGTCATTGGAACAAAACGTGAGGTGAAATCTTCTGAAGAGGAGCACAGACAGCAAAACAAATGTCACAGGAGTGATAACCCTTCCCTATGTTTTCCAAAAAGCTTAAAATAGATTTTTTGGCTGGAGCTAAACACGTTAAAAATGTACCCGTTCAAAATGACAAACAGATTCTACTTAACAACAAACCTACAGTCCCTGTCTTGTTTGCACCGCCTGTATACTGCTGTTCAGAGTATATAGGGCCTGGGGGCCCCACACCTTTCCTCTTTTTAATTTGGGTGCGGGGTTCCCCTTAATATCCATACAAGACCCAAAGGGCCTGGTAATGGACTGGGGGGTACCCATGCCGTTTGTCTCATTGATTTTCATCCATATTGCCAGGACCCGACATGACATTAAACCCGCAAGCAGTTTTAAATGACTTTTATTGTTTTAAAAATGACATTTGGTGCAGGGACTGTTCTAAACACGGGAAACACGTGCCACTTTACAGGCATACTATAGACACCCCCCAGGTACGATATTTAAAGGAATATTTCACTTTTTTTTTCACTTTAAGCATCATTAAAATCACTGCTCCCGAAAAAAACGGCCATTTTTTAAAACTTTTATTGCATTGATACATGTCCCCTGGGGCAGGACCCGGGTCCCCAAACCCTTTTTAGGACAATATTATGCAAATTAGCCTTTAAAATGAGCACTTTTGATTTTGAACTTCGAGTCCCATAGACGTCAATGGGGTTCTAACGTTCGTGCAAATTTTCGGTCCGTTCGCAGGTTCTGGTGCGAACTGAACCGGGGGGTGTTCGGCTCATCCCTAGTCGTGAGTACTCAAGTTGAAGTGCACCAAACACCACTTTCCATTTATTAAAGTGCATCCACGTACACATTTACACATCTTTATTACATTTTATTAATAAGCACCCCCCCCTCATGTCTGGGAGGACAGCAAGGAGAGGCAGACGTTCCCATGGCACTGTAAGGTGGCCAGCAGCGTATGCGTCCACAAGCAAAGGTGGATGTGGTCAATCCTCAGGGAGGGCATCATTTCCTGTATTTATTGATGTTGCCCATGATACCCAGCCACAGGATGAAGAGGAGGTGGTGGACTGGCTTACTAAACTGTCCTCATCCTCCTCACCCAAGCGGAGACTAGTGCTCAGTCCCCTGCAGCTGCCTGAGTGGCTAAACTTGCCTCCTTGTCCACAGATATTCCTGCCATAGCCCCAGCATCAGGCATGAGTGGAGTTATTGAACACAGCATCAGCCACTTTCTCTGGAAGAGTAGAGAGCAGCCACTCTATTCCATCACATTGTGGAGTTGTTATCTCTCGGGCCACTTCCCACAGCTCAGCTGTCTGGGCCTTTTTTAGTACATGTGCAGCCGATCACACAGTTGCAATTTGCAAAGTTTGTCTCAAGCACATCAAGTGTGGCAAAAACCACCAGTCATTTGGGTACCACATGCTTGACAAGGCATTTAACCTCCCACCACTTAACCCGTTGGCAAGAACACCTGAAAGCCACACAAAAGGGATATAATTCTGCTCCTCCTCATCTTTCCGGTCTACCCCCGCTATATCTCATGACCTCTCAGCAGCCTTCAATGACAGGGATGATGGTATAGCACAGGGTGTCCCAGGTCCTTGCAGCACATCTTCCAGCAGCACACCACCAGCTGTAGGACTATAGATATATATATATATATATATATCTGCTGCAGTGGGAAAAAAAATACAGCCACTGCCACCCACATGCCCAACGTCTAAATTCCAGCTTGTCAAAGCTGCTGGCTTTACAACTCCTGCTTATCCGTCTGGTGGATTCTGCCCCCTTCCCTGAATTTGCAGAATGTGCTGTACCACAATGACAGGTTTCTAGTTGCCATTTCTTTGCATTTAAGGTCATCCCAGCTCTCTACTATCACGTGGAAGGCATGGTTGTGGCATTGTTGGGCAAGGCAGTCAGCCACAGGGTCCACGTTACTGCTGACACGTGGTCAAGCATGATGAGGGACAATATATTTCTTTCACAGCACACTGGCAACTCAGAAGGATGCAGGGCAGGGCTCAGTGCTGCAGCTTGTTATGCCACCACATCTCCTCACAGCTAGGGGTGATGATGTGAGATTTGCCCGCTCCACCCCCTCTTCCTCCATGAATAGTCATATGAACCACCAGCATCCCCTAAGCATTCAAGGGGCTATTCAATGAACCAGGCTAAAAGGTGTCATGTAATGCTTCAGATGGTCTATCTAGGGGACAGGAGCCACACCAGAGCAGAGATTCTTTCAGCTCTGCAGGGGCAGGCACAGAGGTGGTTCATGCCATGCCAGCTGGAGCCAGGAATGGTGGTGTGCGACAATGGCACAAACCTCCTGTCCACGTTTAGATAGAGAAAGTTGACACATGTGCCATGCCTGGCACATGTCCTCAATTTGGTTTTGCAGCGTTTTTTAAACAGGTACCCAGGGTTGGAAGATCTGCTAAAGCAGGCCAGAAGAGTCTGTAGCCATTTCAGGCGGTCATACACAGTCAGTGCTCTGTTGGCTGAAATTCAGCGAGAATTCCACCTGCCCGTAAACTGCCTGATTTGTGACATGCCCACCAAATGGAACTCCACTTTAGCAATGCTGCAGCGGCTGCACTTGCAGCAGAGGGCCACCGTCGAGTACCTGTGTGAGTATTTTTACAACAGGCTGAGGCCAATGGAGGCTGATAAAAGATGCATGCACTGTACTGTCACCTTTTGAGGCGGCCACAAGGATGGTGAGCTGTGACAAAGCATGCATCAGTGACACATTCCCCATTGTGTTCCTGCTGGAGCAGTCTCTGCGTGGCATTATGGACAGGGCACTCGAGGCAGAGCAGTGGGAGGAAGCAGAGGACTTCCTTTCCTCTCAAGGCCCACTTTATGCAGACACCATTCTTGTGACACCACAGAACACACAAGAGGAGAGGGAGTAGCATTCTGACAGGTCTGGAGCAGAGGAAGACAGACGTCAAACCTTAAGAGATGGTTTTCCATCCCTAGAACCCTTGGGAGTAGCACGTGGCTGGGAGGATGCAGTTCCAGATACTATATTCCTCAATGACCCCGAGGAGTTTTCTTCTTATGCCGCCGCAAACTTACGCGCATGGGCTCCCTCATTCTTCAAAGCCTGCAAAAGGACCTGAGAATATGGGGCATCAAGGAGAAGGATCACTATTGGTTGGCAATCCACCTTTACCACCATTACAAGGGGAAAGTCTCAGAACTCATCCCGTCCCCACAGAGAGTGCAGAAGATGAAATCTCCTAAAAAAGGAGTTTATGTAAGGCCTTTCCAGACTCTGGTAGGCTACAGTCTCATGGAAAATGTAGTTTTAAGGCTTTTGTTGGTCAAGAGAGGAGCGGTGGAGAAGAAGGCTACCTCAGTGATGCATTTCAAAATTTTTTGGTCCTCGGTGCCCAGTGGTGTCAGCTTCCACATCCCATCGGCAGCGTCTTCGTCATATGGTGGGAGATTATCTAGGGGCGAAATCAGACATGGAGAGCTTTCCAGCTGATGATCCACTGGGTGATGAGAATAGACCACTGACCAGAACTTGCCCAGTATACAATTGAGCTTCTGGGCTGCCCTTCATCCAGCGTACTTTCTGAACGGGCATTCAGTGCTGCTGGAGGTTTTGTGACAGATGAAATAGCGTGTCTGTCCACAGACTCCGTGGACCAGCTGACATATCAAAAATCATATTATTAAAATGAATCAGTCCTGGATTAGCAGCAGCTATCAAGCCGCATGTCGCTGATTAAGTGCTTTCTGGATATGGAACATCTGAAAGACTAGGCTGCCTAGCTTTGTGGGTGTTGATTTTATCTGGAAGGAAATTTTTGGTGTAGGTTTCATGGGCGCAATTAACACCAAGGACCAATCTTTCCACAGCTGTTTGACAGGTGCAGATCATTTACATTTTTGACAGCAAGGCCAATTCTTGCGTTCATCAAGAGTAACTCTATAGGGTTATGGTGTGAAGGTACCACCGACACCCAAAGACCAATTTTTCAGCACCCGTTACTTTTATCCAAAGTCTGCGAAAGAGACACCAGAATTTATCCAAAAAATCTCTAATCTTGTTCCCAGTGCACTACATTGTGGCCTCATCATACAGACTGGCTCCGCAAGCTGTTGCTTATCAAATACAGAAAGTTTGCAGGGAAAATGTCATTTTTTTGGTTTTATAAATGTCATTATTACTGCAGCAGCTTCTATACACAGTTACATAGTTACATAGTAGGTGAGGTTGAAACAAAGACACAAGCCCATCAAGTCCAACCTATGTGTGTGATTATATGTCAGTATTACATTGTATATCCCTGTATGTTGTAGTCGTTCAGGTGCCTATCTAATAGTTTTAATTATCGTTAATTATCGATGCCCCCCACTGAGACCACCGCCTGTGGAAGGGAATTCCACATCCTAACAGCTCTTATGCCGCGTACACACGATCAGAATTTCGGCCCGCAAAAGACCGATGAGAGTTTTTCGTCAGAAAATGCGACCGTGTGTACGCTCCATTGGTCTTTTGCTGGCCGAATTCCAGCCAGCAAAAGACTGAGAGCATGCTCTCAATTTTTCGGTCAGGAAAAGTTCCTAATTGAAAATGTGATTGTCTGTGGCAATTCCGATGCGCAAAATCCTTACACATGCTCAGAAACAATTCAACACATGCTCGGAAGCATTGAACTTCATTTTCTCGGCTCGTCGTAGTGTTGTACGTCACCACGTTCTTGACGGTCATAATTTCAGCGAACTTTTGCGTGACCGTGTGTATGCAAGGCAAGCTTGAGCAGAATCCCGTCGGAAAAGCCATCATATCTTTTTCCGACGAGAAATCCGCTCGTGTGTTCGCGGCATTACAGAAAAGAACCCTCTACGCTATTTAAAATTAAACCTCTTTTCTTCTAATTTTAGTGAATGGCCACGCGTCTTATTAAATTCCCTTTCGTGGAAAAGTTTTCTCCCGATTGTGGGGTCCCCAGTCCGGTATTTGTATATTGTGGGGTCCCCAGTCCGGTATTTGTATATTGTGGGGTCACCAGTCCGGTATTTATATATTGTGGGGTCACAAGTCCGGTATTTATATATATTGTGGGGTCACCAGTCCGGTATTTATATATATATTGTGGGGTCACCAGTCCGGTATTTATATATTGTGGGGTCATCAGTCCGGTATTTATATATTGTGGGGTCCCCAGTCCGGTATTTGTATATTGTGGGGTCACCAGTCCGGTATTTATATATTGTGGTGTCACCAGTCCGGTATTTATATATTGTGGGGTCACAAGTCCGGTATTTATATATATTGTGGGGTCACCAGTCCGGTATTTGTATATTGTGGGGTCACCAGTCCGGTATTTATATATTGTGGGGTCACCAGTCCGGTATTTATATATTGTGGGGTCACCAGTCCGGTATTTATATATTGTGGGGTCACCAGTCCGGTATTTATATATTGTGGGGTCACCAGTCCGGTATTTATATATTGTGGGGTCACCAGTCCGGTATTTGTATATTGTGGGGTCACCAGTCCAGTATTTATATATTGTGGGGTCACAAGTCCGGTATTTATATATATATATTGTGGGGTCACCAGTCCGGTATTTATATAATGAAATCATATCCCCTCTCAAGCGTCTCTTCTCCAGAGAGAATAAGTTCAGAGCTCACAATATATATAACCAATTGTGTCTGCGCTAAAATGTATAAAAAAGAGATTGTGCAAAAATGACGCTAGTGTAATAAAACCAAAAAGATTGTGCCAATAAAAACAAATACATATAAGTGCGATCCTTATATAGAAATATCCTCAAAAGTGCATCATGCAAAAGGAAAATACATAAATATATATAGCTATGGACGTAAAATCCAGGTGCTATTCTTGTGACAATCAAGTGTCCACATCAAAATATAATCAACTGATTAATAACGGAACATAAAGTGCAAATATACAGTGTCCATAAAATTAGTGCCCATCATGCTTCTCCTTAATAGTGTCCTTAATCAAACATGCTTATTGTGCTCTCCTGTGGTCACCCAATTGTGCTTGCGCTCACCTCTAGGCGTGTGACACGGTAGTTAAACAATGTCTAACACGCATTGGAGCCACTCCTGGGCTCATTCAGGGTACGTTGATGTGAACTCCAATCCTCTCAGGTAAAACCAATGACATTCATATAAAAGAAAGAGAAAGCTCCATGGTGTAATACAGCTAGGGATTTATTAAAAGTAAAAAATATTCCTCCAGGAGGGTACTCACAATCTGTAGGTGCTATAGTGCATCAATCTATCCAGAGTCTAGTGTATAATCAACGGCTCGTATGGCGTGCGGTGTGGTGTGTTTCACCTCCTCCTCTGCTGACAGCTCCGTCCTACCCCTCCCCGACGCGTATTCGGCACAGGGCTCACGTGCCTTCCTCTGGGGGATCTAATTGGACGGGCGCTCTATGTGAATTTTATATGCTGACGGCGGCCATTTTACCTAGGTCTGCCGACAGCTCTAGTGATGAGCTACAGCTGTAATATGCTAACGGCGGCCATATTGCCTAGGACCGCCGACAGCTATAGTGATGGGCTACAACAGTAATCAGTGAACGGCTTAAAAAGCAGTGTCTCCCAGCAACTAATAGAGCTGTAGCGGCGGCCATTTTGCCTAGGACCGCTGACAGCTCTAGTAATGGGCTACATATGTGAACGGCTTAAGAAACAGTGTTAGATTGACCAGCAACTTATAACGCTGTACAATACTCACATCAATCTCAAATTGTTATTAACTGGCTATAGTAACAAAATTGACGAATCCAGTATGTGAAAATAAACTGAATGTATTTACTATTCAAGGATAGAGCTGTGCATCCAGGGGTCACCATACCGCACCTCATAATCCACTTAAAGGAGCCTAAAAGTATTAAATTAATAATACAAATATGCATTGCCCTAATCAAAGTAAAACTTACATTACAAAATAATTAATTTATATTTAATATTACATAGACCAATAATATTTAAAACAGTCCCAGCAAATACTAAAGTACATCATAAAATAACAGGGAATCATTATACTCTAGTACTAGTACTAGTACTATTCCTCCATGGAGTATTAAAAACCCATTCTGAGGAGGTCTAAGACCCATAATGTTAAAATAAAATTTTTTTTAAATTTTAATAAAATTGTAATAAAATTAATCCACACCCCTAAATATTATGCATATCAGTAACTGAAAATTGAAAATTAATATAAAAATATTTTCAATGTAAAAATTATTTGTTAAAATTAATTAAGATAACCCACATTATCGGGTGTCCTGAGGGAATATATGCTCCAGAATACATGACTAACTATATAAACACCTTAAACTATATAATTCGTCGGGAAGAACAATATAAGTATATGAATCGATAATTACGCCTCTACCCTAATACCAAGATACAAAATCTTCACCTACTATATTCAAAACACCATGGCCACATCAGATAATCATAACGGCCTACTCAGAATCAACATCAATGTGGATCTGTGCATGGGGTTTACAACTAAACTACAATTTAATAGTTTAAAAATTACTGAGAAAACATCTCAAATCGAAGTCCTTGTTGAGCCCACCAGGGGATAGAGAACCCAGCTGGTGTATCCACCAAGATTCTCGCTTGCTGATTTCTCTCACAAAATTGGAGCCTCTCCAGTGGCGTTTGGGAGCCTCTATCCCCCAAAATTTCATCCCAACCGTACTTTGATTGTGCACTTTCTTAAAATGGATGGACAAATGGTGCTTATCTGACCCTTTGCGTATGTTTCTTACATGCTCCTCTATTCGGTCTTTCAAAGCTCTGGTGGTGCGACCCACATAGATATAGTTACATGGGCACTTTAACACATATATGACCCCTATAGTATCGCAGGATATAAAGTCCCTGATGGTGTAAGACTGATGAGTTCTGGGATCAGAGAATTCCTTTACTCTTTTGTCATTACCCGGAACCCTCACACAACTGTAGCATCTACCGCAACCATAAAAGCCCTTAAGATCCCAGAACATCTTAGGTCTTGGGGGGGGGGTGGTTCTACTACATTGTGTACCAATTTATCTCGCAGATTGGGTGCTTTTTTTAAAACAATTTTAGGTTTTTCTGGGAGCACCCCTTTAAGGCGGGCATCCTGCTTCAAGACATTCCAGTACTTGCGTATAATTCTTTGTACTTCATTATTTTGTAAGGAATAATCCAAAACGATACTGATACTATCATTAGCAACATTTCCCGTGGTTCCATTCCTATCCTTTAATAAGCTATCCCTATCGAGACATGCGACTTCCAACTTTTCTTTCTGCAAAAAATCATTATGATATCCCTTATCCAAAAACATGTTGCTTAGCTTGTTGGACTGTAGCTCATAATCCTCAATTCTCGTGCAATTCCTCCTCATCCTCGTGTATTGGCCTCTGGGTATGTTTTCCAGCCAGGGTTTGTAGTGACAGCTGGTGGTGGGGATATAAGAGTTGCGGTCTGTTGCTTTAAAATACGATCTGGTGATAATACCTTCATTAGTGTTAAAAATTTCCAGATCTAAAAAATGAATGCTTTCTCTATTCACATCCCAAGTTAAGGAGATGTTGAGATCATTGCTATTCATGGAATCCAATAGAACCATTAGTGTTTCCATGCTACCTTTCCAAATAATCAGCAGGTCATCAATGAACCTCTTGTATAGTAAAATGCCACCGCATATTCCATTTAAAACTCCCTCCTCTTCCCATTTGGCCATGTATAAGTTCGCCACGCTAGGGGCAAATTTGGCGCCCATAGCGACACCTTTTGTCTGCAAATAAAACTTGTTCCCATACCAAAAGAAATTGTGTCACAAACAGAAATCTAAACACTTCAGGATAAATATGATAAAATCATCATCAACAGGGTCTTCTTTCCTAAGAGCTCATTCCACTGCTTTCAAGGCCCCCTCATGATCTATATTGGTGTAAAGTGAGGCCACATCTCCCGTGGCCATAATAATATTGTCTCGTGCAATACACTCATTCAGAAGCTGTAATGTATGCTTAGTGTCCTTGAGGTAAGCCTTGGTCTTTTTTACCAGAGGTTGCAGATGGATATCTATATATTCCCCCAATCGAGATGTTAAGGATTCAATGCCGCTCACTATCGGCCTACCCGGGGGGTTCTTACTATCCTTGTGTATCTTTGGTAAGAAATATATCACTGGTATCTTGCTAACCGTGGGGACAAGGTATTTTGCTTCCTGCTTATTCGGGAGTCCTTCATCTACACCATAATTAATGATAGTTTCCAATATTTTTTTAAAGGATTTAGAGGGGTTCCTATCCAGTGGCCGGTAAGTCACAGTATCGCTTAGTATCCTTTCCATTTCCTCCTTATATTGTTGTAGGGATAGAACAACTATCCCCCCACCTTTATCCGCTGGCCTCACCACTATATCTGTCCTTTTTTCTAGTGAGTTCAATCCTTTTGTAAAATCCTTATGTTCATAAAATTTCTTAATGGGCAATTGTTCTAGTCCAGTGGTCACCAACTTTTTGAACAAATCCACATATATTGTTGGCTATGTGAGGATTAAATACTGAGTTGTTCCTCAAATTGGTATATTTGGTATTTTCAATAGCTTTTTCGATAGGGTTAAGGGCATAATATTTTTTGATGTTCATCTTTCTAATGAACTTTTGTATCCCAATATACGTCTCAAATTTGTTAAGCCCCTTTTTGGGGGCAAATTTGATACCTTTATCGAGTACCAGTAGTTCTTCCCTTGACAGTGGAGCCCCACTTAGATTGAAAATCCCCTCTCCTAGTCTTCTCGCCTTCTTTTTCTGCTGTATTCTTCTTCCTGCTCTCCCTCCTCTTTTCCTGGGTTTCTTGTCTCGTGGGAGGACCCTCCCCTGGTCTCCCCTAAAAAAGATTCATCAGAAAATTGATCCTCATTGTCCTCCAGAGGTTGGTAACTATTATATATGGGTATTCTGTATTGATCTTGCGGGGGGTTTTCGTACCTCACTCTCTGTGGTTTTGGCGAGTAATAAACCCCACCCCTTTGTGTGTTCCCATATGAATCAGAAGGATACCCCCTCTGTTGGTATTGATTTGGTGGGGGACCTCTATATGATTGATAAATCCCTCTATGTGGTGTTCCCTGTTGATATCCATAATTTCCTTGTGGTCTGTGTGGGGTGCCTTGCTGGTATCCATGCTGTTTTTTATGGCCATAGGAATTATATTGCCCACCTCTTCGTTCAGAGCTCACAACCTTTCCTCATAACTAAGATCCTCCAGACCCTTTATTAGCTTTGTTGGCCTTCTTTGTACTCGCTCCATTTCCAGTACATCCTTCCTGAGGACTGGTGCCCAGAACTGGACAGCATACTCCAGGTGCGGCCGGACCAGAGTCTTGTAGAGCGGGAGAATTATCGTTTTATCTCTGGAGTCGATCCCTTTTTAATGCCAATATTCTGTTTGCTTTATTAGCAGCAGCTTGGCATTGCATGCCATTGCTGAGCCTATCATCTACTAGGACCCCCAGGTCCTTTTCCATCCTAGATCCCCCCAGAGGTTCTCCCCCCAGTCTATAGATTGCATTCAGATTTTTGCCACCCAAATGCATTATTTTACATTTTTCTACATTGAACCTCATTTGCCATGTAGTTGCCCCTCCCCCATTCATTTGTTGATATCTTTTTGCAAGGTTTCCACATCCTGCGGAGAAGTTATTGCCCTGCTTAGCTTAGTATCATCTGCAAATACAGAGATTGAACTGTTTATCCCATCCTCCAGATCGTTTATGAACAAATTAAATAGGATTGGTCCCAGCACAGAACCCTGGGGAACCCCACTACCCACCCCTGACCATTCCGAGTACTCCCCATTTATCACCACCCTCTGAACTCGCCCTTGTAGCCAGTTTTCAATCCATGTACTCACTACTCACCCTATGCTCCATGCCAACGGACCTTATTTTGTACAGTAAACGTTTATGGGGAACTGTGTCAAATGCTTTTGCAAAATCCAGATACACCACGTCTACGGGCCTTCCTTTATCTAGATGGCAACTCACCTCCTCATAGAAGGTTAATAGATTGGTTTGGCAAGAACGATTCTTCATGAATCCATTCTGATTACTGCTAATGATACCGTTCTCATTACTAAAATCTTGTATATAGTCCCTTATCATCCCCTCCAAGAGTTTACATACTATTGATGTTAGGCTAACTGGTCTGTAATTCCCAGGGATATATCATGGCTCTTTTTTAAATATTGGGGCTACATTGGCTTTTCTCCAATCAGCTGGTACCATTCCAGTCAGTACCATTCCAGTCTTGCTATGGGTGCAAGCCATATTGTCCCGGTGACTTATTGATGTTAAGTTTATCAAGTCTAATTCTAATTCTGTCCTCTGTTAGCCATGAGGGTGCTTCCTGTGACATGTCATAAGGATAAACATTGCAGTTTTGGTTACTGAAGCCCCCCGATTTCCTCGTGAAGACTGAGGAGAAGAATAAATTCAATACCTTTGCCATTTCTCCATCCTTAGTAACCAGATTCCCTTCATCATTCTTTGTGGGACCAATATGATCTGACCTCACTTTCTTACTATTTATGTACTTAAAGAATTTCTTGGGATTTTTTTTTACTCTCCCCCACTATGTGCCTTTCGTGTTCTATCTTAGCTATCTCACCCTTACATTTCTTGTTGCATTCTTTGTACAGTTGGAATGCTGATGATGATCCTTTAGCCTTGTATTTTTTGAAGGCCTTCTCCTTTGCTTCTATATGCATTAGCCACTAAGGACTTATTAGCTCTTTACATTTATTTCCCATTGGGATGCACTGGCTAATGCCCATATTTGATATGCTCTTAAAGCATACCCATTTTTCCTCCATGTTCTTTGTATTCCCCTCATTTTACCTATTTGTGTGATTTATACTAAAACTAATTGACCTGTGATCGCTGTTTCCTAAATTGCCCCGTATTTCCACATCTGTAATCAGGTCTGTATTGTTGGGAATCAGTAGGTCTAGTAATGCTTTGTTTCTTTCTTTTTTTTTTTTTTTTTTAACATAAGGAATGTTTATTGAATCAGTTACACATTACACTTCTAAATGCAGAGTATACATCATAAACAGGAACTCAGGTGAACAGGGTATACAAATCATGTTAGTTTAATCACAGAAATATAATTCGGTAGGGAATCATCTTGTCTCAATTACCATCCAGCTTCTTTAGTAGAAGAACAGTTACCAAGGTTAACTCTAATCTATAACCCTCATATAGGTCAGTGTATCTCTAACACAGAGGAACCGTCAACAATCTGAGGGATCCGTTTATAAGTGAAAGATGGGAAGGGGGGAACAGGGAAAGGAGGAGGAAAGGGGGGGAGGGTGGGCAGCAATCCCACAGGGAAGCAATCAGGCGGGTACCAGCCATGGGGAAAAGCATGGAAAGAGAGTAAAGAGGTGACAGGAGAAGGGAAAGGGCCTATTATCCTTTTAAAGTTTTTACCGCCTCCATGCATCTATGTCTCTCACCAGTAGGGATAGGATCTTCACCACTGCCATTTAATTAACTAATCCCCTAGGGAAGAGCATCACAATTGATTTATATTGTAAGGTGTCTAGCTTCTATCCAGGCCGCCCATATTTTGTCAAACTTCTGGGGGCAGTTTCGGCCCATGTAGGTAAGTTTATACAGTGGTAATACCGCATTTACTTGGGCACGCAACGCCTGTATCGTTGGGGGATCCAGGAGTTTCCACCTGAGCAAAATCTCTTTCCTGGCAAAGTATGCTGCATAGAATACGAATAATTTTGTATGCTTAGTAGTTGCCAGCTTATCCGTAATGCCCAGAAGGAACACAAGCGGATCTATATCTAGGTGTAGTCCTGCCACTCCACTGATGTCTGCCACCACTGCACGCCAATAGGCCTGAAGTACTGGGCATGACCAGACCACGTGGAAAAAGGTCCCCACCGACTGCCTGCATTTGGGGCACGTAAATGATGGACATTCTGTGTGGGGTATAATACACTCTATGCAGAAATTTCAACTGCACAAATCTGTCTCTTGCTGAGATCATAAATGGAATACATTGCTGCAGTCCCCCTGACCAATCCTCCTCAGTCAGGGCTGGAATGTCTAGTTGCCATTAAATAAATAATGGAATCATTTTGGAGATATCTTTACAGGTAAGTGTAAAGTAGATGGAGGACAGTGTGCGGTCTATATTGTCAGCCGTGAGTAGGGATTCAACCGAGTGGACGACGAGTTCTATCCCATTGGGAAATTGCGCTCGGGCAGCATGCCTGAGCTGCATGTACCTAAAGAACATCCAGGGGGGGAGTCGATATTTACTTTTTAATTCTGCAAACGAGAGGAGACGACCCTCGATGAAAATGTGGTGCAATGTCCGGACTTCGTACCTGGCCCAAACCTGAGGGTCTGGAACAGATTGGAAATGCTGCATTGTGGGGTTACCCCACAGCGGGGTATATGGAGAGGCAGTATTTTGATCGTTAAAATACAAGGATACTTGTTTCCATACCTTCACCATCGTTTCCATAGGTGTAGTAACTTGGGGATTGTATCACGGGCCTCTGTAGACTAGGTTACTAAGTTCAGAGTAGGAGGCTAGAATTGCTGCCTTTAGGTTGACCGTCGGGTTAGTGATATCTTGAGTGAACCACCAGCGCACAGTTACTAATACCGCTGCCCAGTAGTATTTTTTAAAATTTGGTAGGGAGAGGCCTCCTTCTGTAAGTGATAATTGCAGCGTGTGCGTTTAGCTACTCTAAGTGTTGCCCCAGCCCAGACAAAGGAGGTGATAGCTTGGTCCAGTTTTACAAAGGAGTTTGGGATGGGGACTGGGGTATGGCAAAAAGCATACAGGAATTTATGGAGGAAGGACATTTTAATTAGGTTTACCCTCCCCACTGGGGTCAGCGGAAGTGTTTTCCACACTGCGCAGCACTGAATAAATTGCTGAAGGATAGGGTAGATATTGTCAACTAGGTAGCTCTTCAGATCATTTTGGACCTGGATTCCTAGATATTTGAATTGCGTAACCCTTTTTAGGGGAGAGGGGGGACCAGCTGGCTCCAGGGCATCTGTCAGGGAGAATAGGAGTGATTTATCCCAGTTCACTCTGACCCCAGAAAACACGCCAAAGCGATCAATAATGGTCAGGGCTACTTTCAGTAAATGCCGGGCGTCATGTAGATATAAGAGCATATCGTCCGCATATAAAGAGACTTTTTCAGTTAGGGGGGAACGACATGCCCTCCACCTCCCCTGCAGCTCTGAGAAGCACCGCCAGTGGCTCAATAGCCAGGGCAAATAGAGCCGGGGACAGGGGGCAGCCCTGCCTGGTGCCTCGGTGGAGGGGAAAAGAGGCCGATAGGACAGCATTTGTGTGGACTCTGGCCGTTGGGTTTAAGTACAACAGGCGCAACCATGATATAAAATTGGGTCCTATTCCAAATTTATGCAAAATTAGCCATAGGTATTCCCACTCCACAGAGTCAAAGGCTTTTTCTGCAATCTCGAGTAATCTGACAGCAAGAGTTTCAGCATTGGCCTTGAAGAATTCTACTGGGAACCCGTCGTCCCCCGGGGTCTTTCCTAACTGGAGGGAGCTAATGGCACCTTGGAGCTCTTTCAGGGTCAGCGGAGCGTGAAGTCTTCTACAGGCCTTCTCCGAAAGGGATGGCAAGTCTATGTTTTCTACATAAGCATGGAGCTCATCTGTAGAGTAGTTTACTCTGGACGTATATAAGTCCTCATAGAACGAGGCAAAGCATTTGTTTATGTCCTTGGGATCAGACAGCAACTGTCCCAAGGCATCTTTAACATTGGCAACAGAGGTCATCAGGGATCGCTCCCTGGACAGCCATGCTGGAAGCCGTTCGGTCCGCTCACCCTGTTCGAATAATCGCTGCGATTGGTGTAGAAGCAGCTATTTTGTGGCCTCTACTCGGAGGAGCGCCACTTCCCTTACGACACTTTGCAGATCTGCCCTATGGATCTCATCTCTACGAGCATACTGAACCTCTAAGTCAGTGGCCCTCCGCTCAACCTGGAGCAGTGCCGCTCCAGTCTGGCGCCGGGTGCGACGTATGGCCATCTGGTAATGTTCCCTAGCGTGATATTTAAAGTCCTCAGAACTAGATGCGGGTGTCATAGCTTACGGGTTGGCAGTCCAATACTCTTGCATAGCCAACTCCACGCCTAGAGCTATACGATCGTCCAAAACCCAGAATTGGGATAGGCGCCAGAGGCAGTCAGTGGGATCGGGACTCACATTTAGATGCAACAGGATGGGGGAGTGGTCAGATATACCCCTAGGCAGGTCAGAAATCTCCTGCACCTTGGCAAGAATGGGACCAGTGGCGTAACCAAATCAATACGAGTCATGGCCCTATATGAAGCAGATTGGCAGGTGTAAGCTCTTAGTAGGGGATTCATCCATCGCCAGACATCCGTGAGATCGAATGTGGAGGCCCATTTAGAAAGGGGGGACTCCACAGTCATGTCCAGGGTCAGCCTATCCATACTAGGACAGGGAGGCATGTTAAAATCCCCCGCCAAGATCACGTTGTCAGTAGAGCAGCTTGCTATAAATTTGGTAAGTTTATGTAATACCAGCAATGACGCCGGAGGAGGTATATAGAGCCCCACTACCACCATAGGCACATTTGCAATGACTGCATGAAGGAGCACAAACCTACCCTCGGGGTCCAAGTGCAGGTCCAGCAGCATGAAAGGTAAGTTCTTATGGACTAGCACACTCACCCCTCTGGCATATGAGGAAAAGGTGGCGTGATAATAGTGACCTACCCATGGTTTTTAAGCTGAGGACTTGACCCCCAGTGAGGTGAGTCTCCTGTAATATGCAAATGTCTGGACGGTGTATTTTAAGAAAATTAAACACTAAAGAACGTTGTATATGGGAGTTCATCCCCTGAACGTTCCAAGAGATCAGTGTTATGGGGGTCATGGCAACATGTGGTAATTTGATTCAGCCTGCAGGAGGAGTGCACTCAGACCCCTAGGAAGGACAGCCCGTTCTGTCATCCACTGAGCATTAAGGAGCATTGCAGAAGTAAAATACATTCCTGTAAATAACTTGTAGAACATTCCCCTTTTAAACTTACCCCCCCCCTCCCCGCACACCCCCCCAAACCAGGGTGCGTCTGTTTCCCAAAACCGGTCATGGTCAGCGACCGAGTGGGGTCATGAACAAGAGGTCTCACAGTAGAGTCTACTTAAGGCACAGAGATCCAGGTCAGAAGAAGATGCCGCCAACAAGCGGGGATTCACAGAGTCTTCTCCCGGCCGAGGCCGGGGGCACATATTTAAAAATTAAACTTAAAATAAAACAAAGTAACCCCCCCCCTGTAGAAAAATTAAGTCTATAGGTAGGTGAGTGGAACAATATACTGCAGCCCTCATCCATGAGCAGGAAAACAATCACCAAGGTAAACACTGAGTAGGGATTGCAACTGCATGACTAATACTACCCGCTGCAAATGACCTTGTATGGGGTCCCACCACAGCACTAACACCCCGATGAGTGAGTAATGGAGCAATATCTCAGAAGCCAGGGTAGTCAATGCAGCACAAGGGCGAGAGATGGAAAGTCTTTATCTGGAAGAAGTTCCTGCGCCATTGAAAGCTCCCATTAATCGCCAGGTTGTATAGGTGAAGACCTCCAGGTGTGGACCCCAAATCTCCAACTCTCCACACAAATCAAAAACTGCCCTATGAGGGAGCACTACTGCCAGGTTATATTGGTAGTCATAAGTAAGGGTATTCAGGGGGGCCAGCGCATGGTGACATTTGTTCAGTAAAGGCTCCTTGGGGACAAACAGTAAGAGCATTCAGGGGAAATATCCCCAGTAAGCAGATATTAGGTATCACGGTGATATCTCCACTAGTGACGGGGCAGGGTATTCAGCCACTGCGAGGCCTCATTAGGGGAGGTAAAAAAACGGACACTCTCACCGTCTTGTACACGAAGCCGGGCAGGGAACAATATACTGTACCGTATTCCCTTGACTCTCAAAGCTTGTTTCACCGCGTCAAAGGACTTGCGCTGTCTCTGGGTATCCACCGAGAAGTCTGGGAAGAACATCAGGAGGGCTGCCTCATGCCAGATTTCGGCCATCTTGCGGGCCTCATGAAGGACCAGGTCGCGGTCTCTGAAGTTGGGCAATCGAAATATAAATGTACGGGGTGGGGCATCCTGTGGGCCCTTTCAACTGCAAAGTATGGCGAAAAGGCCGCCTGTGGGAAGAGTAATCGGAGCAGCCGCTCCATGTAGGCAGAAGTATCAGAGCCTTCAGATCCCTCAGGCAGACCAATTATCCTCAAGTTGTTGCGGCGGTTCCAGTTCTCTAAATCTTCGGCCCGCGCCTCCAGGTGTTTCACTCTCACTTGCAGGGTGTGTAGGGAAGCCGAGTGATCCCTTACCACATCCTCCGTGTCTCCCACCCGGCGCTCCACCTCAGTGGCCCACTGACGTACCTTCTTGAAATCCTGCCTGATTAGGCCAATCTCCAGCTGTACAGTGTCTATCTTTGTGGTGAGAGTAGACAGGGAAGATTGGCAGCCCGTGATGGCTTGCATAAGGGCAGCAAAGTTGCTCTGTTCTGTGAGAGCAGGCTCCGGACTTTCGGTCTGGGTCGCCATGCTACTCACCACTCCCACGTGTGCTGCGGCGTCTTTAGAAGCAGTCTGTGTGTTTCTCGGGCTGCGGTGATCCAAACATCTCCGGCTCTGTGTCCACATCCACAGGGAGGGATCAGGAGCCTCTTTAGGTGGTTCAGGAGGTTATCAGGATGACATATTAGGATTATTTCCCCACGATGGCTGCAGAGCTCCTTGACTAAGTGTCCTGCACCATCGCCATCTTGGACACGCCCCCGTAGCACTTTGTTTCTAGTTGGTGCATTTACCATCTGACCCATGAAATTATCCTGTAAGACATTTAGGAACTGGCGTGCCTTAGATGAATGTGCGGTTCCTTCCACCCAGTCTATGTCTGGATAATTAAAATCCCCCATTATAATGACACTTCCCATTCTTGCCTCTAATCCAAATTGTTATAGGAGGATTGCCTCCACCTCCTCCCTCAGGGTAGGGGGCCTATAGCATACTCCCAGTACTACTTTCCCCTTAGTTTCCTACCCTTGGAGCTCTACCCATAAGGATTCCACCTCCTCTCAAGCTCCCTTAGCGATGTCATCTCTCACATTCACTTGTACATCATTTTTTATATACAGGCATACCCCTCCCCCTTTTTTACCCTCTCTATCCCTGCAATATAGGGAATACCCTTGAATGGTTGCCAGCCAATCATGAGAGCTGTCAAACCAAGTCTCTGTAATTCCTACAAAATCGAAATCCTCCTCGTACAACCAGGCCCGGATTTACTCCCTTTGCCGCCCCAAGGCCGGGTCCTTCAATGCCGTCCCCCACACACACACACATACACACACATACACACACAACCATTTTCATCCTTTATCGATGACTGCTACAATAGATCAATTAAAAACATATCGCCACACACGAGAACACTGAAAATAACTGGCTTTAATTGTACAGACTGAAAATACTCTGTAATGCAGAAAATGTCTATTATAATAATAATAATAATAATAATAATACAATGCACAGTGCAAATCCTAACCAGTACTGCATTTTTTATGATAAATAATAATGATAATAATAGAGATAATAATAATAATAGAGATTAGCAGCATTGCAGGACAGTCCACCTGTTTTGCACTAAGCCACAAACACACTGACAGCCCTGATCTGTGCCCGTATTGTCACACAACAAAAAGTAAAAAAATAAAATCTCCAACACAATGCACCTACAAACTACACTGCACAACGTTGCATAGAACGCAAAACAAAACCCAAAAGCAACACATGAAGGAATTTCAAAGGGTGCAAAGCAATACATAAATTGCAACACACACACAAAAAAAACCTCCTGCACCCCCCAGCACCCCTCTCCCTTCTCCTGCCCAAATTCTGCAGCCTAGATCTGGCGATTAGCAGCAAATGATGGCAGAAAAATGCATGAAAATGGAGGCAGGAGTGAGCTCTGGGCTGGTGTCACACAGCTCAGATAGTTTTGATGGGCAGTCCTCTAGCACACTCTATATAAAAAGCCAGGAATGTAGTTTCACAAGACTTGGAACGCTTCAATAAAGGGAAGGATAGAGAGAAAAAAATGGCTCTCGTCAACTTTTAGGTAAGTTTCATTTTTGCACAGATTGGGCTTTTTGTGGGTGCCAGGGATGGTGCAGGGGAGCTACCTGGTGCGCCACAGTGCCTGGCACAGGGCACAAAGCTCACTGCTTTGCCTGGGAAGCTTCCTCTGGAGGTCAGGAAAATAGAAGCACATATACTGTATCCCCTTTTTGCAAGCCTTGCCTGCCTAGGCAGGGGGGGGAAGAAGGTGCAGCCTTGCTGCCAGAAGGGATCAGCTCTGGGGGAGGCTGTGCTGCCTGCCAGGGGGACTGCAAGGAAAGAAAAGGAACCTACTTTTGGCCAGTTTCCTCGCCCTCGCCTTGGATCTCATCTTGTCAGGTGGTGGGTTCCTCTTCTCCTCCTTGAGCCCAGAAGCAAGGAACACACTATCTTCATCTCAGCAGCATTGTCAGTTCGGAGACCTTTGCACATGCGCACAGAGCACTCAATCTGATGCCCTCGCCAGCAGGGGAGGGCTGGCAGACTTAGGCCTTGGGGGCAAGTCCAGTCAAGTGGCCCATTAAAACCTTGCCGATCAGCTGCCGTCGTTATACGGTAACAGGTTAGCTCCCCGGCGCCCGCGGCATGACGCTGGAGCCTATGTGTGTGGCCAGCGGCCGCGATATCTGCCGGTGACCCGCGATCGCTCTGTCTGTCAATGTAAACAGACATCCCGTTCTGACAGGGGAGTTAGAGAGAGGGAGATATCTGCTGTTCCTAGTGATCAGGAACAGCGATCTCTCACTACTCCCTGTCACTACACTGCCCCCCCACAGTTAGTAACACCTCCCTATGGAACATTTAACCCCTTGATTGCCCCCCTAGTGTTAACCTGTTTCCTGCCAGTGACATTTATACAGTAATCAGTGGATATTTTTAGCTCTGATCGCTGTATAAATGTCAGTGGTCCCAAAAAAGTGTCAAGTGTCCGATCTGTCTGCCGCAATGTCGCAGTCCCGCTAAAAATCACTGATCACTGCCATTACTAGAAAAAAATAAAAATAATAAAAATGTCAAATCTATTCCCTATTTTGTAGATGCAGGCGCTATAACTTTTTTTTTTTTTTTTTAACAAAAATATGTAAAAAAAATACATATTGGCATAGGTGTGCGCAGCCTATTGTATTAGGGTGTGCACCTCAAAGCTCCAACACATATGCCTTTGTGACATATTAACCAGCCTCTTCCCCACTCGTCATCCTAAAACAATGAAGGGAGCAGGTGAGCACACAGGGAGACCTGGGCAGCAGAAAGAAAAGGAACTGGGACAAGAGGGGTGGCATACATTGGTACCAATCCCCTGTATTTTCCTCCCATGGCAGCTGAATATCGGCAAGAGGAAGAGGAGGAGAAGCCTAATTTTAAGCTTCTGCAGAAGAAAATACAGATTGGCCCTTAATTTCCACTCCAGCCGCCAATCCTGTCCAGGTTCTGGGGGTCGGCAATTAAGGATCGCGGCTTTCCTGTCACCTGCCCACAATTGATGGGTTGCCAACTCCAGGATTAGGGTGTGCCCAGGCACACCTGGCACACCCCTTGCGCACGCCTATGCATATTGGCCTAGACTGATGAAGAAATATATATATATTTTGGGATATTTATTATATTAAAAAGTTAAAAGAATTGGTTGTTTTTTTTTCAAAATTTCGCTCTTTTTTTGTTTGTAGCGCAAAAAATAAAAACCGTGACCAAATACCACCAAAAGAGAGCTCCATTTGTGGGGAAAAAAAGAAGTCAATTTTGTTTGGGTACAAAATCACATGACCGCGCAATTGTCAGTTAAAGCGATGCAGTGCCGTATCGCAAAAAATGGCCTGGTCAGGAAGGGGGTAAATCCTTCCGGGGCTGAAGTGGTTAAACCACCGAATCAGCTCACCATCATCAGTGCCCATCAATGCAGCCTCACTAGTGCAGACAGTGCTCATAAGTGCAGCCTGATCAGTGCCCATCCATGCCTCCTCCCCAGTGTAGACAGTGCCCATCAGTGCCTTCTGATCAGTGCCGCCTCACCCATGCAGACAGTGCCCATAAGTGCAGCCTCACCAGTGCCGCCTGCCTCACCAGTGCCCATCATCAGTGCAGCCTGATCAGTGCCCATGGAATGTGGGGGGTCAGCTGGGGGTGTGTCAGGGTCTGTGTTACAGCTAGGTACTTACTCTCCTTGCACGGCCTCTTCGGAGGGGGTGATAAATCTCAGTCACTTCTCATCTCTGCCTCTCCTCAAGCCAGCGCCCGGTCCCAGCTTACAACTGCTCAGGTCACGTGTGACGTGCCGGCTGCCTCTGAAGCTCCTGGGAGGTGGGAGTTGTAGTCTGTTGCGCTGCTGAATTCCTCCCACCGCCAGGAACTTCAGTGAGGCCAGACTACAACTCCCAGAGTGCAGCGCAGTATGACACAGTCACGCGCCCCCGGCCCAGCCCGCCCCTGCTCGCCCCTGCTTGCCAGGACTAAGAAAGTTTGCAGGGGCTATGTTAGTGCGGGGGGAGGGGGAGGCGGCCGAGAAGTCGCCGCAGGAGCGGCGCCGCCCCCGCACCACTGCCGCCCCGAGGCCTGGCCTCGGTGGCCTTGTGAGGAATCCGGCCTGGCGTACAACAGTATCTCTAGTTCTCCCATCTTGTCCGCCAGACTCCTGGCATTGGTGAACATGCCACATAGTTTTGACCGGTTGCATACTATCTCTTTATTGGGTACCCTGGGGTTGCAAATAGGACTTGTTACTATACTTACCTTGGGTTGAGGTGCTTTAGTTACCCTACCACTAATGCCCCCAACACTACCCTCTGGAATATGTTTCGTGCTGACTATCTTTACCTCTGGACCCTCCCCCCGGTCTTCTAGTTTAAAAGTCCTTCTAACTTTTTCAGTCATCTTTACTCCCAGCAGATCTGCACCTTCCCCATTTAGGTGCAGTCCGTCCCTTCTATAGTACCGGTTACCGACTGAGAAGTTGCCCCAGTTCTCCAGGAACCCAAACCCCTCCTTACTACACCAGCTCTTCAGCCACTTGTTTACTTCCCTAATCTCTCTCTGCCTCTCTGGTGTGGCTCGATGTACCGGTAGTATTCCTGAGAACACTACCTTGGAGGTCCTTTTCCTCAATTTAGCTCCTAAGTCCCTAAAATCGTTTTTTAGGACACTCCATCTGCCTCTGCCAACGTGCACAGCCGGGTTTTCCCCAGCCATGTATTTATATAGAATTATATAGTTATATGGTTATACAATTCAGTGACCCTTCAAGATACATTATTATGAGTTAACCACGTCAACAGACCATCTGGTAATGAGTGATAAGTCATGCATCCTGTCCCATGGCCTACAGAACAGGGAACAGGAAAGGACAAACCAAACCACAATGATATATATATATATATATATATATATATATATATATATATATATATATATATATATATATATATATATATATATATATATATATATATATATATAGTGCTTTGCAAGCAGTTTTCTTGTGCTAAAATCTAAAATGGAGTCACAGTGGTTTGGGCATATTATTACAATCCTCTCTTTTGTCACGAACGTGACAATCACAAACCCAATATGCCCCCCACATTCACCTCGACTACTTTCCCACAAATTTACCACCATCCATCCTAAGCATGTAAAAATAGAAAACAATAAACACATAATCTTAGCTGCATAGCAATTGTCCATGAAATATAAAGGGGGAAGGGGCGTGACAGTCCATAAAGGCAAGTGGGAGGGGCATGACAGCCTTTAGGCCAAATAAAAATAGTCCCAAAGAAAAGCACAAAAAAACAGTCCCTTATATGGCTTCTGAATGTCCATTAAATTCATAAAAAGGAAGGAAAAGGAAATGTCCACATTATAATTCTCATTCTCCTAAACTTTTCCCCAAAATATTTGGTTAGATTCTGTGCTCATCCATATTTTACAGAGATCCTCCACCCCAAAAACCCTGCCTCTCTTTGTAAGGATAGAACTCAATATCCACAGACAGACTGGAATTGATGCATTAGGCTAGACTTGGGTCTTTGGGTTGGCGTATCTGGATCGCTCACTTGTGATGCTCACTGGAATTTTGTAGACCTTGGATGTGCGTCATTGGCTAACCCTCAAGGTGTCATTCCCAGGAACATATTCCAGCAGGAGTCCGCCTTTACTCATCTCAGCACCTTCTATGGTATTTACATAGTTACATACATAGTTAGTAGGTTGAATAAAGACACCAGTCCATCCGGTTCAACCTGAGTGAGTGTGGCTGTGTGTCTACAATAATCCCTATTTTTATTTAAGGTACCCATATAGCGCCGCCAATTCACGCAGCACTCCGCACATACATTGTACACCCACATCGGTCCCTACCCTCAAGGAGCCCACAATCCAAGGTCCCCAACTCACATTCATTTACTAGGGCCAATTTTTTGAACAGAAGCCAATTAACCTACCAGCAAGTCTTTGGAGTGTGGGAGGAAACCGGAGTACCCGGAGGAAACCCAACACAGGGAGAACATGCAAACTCCAGGCAGGTATTGTAGTGGTTGGGATTCGAACCAGCGACCCTTCTTACTGCTAGGCGAGAGTGCTACCCACTTCACCACTGTGCTGCCCATTAATTTTTGAACAACAACGATGAACAACGAAGATTTCCATGTAAAAGCTTTAGTCATCTCTCTATCCGGATAGGGTATAGGGCAGAGTATGAATGGGGTATAGGGTATTTCTTCATGTACATGGGGCTAGGGGTGAATACTGGCTGGCTGGGGCAGATAATCCTCATCCAACATGAATAATCACAGAATCTACCTGATCAATTCAGGCCTTAACTTTAATTTCAGGTAGTAAAAATAATATTCCTCATTGACTCAGCATGCAGAAATAAAAATGTTTCTCAGCAAGCGTTTTCATTATATACATTCAATATATTTAACTAAACATTTTTCCTTCCAAATCCAGTATTTCAGCATAATTTCAACAAAACTTAAACACCTTTAGTTCCTTCTATTCCCGGGACCCAAGTGGACCCTAGTGGGTCTCTGAACAGAACATTTTACCCAAACACATATTCTGACTCAGAAGAAAGCCTTCCAACTTTGCATATATATCTGATCATCAGCAACAAACAATACATTGATGGATAAAAAAAATGACATCATTAACACTTCACGATTGACACTCTGGGAATTCAAAAGGTAAATATATCCAGAATAGTCACTCTGACTGTTATTCAAACAGACTTTCGCCTTAATATTTTAGCATCTCATGGACTCAATATATGCAGCAATTTATTTAGGTCCTGGTTACTTAATTTCAGTAACTCTTCAAACATTTATAGTTTCTCCCTTTTTTACCAAAATCCCATTATCAATTTTAATTTAACCCCAAACTTTTAGGGAAATATATATTATCAGGAACATGGGCCTAATAACCTCTACTCCCAAAACAAGAAAACACAATATGAACACCTTTTTCCATTATCTTAAATCCTTATCTCACCTGAAGTATATATTTTCCCTAGTGCATAGGATTACACAACACACTTACTTCTCTTTTTCTCTACTAACCACAATTCCTCTGGCGTAGACCTTGGAATACATCATTTCCTTATTCTTTCCATAGCATAGATATATACTTCTTAATTATAATATTCTTAAACTTGTATTTAACCAAAAAAAGAATAAATCAAACATTTTAAAATCCCCAATCATTGTTAATATAGCCCAAACACAATTAAAACCATTTGCACAAAGATAGCTGATATTGAAAAAAAAACACCTTTTAACTTCAATAATGTAAGGATAGGCAATTACAATGAAAACAGTCCTTAAAGTCAGACTCTAACTGAAATAATAAAAATACCCTATACATAAATTGAAATGCTATTCTTAAAAATTTGTATCTGATCAGATTCCTCAAAAAAAACCATTTGGTACCAGCACATACATGTAATTTCTCAGTGGCGTGTCACATTCCCCTTTTAATGTTTCCAATTAACTATGCATTGTGCATGGGCTTAATATGTGCCCAACACATTTCATGAATAGACTGACAATAGTAGCAACATTTTAACAATAAACATGTATTTTTAATCTATATAGATAACTTTTCTGAATGAAATCCTTCTTAAATATTCACTCTCCACCTCAGCAAGTCTCTCCGACTCGCTGAATAAGTCTCTCTCTCACTGAATATGTAATGCAAAAGTGGTGGCGAAGGAATGGTTGGTGGTTTGATACCCTTTTTTTTTCACTTGAAGCAACATAGCAGATTCATGCAAGCAGATATATACCTCTGTGTATTGTGCTAAACAATACTTTGGATAGGAGGAATCACTGGAATAGTAACTTGTCCTTGACCAAATCCGCGATTCAATCCTCTTAAAGCACCGCACACAGATGAGTACCCTACTCTGTCCCTCTCACCTGCCCACTATAGCAATGCTCTCCATCTTGGCAGGATCACAGGACATATATCAACTACCTAGCAATCCATTTTCATTCAGAAGAAAAACAACTTATACTCTAAATTGGAATTCCAAGATAAGACAAAAATTCACATGCACATAAAATTAAGCATTTCCCTATACTAACAACAACTTTCGCTTACCTAATAACCAGTAATTCACCAGTAGTTCACGAGCTTCAAAAAATGCTACCAGTGATGCCACTTGTGTCTACCACACATACACACTCCAAAGCTCTGCTATGCAATACTTCTTACATTTAAGTTATGTTCAGGTTAACCTTTTAACTCTTATCTCTGTTCCAACCTTTATTATTGAATTATCAGAACAAAGATGGCAATGTTATATGTGTTAAAATGGTCTGTATTTGGCTAATCATTTAAAACAAATAACAACATTATGCTGAACGGCAAGTTCCCCCTTTTTCTTTCTCTATATTAATACAAGGGCTTACACATATCTCAAAATTTCTCAATATCTACTGCGTAGATTTGAGACAGGCTGCAAAAAAAAAATACTTCCTCATATTAAACCAGCTATCATCTATTCAATCTAGACAGTCCTTGCCTGACCATCCTTTGGTTCAAATATTCTTCATAATCAATAAATACATGAAAATAAATTTTCCCGCGTTTCTACAGCAAACATGGACACTTGCCAGGATTGGTAGGCTTCGCCATTAATGTTTTCCAATGTCCCTTTAAACCTCTAAAAGCTCCGTAATGTTACTTCCTTTTTTCAAAACTAAATTTTACTCCTACGTATCTTGTCTCTGAACTGCATCAGGCACATCGATAGCATAGTAATTCACCTTTGATAATACCTGGCCCCAGGAGTGGCAAGTTCTATCCCTAGACCTTAATACTTTCATTAATAAATAACTCCTTTCTTACTCTTCCCCTTCAAAACTTAACTTGCTTTATAGTCGACAATGTAGGATGTTTTCATTAAAGACACCTTTAAACTCACTTACTTTATTCTTATCCTTTATCCTTATCCTCTCTTTACACAACCCCCCAGCCCATCTAACACATTCTTTTTCAACCTTAAAAATACTATTCTTTTTACCTTCAAAGAGTCATCAAACATGTATTTAACATGTACTTCAAGCAAATTAACAATCTTTCAAGCAAAATTAAACACTATAATCACAATTCTATAAACAAATATTAGTAATATTAGTAAAGGGGAGACCTTATATCACTCATATACTATTGTACTTTTACTGTACTGTACTGACTGGCCGTTTAATATTCATTCTCTTTTTACACTGTGTGTCTATTTGTTCTCTTAAGATATTTGTTGAAACTCAGTAAAAATATAAATATCCGTTCTAAATTTAAATCACATAGCCAAAACCCCTTTTTTCTCATATGCACCACAGCAACAACATTTCTTTATTTCTTTGGTCTTTTTAACACCTTAAGCAATGACATACACACATTTGAATTACCTTCTTTCATTCTTTAAACTTAGCAGATTATATGAACATACATACAAAAGTACTCACCATTCTCACGATATTTGGATATAAGCAAGGGAGATTTCTAATTTACTTTGTCCCTATTTCTGACTAAAATTCCTACCTACCTGATCGATCACCGAGCTTCCAATAGGCGTGTACACTTTTCCACAGCATTCCCAAAATGCTTAAAGCCAACCTGAGCATAACAAAAATTAACCCTAACCAAAATTTAAACATGCAAGTAATCTAGCAATACCAACCAGCAATCACAAGTTATGTTACAGTGTAGCAATACTAATTTGCACAAATTTCAAACTACTGTAGACCACTTTGTCTTAACCACTTCAATACCTTAGGGGATCATATGACGTCCTTGACTTTGTGTGGGGATATCTGAATGATGGGTGCAGCTACAGGCATCATTCAAATATCATTCTTTCCAGCCGGCGATTCTGTGCACGATAAGAACAATCATAGTGGCAGTTCCGCTGCTTGATCAATCTTATAGGTGACGGGAGGCTACGCCCCCCCGCCGCCATCAGGTGCTTCTCTGGGCTCTCCCGTGCCATCGGGGGCCCGGAGAAAGAATCGTCCGGCGCCGGATGATGATGATAGAGATTTCCGGTGACCAGATGGTCACCAGTCATCTCTATGATCGCTGGAGGCCTGGGCGCAACAATATGACATCAAAAGGAAAGGACAAACCAAACCACAATGATATATATAGAGTATAGTGCTGTGCAAGCAGTTTTCTTGTGCTAAAATCTAAAATGGAGTCACAATGGTTTGGCCATATTATTACAGAGGTGGGGCCACAAAATCAGAAATGCGGGTGCTTTCTTAAATTTGGCCCCTCACCCCTTGTTGAGAAGCTGCAGGATGAGTTCCTCACATCTGCTCCTTTGCTCACCGGCCATCTGCCTTAATTTATTGGCCGTCACACACCCAAATGCCTCAGCCTCATCTGGGTCATTACAGAGCACAGTAGTGGCCTTGCTAAGAAAGGAAGCTGTGGCCTCCTCCAGTTTCCTGCTCTTCCTGGCCTTTTTAGCAGGAGAGTGTAGGGGAGAGATCTGGGACTGCTGACCGCTGGCTTCTCCAGACTGACACTTTCCTGTGTATGAAAATGGGACAAAATTAGAATCTTTTTTTGGGGTTTGGTCATCAATCACACACAATTTTGATCTCCTCACTGTTGCAAATTGAATGTGAAGAAATAGAAAAGACTATCATTCTGACCCCAGCATTTTTCATTCTTGTTCAAATCATTTTTGGTCAGTACTGTCTATTGATATGGAAACCACTTTGTTAAGGCAGAAATATTTTCCCAATAACGTTTAGTTATCATCATTGTATTTTTTTATACAAATATGTTCAACAATGCTATACCTGGGTCAAGCTGGGCTCCACCACATCTTCATCTTGTGCATCAGGACCTGTGCGGACCTCAGGAGCTGTGGCCCCAGCAGACATCAAAGGGAATGTAGACAGCGATGGCCTGGATTCTGTCTGGTCTGTCAAAAACCACAGGCTGTGGTAATACCACAGCCTGGGGACATACAGTTCATCCACTGCTGCTCCTAACCTCTCAGATTCCAGGACCTTGTTCAGCTCCCTTTTAAATGTACTCCTCAGGTTAGCAATCTTTTGCTTGACGTAGTTGATGTCTGCTCTGGGGTGCACAGGTTTGACCAACTCGACCAGTTTCTCCAAAGCTGCCTTCCTCAATATTTTATTTGAGAAGTCTCTACTCTGCAACTTCCAGAGACAAGGCAGCTCCCGGTACAGGTCAATGAATTGGGGGAGAAATTCAGGCGAAGTAAATGTATCCGTCATGATAAATAATATGATGTCTGCAAGACAGAACACAAGACAAACCATAATGTCTGGCTTAACCCATAAGCTGGTCCCAATATAGGCCTCAATCTAAGCAGTATAGGCCACTACCCACCTATGCCCCAATTTCCAATTGAACCTCCATTTTATGCCTCCTTTCATGCGTTGGCTATCGGTTGTCCTCCACTCCAAGATCGGTCCTGCGGCCGCTCCATCGTCTGTGCGTTTTGGCTTTATACACACTGCGCATGCGTCAAACTCCGCTCTCAGTGCATCATGATGCTGGGGCATGACCATCTCTCTTCTGCATGCGACACACATGGCGGAACATTCGGGAGAGACAACATGGTGGATTTGGAGGATTACAGGCAGCCCCGCTGTGGTGGAGCTCATAGGAGGCACAAAGCAAGGGTGAGATGGTGGAGATGGTGGAGATGGTGCGCATCCTAGAGAAGCACGATTATGACTGCAAGCTGCTCAGTTACGAAAGGCCCAACAGCCGAAAGGACATCATTTTGGAGAAGGTCATTGCTGTTTTGCAGTGCAAATTTTCGGTGGAACGAACAAAGGACCAAATCCGAAAATGATGGTCTGATCTCAAACACTACAAACAAGACCAGATGGAGTACATACAGTGCCTTGCAAAAGTATTCGGCCCCCTTGAACTTTTCAACCTTTTGCCACATTTCAGACTTCCAACATAAAGATATAAAATTTAAATTTTTTGTGAAGAATCACCGACAAGTGGGACACAATTGTGAAGTGGAACAAAATCTATTGGATATTTTAAACTTTTTTAGCAAATAAAAAACTGAAAAGTGGTGCGTGCAAAATTATTCGGCCCCTTTACTTTCAGTGCAGAAAACTCACTCCAGAAGTTCAGCGAGGATCTCTGAATGATCCAATGTTGTCCTAAATGACTGATGGTGATAAATAGAATCCACCTGTGTGTAATCAAGTCTCTGTATAAATGCACCTGCTCTGTGATAGTCTCAGGGTTCTGTTGAAAGCGCAGAGAGCATCATGAAGACCAAGGAACACACCAGGCAGGTCTGTAATACTGTTGTGGAGAAGTTTAAAGCCGGATTTGGATACAAAAAGATTTCCCAAGCTTTAAACATCCCAAGGAGCACTGTGCAAGCGATCATTTTGAAATGGAAGGAGTATCAGACCACTGCAAATCTACCAAGACCTGGCTGTCCCTCTAAACTTTCAGCTCAGACAAGGAGAAGACTGATCAGAGATGCAGCCAAGAGGCCCATGATCACTCTGGATGAACTGCAGAGAACTACAGCTGAGGTGGGAGAGTCTGTCCATAGGACAACAATCAGTCGTACACTGCACAAATCTGCCCTTTATGGAAGAGTGGCAAGAAGAAAGCCATTTCTCAAAGATATCCATAAAAAGTCTCGTCTAAAGTTTGCCACAAGCCACCTGGGAGACACACCAAACATGTGGAAGAAGGTGCTCTGGTCCGATGAAACCAAAATCGAACTTTTTGGCCACAATGCAAAACGATATGTTTGGCGTAAAAGCAACACAGCTCATCACACTCAACACACCATCCCCACCATGAAACATGGTGGTGGCAGCATCATGGTTTGGGCCTGCTTTTCTTCAGCAGGGACAGGGAAGATGGTTAAAATTTGAGGGGAAGATGGATGCAGCCAAATACAGGACCATTCTGGATGAAAACCTGTTGGAGTCTGCAAAAGACCTGAAACTGGGACGGAGATTTATCTTCCAACAAGACAATGATCCCAAACATACAGCAAAATCTACAAAGGAATGGTTCACAAATAAACGTATCCAGGTGTTAGAATGGCCAAGTCAAAGTCCAGACCTGAATCCAATCGAGAATCTGTGGAAAGAGCTGAAAACTGCTGTTCACAAACGCTCTCCATCCAACCTCACTGAGCTCGAGCTGTTTTGCAAGGAAGAATGGGCAAGAATTTCAGTCTCTCGATGTGCAAAACTGATAGAGACATACTCCAAGCGACTTGCAGCTGTAATCGCAGCAAAAGGTGGCTCTACAAAGTATTAACGCAAGGGGGCCGAATAATTTTGCACGCCCCACTTTTCATTTTTTTATTAGTTAAAAAAGTTTCAACAATCCAATAGATTTCGTTCCACTTCACAATTGTGTCCCACTTGTTGGTGATTCTTCACAAAAAATAAAAATTTTATATCTTTATGTTTGAAGCCTGAAATGTGGCAAAAGGTTGAAAAGTTCAAGGGGGCCGAATACTTTCGCAAGGCACTGTACATCAGATTATAAAAAAGTAGGCAATATTTGGATCTAAACTATATGTATATGTGTAAATTAGCTGTCTGTATATGTTCTTTCTCCAAGTAGCTCTAGAGAATTCTATATAAGCTTTTCTAAAATCTTTGTATGACTTGGGATTCCAAAGATGAAGGTAAATATAAAGCATATATGAACATTCTTATTTGGTTATGTTTTTGGACATTTCTTTTTTTTTTTGGAACTTATTGTTTTTTCTATTTTGAAAAGGGAGGCACCAAAAAAGGAAGCTCCAGCCAAGCCACCACAAGGGACGAAGGGAGGCTACCCTCACTAGGGCCCCAACAGGGAAGGCAACAAGGCCATCTTCCCCTCAAAAATGTAAGTGCCAACTTCAAACACACTCATTTAGCCACCGATAGGGGTGTTTCTAGGTGGGCCAATGGCCATGGGCTTAGGGCAGAACTTAAGGGGTAAAGAACACTTTCTGGTTGCTGTCTGGCTCATCAGTGCCCATTAATGCAGCCTTGTTAGTGTAGACATGGGTAGAGGAGAGGCCCCGGGGCTCCCAGTCACACAGAGTCACGCCTGCTAGGATTGTCATCATATATCCCGTATCCCATAGGAGACAAAAGGGGTGGGGGGCAACTGCAGGACTTTTTCAATATTGGCACTTGTCAAGGGTTTGCCTTATGGAAAATGCCATGACCTTCCCTTTTCTATGCGTTTTTCACAGAAAAAAACCAGAGTGCAGCATGGTGGAGTCCACTAGTCAGGAGCAAACATTGACATCAGATCAAGTGCAAGGTTGGTCAACTAATGTAGCAAAATGGATGCTAGAAACAGATGTGACTTGGGGTGGATTAATGAATGGTGTATTGTTTCTTTTTAGAGGAAAGTGAGTGTGGTCAGCTCACCTAGGATGTTTATTTGGAGCCATGGGATCTAACTCTTGGACCCAGCACAGACATTGCCGTTGTGGACGTCAAATCCCCTGACGCGAGTCACAGTGAGAGCCATAGCGAACCAAAAGTGGAAGAAAGTATTCGGGAGTGTCTTTTTTTGTGAAAGTATTCTTGGAATCTTTCTTCAAATGTGTATACATGTCGAGTGTTTAGATATCCAAACTAAACACCCACTCCACACATTAGTAAAGTATGTAGTGCCTTAACATTAGCATGGAGAAGGAAGAGGTGGAAGAAGCTGGCAGTGTTGCTAGGTACCCGAGTTTGGAAAACCCAGACACCAAGGCCAAGATTACAGATTAGTTGCAGTGTGTTCATTCTTAGTAGCGTAGGTGTCTGAAGGGCATGCAGGTTGCAAGCAACAATAGACTGGGTAGTTAAATATTTCCTGAATTTGACTAGTAACTTGACCATAACTCACTATGTAGGGCCTCAGCCACTTGACCATCGTTCCCTTAATACTTTTTACTCTTCTTACTAGGTCATGATCTTCAATGATGTACCATTGGCAGAAGGAGTGCACATATGTTGCATTGTTTGAAGGACCTGGAGCAAATCAAGGAGGCTGCCACTGCTTTACAGTGAAGAATAAGAGATTTTGTGGACATGCTTGCAAAATTTTAATTTTCTCTTGCCTGGTCTGAAGTTTATTGTTCCACTTGTTGGCTCCTGTTTGCCCTTTTAATAATCACCATGTTTTTATGACTTTTAAATGTGAATGTTTAGGGACAGAACCAGGGGCAGACTGACCATTAGGGCACTCGGGCACTGCCCGAGGACCTGGGGCCAGTAGGGGGCCCCATGAGAGTACCTCCATCCCAAGGCATCTGTGCTTATCCCGGAGTCCCAGCACTGAGCTCCGATAACTGGCCTGACAGGGGCTCAGTAGTGTCAGGAACTCAGGACACCTTCCCCACATCTATTGCGGGGTGCCCAGGCTCCCACACACAGCGATCACCCCTCTGCGGCAGCCGACACTGGCTTCTCTCTCCATGAGCCTGCACACTACACAGACTCACTAAGGATCCTCCTCTTCGGCTCCGTGTACACAGACAGGAGGGGGAGGACCCGGCAGGAGGGACATTAACTGCAAGAGTCGCGTTGAACTTCTGAGGTCTGTGTATACTTTATGGATAGGGTAAGGGGACACAGTAACCAGGAGGGGGGGTAACAAGGATGGACACATGGAGAAGTGATGGGGGAGGGGGGGCAAAAGAATATGTGCTGGGGGGGTGCTTTTGGAGGAGAAAGGACTTATGCTAGTGGAGGAGGGGGGGTTCGTGTGGGGGGATTTCACTCCCCAAAAGCACCAGCACATATCCTCTTGCCCCCCTCTCCCCCAAATCAAAGAGATGCCACCTGCCAGTGCCACTCTCTGCCTTCATCCCAGGGCCCCCCTCTCTGCTCTCATCCCAGGACCCCTCTCTGCCCTCATTCCAGGGCCCCCCTCTCTGCCCTTATCCCAGGGCCCCCCTCTCTGCCTTCATCCCAGGGGTCCCTCTCTGCCCTCATCCCAGGGGTCCCTCTCTGCTCTCATCCCAGGGGTCCCTCTCTGCTCTCATCCCAGAGGTCCCTCTCTACCCTCATCCCAGGGGTTTTCTCTGCCCTCATCCCAGGGGTCCCTCTCTGCCCTTATCTCTGCCCTCATCCCAGGGGCCCCTCTCTGTCCGGGGGCCCCTCTCTGCCCTCATCCCAGAGCCCTTTTCTCTTCCCTTATCCCAGGCGTCCCTCTCTGCTCTCATCCCAGGGGTCCTGCTCTGCTCTCATTCCAGGGGTCCCTCTCTGCTCTCATCTCAGGGGTCCCTCTCTGCCCTCATTTCAGGATCCCTTCTCTGCCCTCATCCCAGGGGTCCCCCTCTCTGCTCCCAGCCCAGGGGTCCTTCTCTGCCCTCATCCCAGGACTTTCCTCTCTGCCCTCATCCCAGGGTCCCCTCTCTGCTCTCATCCCAGGGCCCCCCTCTCTGACCTTATCCCTGGGGTCCCTCTCTGCCATCATCCCAGGGCCCCCCTCTCTGCCATCATCCCAGGGGCCCCTCTCTGCCCTCATCCCAGGGCTCCCCCTTTCTGCTCTCATCTCAGGGCTCCCCCTCTCTGCTCTCATCCCAGGGCCCCCCTCTCAGCCCTCATCCCAGGGCCCCCCTCTCAGCCCTCATCCCAGGGCCCCCCTCTCTGCCCTCATCCCAGGGCCCCCCTCTCTGCCCTCATCCCAGGGCCCCCCTCTCTGCCCTCATCCCAGGGGTCCCCTTTTGCCTTCATCCCAGGGGTCCCTCTCTGCTCTCATCCCAGGGCCCCCTCTATGCTCTAATCCCAGGGAACCCCTCTCTGCCATCATCCCAGGGGCCCCTCTCTGCCCAGGGGCCCCTTTCTGCCCTCATCCCAGGGCTCCCCCTCTCTGCTCTCATCCCAGGGCCCCCCTCTCTGCTCTCATCCCAGGACCCCCCTCTCTGCTCTCATCCCAAGGCCCCCCTCTCTGCCCTCATCCCAGGGCCCCCCTCTCTGCCCTCATCCCAGGGCCCCCCTCTCTGCCCTCATCCCAGGGCCCCCCTCTCTGCCCTCATCCCAGGGCCCCCCTCTCTGCCCTCATCCCAGGGGTCCCCTTTTGCCTTCATCCCAGGGGTCCCTCTCTGCTCTCATCCCAGGGCCCCCCTCTATGCTCTAATCCCAGGGAACCCCTCTCTGCCATCATCCCAGGGGCCCCTCTCTGCCCAGGGGCCCCTTTCTGCCCTCATCCCAGGGCTCCCCCTCTCTGCCCTCATCCCAGGACCCCCCTCTCTGCCCTCATCCCAGGACCCCCCTCTCTGCCCTCATCCCAGGGCTCCCCCTCTCTGCCCTCATTCCAGGACCCCCCTCTCTGCTCTCATCCCAGGGCCCCCTCTCTGCCCTCATCCCAGGGCCCCCCTCTCTGCTCTCAAACCAGGACCCCCTCTCTGCTCTCATCCCAGGACTCCCCCTCTCTGCTCTCATCCCAGGACTCCCCCTCTCTGCCCTCATCCCAGGGCCCCCCTCTCTGCCCTCATCCCAGGGCCCCCCTCTCTGCCCTCATCCCAGGGCCCCCCTCTCTGCCCTCATCCCAGGGCCCCCCTTTCTGCCCTCATCCCAGGGCCCCCCTTTCTGCCCTCATCCCAGGGCCCCCCTCTCTGCCCTCATCCCAGGGCCCCCCTCTCTGCTCTCATCCCAGGGCCCCCCTCTAGCTCTAATCCCAGGGAACGACTCTCTGCCTTCATCCCAGGGGCCCCCTAAAAACCACCTGTGATAGGGAGCTCAGGACAGCTTGTTTACATTCACAGTTTGGGGGCAGACAAAAATCTCATAGTTTAGCCCTGTTTTTAAGCTCACCCAAACCACACCCCCTTTAACTGCAGGGGACAGAGGTGACACATGTTGAAGCTGCAGCAAGAATTATTCCCCCTCTCACGCTTGGCATCGGGCTGCTCTGCAAAGGCCGTGGGAACCCTGTGCAGTACAGCGACCAAGGGGTTAAAGCAGGTGATAAAGAGGCGTTGTATTGCTTCCTCATCACCTGCTTTAACCCCTTGGATCCCACACTAGCATGCTGCAACTGCATGTATTGCACATGGTTGGAGGGTGTTTACAGAGTGGCCCTCTTCACTTGAATGGGTCATCATCACCCACCAAAACCAACAGGGGGTATAATGCCTGCCGCAGCATGTGTACATCCTCAGCTGCTACCTCTGCAGCTAAGGAGGGTAGGGACCAACGTATGTAATGTGGGCAGTGTGGCAGAGACACAGGGGGGCTCCATGATCTCCAATTGCCCGGGGGGCTCTACAAGTTGTCAGTCCGCCCCTGGACAGAACTCAGTGTTTCTACACTCTACTCCTCTAGGTGCACCACCAGGTCCTGTTTTCTAGATTTTCCTCAGTCTAAAAACGACTGTGAATTACTAAGAGTGAAAATGACAACATCACCTGAGCCAAATTCATGAAATCTCGAAAACATGACCTGGGTTTGCATCTTGCATCTTGAGAAAATGGGTAAACGGGTGACCCCGCCCCCCCTCTTATGCCACGTGACATTAGAGGAAGGTGGGGTCCCCCGTTTATGTCACTGAGTGGCCCCGCCCTCAGCTATATAACGGCTGTCATCGAGAAGCGTCACTCTGCGGGAACCTCCCATGGAGGCGGAGCTGTTGCGGCTTTTGCTTTTTTTTTTTTTGATCCATCGTGCGGCGTGAGATGGATGTACATCACGGGACTATTTTTTTTTTTTATCTTTTAATAAAGGACTTGTCCCAAAGAGTCTCTTGTCTTTTTTACTATTTTTGACTTTTTTTTGTGAAATGATAGGGGTACAATGTACCCGTTACCAATTCACATGGGGGGGTGGCCGGAATCTAGGGGTCCCCTTGTTAAAGGGGGCTTCCAGATTCCAATAAGCCCCCCACCCACAGACCCCCACAACCACCGGGCAAGGGTTGTGGGGATGAGGCCCTTGCTCCCATCAACATGGGAACAAGGTGCTTTAGGGGTGACTCCAAAGCATCCCCCCATGTTGAGGGCATGTGGCCTGGTAAGGTTCAGGGGGAAGGCTGCTCTCTCTCATCCCCCCTCTTTTCCTGTGGCCTGACAGGTTGCATGCTCAGATAAGGGTCTGGTATGGATTTTGGAGGGGACCCCTATGCCATTTTTTTTTTAATTTTTGGTTCGGGGTTCCACTTAATATTCATACCAGACCCAAAGGGCCTGGTAATGGACTGGGGGGGAACCCATGCCGTTTTTTTCAATGAGTTTTAACTATATTGCCGAGACCAACAATTCATTACAGCCGCATTCATCACAGCTGCAATCATTTTTAAATGACTTTTTTCCTTTAGAAATATAATTTTGCTTTCGGACTGTTCTAAACACGGGAAACACGCGCCACTTTACAGGCATACTATAGGTACGATATTTAAAGGAATATTTAATTTTTATTGTTTCACTTTAAGTGTTATAAAAATCACTGTTCCCGAAAAACGTCTGTTTTTAAAACTTTTTTTGGGGGCAGGACCCAGGTCCCCAAACACTTTTTATGACAATAACTTGCATACAAGCCTTTAAAATGAGCACTTTTTGTTTTTCATGTTAGTGTCCCATAGACTTTAACGGGGTTCTGCGGCTTTTGAATCACCGCATAATGTTCGTTGTTCGCCGAACGTCCGAACAAAGTTCGGCCCGAACTTATGCTCGGGCCGAACCATTCGCCCATCCCTAGGTGAGATCACCCCATCTGAGGAAGGCAACATCCACACAGTCTTGGGATACTAATGTCTCGTTTGGCCTTCACTTTACCAATCTCGAACTTGCACGTTACAAGTTACTAAGTTTGGGATGTGTATCTAATGTTTTAGAACATGCCTGTTTAGTAACAAAAAAGGAGAAATAATGCAAAACATACATGTTATACACCAAGATGTTGGTTTTTTTTAAAACCTTAAAACACACATGGGAATGTGCTTTGAGTAAAATGTTTTTTACTAAACAATGTGTGGCTTATTATTTCATTGCTCAATACCAGTGTATTTCATAACTTGTTGTATTTACAGTGACAATGTGCTCTTAAAGGTGCACAACTCCTGCAATTTTTTGTAAAGGCATAATGTTTTTGAACTTCATGCATTAGCATAGTTGCCAACAGTCCCGATTTTCCCAGGACCATCCCAATTTTGGGACCCTTGTCCCGATTTGGAGGCCGTCCCAAATCGGGGATTTTTCTTTTTTTGTACAGGGAAATCAGGAATGTTTGCTTTTGCAGCAGCTGGCTCCAACAAAATGGCCGCCGGCACCACTGCTAGATCGTTCCCCTTGTGTTCAGTGGAGAGGGGAGGGGGCTCGATCCGTGCAGCCAATGAATCTGCTTCTCTCTTTACAATACTGAAGCCAGGGTTAGCTGCACGGATCGGCCCCTCCCCTCTCCACTGAACACACGGCGCCGGACTGTCACGGGCATGGCCAGAGAGGAGGCTGTTGGAGAGGACTGTGTGCAAGCCTGTTGCCCACCGATTTATGGGCCCTAGCATTTGAGGTGAATGAGAAATCCAGTCTGAACTGTATTAATCGGACTCAGTCATGTATATATTGTATGGGGACTCCTTACTGTATATTTGTGTCCCTGAAGAGGGAGGGGGGATTCCTCCAGCAGCCCCCTGCTGATAAGACTGATTCATTCTGCTGGGACACATCCTGTGAGGAGATGCTGGTGTTATCAACATGTGTTTATGTTAATTGAGAGAGCTGATCACATTAGCCACCAGCCCTGGCTAATAGACGAATGGTCTAGGCTGAGGAGGGGGGAGATTGTTGTTTGTATTGTTAATTGTATTAATGTGTGAAGTGTGAAGCTCGGTGCCCACAAGACTGTCATCTGGTCTGGGTACATTTTGTAGTAAATTAGCTCATGTTAATTAGGTTAGCTTTGAGTCATCCCTGCTGTATAAAGGTCTGTGAGATCTCAAAATAAAGGTAGTTCTGATGTACTCCAAGACTGGTGTTGTCTAGTTCTTGGGGTTCCTATAGCCAGATCCATTGGACTCGTGTTCCAGAACTTAGGAAGCAGTATATGACGGAAGCACTCAAGCGGAGTGTGGGGCGTTCCGTGACATTGGTGGCAAGCAGCGGGAAAGCTTCCTGAAGTCTGAAGTCTGGGACATCCAAACCTCCAACTGGATCCAAGATCAGCATAGCAGACTTCAGTCACCCCAGCGGAGATATGGACCTGGCATCAGAATTCCCGGGGCTGCTGCGGATCATCCTTTCAACGTACACCAGGACTGTGTCTGAGGATGAATGCCTGGAGCTCAGGCAGCTGATTCGGGTGGAGCTCTGGATTGCAGCCCTCCGTCTCGCTGGTATAAAACAGGGCAAGTGCTTTCCAACCCAAGAGCAACGGGCCAGTGACCAACGGGCATTGCGGATGGCATTCCTGGGAGAGCAGCCCCAGGAGCAATGGGTGACTGAGTTGGACAGGTTGGTCCAGCAGGAGATAGAGCTGGACAATCGATATCGGGCTCTGCAATGGCACGCAGAGAAGGGATATTTAGGGGAGACAACAGAATGCTCTCCGGAGGGATATGACTTTGGCGGCCCTGGATTGCTGTGGGAGAACCTTACAGATCTTTTTATGTTTGGCGATGAAGGGGAACCTGACCTTGAGGACATGAGAGACTATAGAGAGTCTATGCTCGGTCTTGCAGGGGTATCAGAGCTCAAACCTGATCTGGACCATTTGCTAAGGAAGGAACAGCATCTGGAACGGGCATACAGGAAACTGCTAGAACAAGTTCAGCAGCATGCCAGAGAATCGGCAGTGGAAAATCCGGAGATTGCCGTCCCCAAACCTGAAGTGCTGACAACAGGGCAGAGCTCTGCTAACCTCTGTCCAGAAATGATAACATCTTCTGGGTTCCATGGACAGGAGATGGTGAACCCCTATTCCCCGACATCAGTTGCAGAGACATGGGATTTGATAGACTTTTCTGCTGAGGAAGAACAACCTGATGAGCCTCCAGCAGAAGAGCTGCTATCAGGGCCAAAGTTCACTGTGTTCTGCCCAGCACCAACAGTGGCTTCGGCCTTCCTGAGAGAAGAGGTAGTCGGCCTTTCTCCCACAACACTGACAGGGACATGTGATTTTCTGCCAGCAGCATCTATGGAGTTAAAACAAACTTCTCCAGCTGAAGATCTGGTAACTGAACAGAGGGTCCAAGACCTCTGTCCCATACTTTTACCAATTCCAGAGACTGGGGATTTAATAGACATTTCTGTAGAGGAGGAACCACCTAGCAAACCCCCAGCAGAAGTGCTGGCAACCGGACAGAGGGTCCAAGACCTCTGCCCCACACCTGCAGCAATTGTGGAGGCTCAGTGTGAGAAGATGGCAATCACTTCCCAGCAGCAGATACAGGGGGAGAAGGGAGAGGAGGTGTGTGTTGTCCCTCCCCAACAGTTGGCCAGGGTGGAGGAAGTGGGCTTTCCTCCCCAGCAAAGATCCGTGTACCTGGGAGACAGTACCATCGACATGTCGTCCCAGCAGCCAGATGAGGGAATGGAAAAGGAAGCAGCCGGCTCACCTCCCCAATGGCAGCTACACAGTTTGGGAGTGGAGGAAGCCAGCTGCCTGCCCCAACAGTTAGCCGGAGCAGAGGATGTGGAGTCCCCAGCAGAAGTGCTGGCAACAGGGCAGAGTGCTACCAACCTCTGCCCAGCACCGGCAACAACTACAGAGTTCCAGGGAGGCGGGGCAGTCGGCCTCCCTCTCCAACAGTTAGCCGGAACAGATGGTGTGGGGTTTCCAGCAGAAGGGCTGGCAACAGGGCCGAGGACTGCTGGACTCTGCCCTCAACTAACAGAGGATGGATTTCCTGTGAAGGTGGATGGGACTTCAGTCTCCACCTGTATACCCCAGGGATGCTGGGCAGTGGGCCCAGATCCCCAACAGCATGACAGAGTGAGCCCAGTCACCCTGTCTTCTCTCCAGCGGCAGAAAGGATTCCAGGGAGAAGGTCCAGTCCGGGCCTCTCCCCAGCGGCAGATATGTTCTCTGAGAGAGGCAGAGGATGGCTGGGTGAGTAATGCACTGTTTGGGATAATTTGTTTGGGGTACTGTGTGGGTACAGGCAGTAGAGGACTGGAGCTGTGGACTAACTTCGGAGTCAACCCGTCTGGGGTCTCCTCCTGTGTTAGTCTCCTGCCGAAAGGGGAGAAATGTCACGGGCATGGCCAGAGAGGAGGCTGTTGGAGAGGACTGTGTGCAAGCCTGTTGCCCACCGATTATGGGCCCTAGCATTTGAGGTGAATGAGAAATCCAGTCTGAACTGTATTAATCGGACTCAGTCATGTATATATTGTATGGGGACTCCTTACTGTATATTTGTGTCCCTGAAGAGGGAGGGGGGATTCCTCCAGCAGCCCCCTGCTGATAAGACTGATTCATTCTGCTGGGACACATCCTGTGAGGAGATGCTGGTGTTATCAACATGTGTTTATGTTAATTGAGAGAGCTGATCACATTAGCCACCAGCCCTGGCTAATAGACGAATGGTCTAGGCTGAGGAGGGGGGAGATTGTTGTTTGTATTGTTAATTGTATTAATGTGTGAAGTGTGAAGCTCGGTGCCCACAAGACTGTCATCTGGTCTGGGTACATTTTGTAGTAAATAAGGTCATGTTAATTAGGTTAGCTTTGAGTCATCCCTGCTGTATAAAGGTCTGTGAGATCTCAAAATAAAGGTAGTTCTGATGTACTCCAAGACTGGTGTTGTCTAGTTCTTGGGGTTCCTATAGCCAGATCCATTGGACTCGTGTTCCAGAACTTAGGAAGCAGTATATGACGGAAGCACTCAAGCGGAGTGTGGGGCGTTCCGTGACACGGACGCTTGTGGAGTTTCTTCTGCTCTCTCAGTGTAAAGCCCAGGCAGCGATGTAAACTGTAATGTACAGGGGGGGTTAACTATGTACAGGGGGGTTAACTATGTACAGGAGGGGGGGTAACTATGCACAGGGGGGGAAACTATGCACTATGCACAGGGGGGGATAATATGTACAGGGGGGGTAACAATGCATGGGGGGGTTACTATGTACAGGGGTGGTAACTTTGCACAGCAGGGGAAACTATGGCTCTGCCTGGGACACTGATGTAAGGACTGAGGCTGGGAACACTGGTGTAAGGACTGACTCTGCTGGGGGCACCTGATGCAAGGAGGGATTTTGCTGGGGCACCTGATGCAAGGACAGACTCTGCTGGGGGCACCTGATGCAAGGACGGACTCTGCTGGGGGCACCTGATGCAAGGACAGACTCTGATGGGGGCACCTGATGCAAGGACGGACTCTGCTGGGGGCACCTGATGCAAGGACAGACTCTGCAGGGGGCACCTGATGCAAGGACAGACTCTGCTGGGGGCACTTGATGCAAGGACAGACTCTGCTGGGGGCACCTGATGCAAGGATGGACTCTGCTGGGGGCACCTGATGCAAGGACGGACTCTGCTGGGGGCACCTGATGCAAGGACGGACTCTGCTGGGGGCACCTGATGCAAGGACAGACTCTGCTGGGTGCACCTGATGCAAGGACAGACTCTGCTGGGGGCACCTGATGCAAGGACGGACTCTGCAGGGGGCACCTGTTGCAAGGACAGACTCTGCTGGGGGAACCTGATGCAAGGACAGACTCTGCTGGGGGAACCTGATGCAAGGACAGACTCTTCTGGGGGAACCTGATGCAAGGACAGACTCTGCTGGGGGCACCTGATGCAAGGACAGACTTTGCTGGGGGCACCTGATGCAAGGACAGACTCTGCTGGGGGCACCTGATGCAAGGACAGACTCTGCTGGGCACACCTGATGCAAGGATGGACTCTGCTGGGGACACCTGATACAAGGACAGACTCTGCTGGGGACACCTGATGCAAGGACGGACTCTGCTGGTGGCAGGTGACACGCTCAGGGATCCCACTGATTCGGCATTATGGTGAGTTGAATTATTTCATTCTATATTACAATGTAATAATAGAAATAATGCTCTTCAATCATCCTGACAACATAACAACAATGGTGCCGGGATGATTGAAGTGCTAACACCAGGTGTTTGGAGTATCTTTATCTGCTGATTGTTAAACATTCTAGAATACACATATTTCTATTGTTATGTAGGATCTGGGGCTGCTGTCCCTCCATCCCTCTCCCCCCCTTTCCCTCTCCATCCCTCATTCATCTCAGACTCTAACCACACCCCTTTGAGCCACGCCCACTATTACGCGTAAACCATGCCCATTTTCTGCCTATGCCACTCCTACAAATGTATGCCCCGCCCCCTGATTATAACAAGGCATTTTCAATGGCCATCAGCACGTCCACAGACAGACGAGCTGCAGCCTCTTCAGCTGGGCCTGCCACTGCAGGGTCCACATCACTTAGCAGTGAGGATAGGTAACTGGTAGCATTCCTCCTTAAAAAATATGTAGAATACAGCAGCACAGGACCACATGGTTTATCTTGTAGAGTGCCAGGTTGATTGGAGTCAAAAACAGCCTGAAACTACTCGATAGGATGCAAAGGCGTTTTTAATCATCACCCTTCTGGCACGAGAGAGCCTGTAATTGAAGATTCTCTGCTCTGGGGTGAGGTTCCTCATAGGAAATGGCTTCATCAGATGTTCCCCCAGAGCAAAGGCCTCATCTGCCACAAAAACAAAATTGAGGCACTCAACGTTCTCCTCAGCAGGTGGCAAGTTTAAGGTGCCATTCTGGAGCCTCTTGTAGAACTCTGCATAATCACTCCTCTGTCATATTTGCGGCCGTTCTTCCCAACATCCAAATACAAGAACTCGTAGTTGGCAGACACTACAGCTAGCATGAATATGCTGCAAAAGCCCTTATAGTTAAAATAATAGGAGCCAGGGTTGGGTGGTGGTACAATCCGGGCATGCTTGCCATCAATAGCACCACCACAGTTGGGAAAATCCCACTGATGATGGAACTGGGCTGCAACATCCTGCCATTGCTCTGGGTTGGAAGGAAACTGTGGATTAAAAAAATAATAATTACTACTTCTGCACATAACATTGCAAGCAGATTTGACACAAACATGCTTAGCCAACATAAGGATACACTTAAATGAGTATTTAAAGACAAAAGGGAAAGGTCAACTTATCTGAGGGAGCGTTTCCAAATGAGTTTGGGCCCAAAAAATGGCTCTGCCTGAATTTGAGGACAACAATAACATTTGTACACATTTTAGGGGTTCTTTAGGGTAAGCCCCAAAATGTAGCTGACAAAATACATTGTTAAGTGACTAGGCTAGGTGTATATGGGCCCAGGATAGCATGCTGGGGAGGTTAGTGAAGGAAAATATGCATGTAGGCCAAAAAAGGAGCAAGAAAAGCTTACAGCATGCATGAGGACAAAGAGGACATGCACAGCATATTACAATATTGTTAATCATGTAATCAACAAATTAATAAAATACATTGGCAAACATAAATACATAGAATGTGATCTTAAAAGGTAAAAACTTACCCTAATATAGTCCTTCTGCAGGACTTGAATGATGGCTGAGCAGGTCTCTGGAATAATGGGTCCCAGAGCCTGAGGGGAGATTGCATTCGTAAACTTAAGGTCCTGGAGACTTCGCCCCGTCGCCAAGTACCGCAAGGTGGCTATGAGTCTTTGCTCTGGGGTGATTGAAAGCCACATGCATGTGTCCTGCTTCTTAATATAGGGGGTCACCAATGCAAAGAGTTGGTGAAAGCAGGAGTCATCTGGAGATAATTCCGAAAATCATCCGGATTATTCTCCTGGAGCTTCCGCAGCAATGGCATATGACATAATTGGTCACGATTAAGCAACCAATTTTTGGTCCAAGAACTCCTCCTCCTCCTGTTCCTGGACTGGACTCGGGTCAAAGCAATAACTCCTAGCCCAATAATCACACGTTCTCTCCTCCGATTATGCATCATGGCTGGTTGACGAACGGCCATTCAGAAACAAACTGAAAAGCGCAAATCAACACTCACCAAACTTCTACTAACACGAAATTAGCAGGAGCCCAAAGGGTGGGGCTTGAGAAATGAACTTCCTCTTTATAGTCTCATAGTACGTCTAGTACATCACTACATTCGTGTTGTCAACCGACAATTTGTGTACTTTTAGTATGCAAGACAAGATCCCGGCACACACACTTTTGACAAAAATCAGACGCTCGGTTGGCCTACAATCGTACCGTGTGAGCGAGGCTTTAGAGGGACTATGCTATCTGTTACCCTGACTGAGTCACAAAGACATTGCTGTGATTCTCTTTGCCACCCTTACACTGTTTTGTATTATTCTGCAGTGTATGCATGCTCTTTGCCACCCTGACACTGTTTTGTATTATTCTGCAGTGTATGCATGCTCTTTGCCATCCTGACACTGTTTTGTATTATTCTGCATGACTGGTGTATAGCTGATGTCCCGTATGCTCCCCCTAAATCCATAACCCACCAACTATTTACCTTACCTTACTTAGTAAAATAAGCACACCACACCTTCTGGATTAAATGGCCACCCGGCCCCTTTATTAACAAATAACACATTTTATAAAAATAACTCCATTTAAATATAACTATATATATATATATATATATATATATATATATATATATATATATATATATATATATATATATATATATACACACACACAACTAAAATATATACCGGTATATACCACATATATAAAACCCCAACTTTTTAAACTGCTGCTCTGTCTGAGGTTCGTGAAAGAAGGTATTCTACCACATCAGTTGCACCACCACCTCAGCATCCTGGCCCCTAGCCCTGATCCCACCAGCTCAGGGATGAACTATTGCCACCTTCTTGCCACTGCAGCCCGATGGCCGGTAGCCCATTATTTCCAGATAGGGAGGGTACCCATACCGAGATAGGTCCAACCCGTCCCCACACCATATCCTGTTTACCTTCCACCATTCCAACCTTCACAAACCAGAGACCCATGCCACAGACTCCCACCAGTGACCACCTCACGAGTGGGAGGCCCGCCACAGTCGCCAGGCCCGCTGCAGCCCATCCTGGAGCCCCAGGAACCACATGTCAATCCCCACGGCTGACAAGTGCACACCATTGGCCCTTAAATACAGGCTGATGTTCTGCTCCAACTTGCAATTGCGGACCACCAGTCCGCCATTACGCACCACAAACTTAGCCACTGCCTTATTGACCTCTATCCTGGTCTTGCTGATCCGATCAACAGACCGGGCCCCCCTCCAGGTTGCCCTGCCAGAGCTTATTACTAATGTTCAGATAAAGGAACACCTGGGTAGCAGTGATCATAACATGATTTCATTTGATGTTAGATGTAAACAAGAAATACATACGGGAAAGATAAAAACACTTAACTTCAAGAGAGCAAATTTTCCAAGGATGAGGGCTGCTCTCCAGGACTTAGATTGGGAGGGAATATTGACATCGATAAACACAGAACAGAAATGGGAATTCTTCAAAAAGACTGTTTGGGACCTCACTGCAAAGTATATTCCCATGGGCAATAAGTTTAAAAGGCTAAAAATAAAACCCTTTGTGGCTCACGGTCAAAGTTAAAGAAGCTATAAACAATATATAATGTTTATATTTAAAATATAAAAATGAAGGAACACTAGTGTCGTTTAAATGTTACAAATAATTTAACAGAATATGTAAAAAGGAAATCAAGGATGCAAAAGATAGCAGGACAAACCCCAAAAAATCCTTCAAATATATTAATAGTAAAAAGGTCAGGTCTGAGCATGTAGGCCCTTTACGCAATGATCTAGAGTGGGTGACAAAGAGAAGGCTAATTTATTAAATACTTTCTTCAGCTCTGTGTATACAAAAGAGCATGGGGGGAGCTCATGTCCATAATGGGGGTGGTAGTGACACAGCCCCAAATGATCCACAATGGCTCAAAAGTGATATGATCCAGAAATCTTTAGACAGAATAAAGGTGGATAAAGCACCTGGACCTGATGGCATCCACCCACAGGTCCAAAAAGAATTGAGCTCTGTAATGCCATTGTATCTAATTTTTAGGGACTCATTAATGACGGGAATAGTACCACTGGATTGGCGCAGGGACAATGTGGTGCCTATATTTAAAAAGGGAACAAAGTCTTTACTAAGTAACTATAGACCTGTTAGTTTAACTTCTATAGTCGGGAAGATACTGGAGAGTTTAATAAAAGACACATAGACGAGTTCTTGCTGGAAAAAAAACATTTTAAGCAACAGCATGGATTCATGAAAGACAGAAGTTGTCAAACTTGATTTCTTTTTATGAAGAGGTAAGTAAAACCTTGGACAGAGGGGTCGCGGTGGACGTGGTATATTTGGACAGAGGGGTGGCTGTGGACGTGGTATACTTGGACAGAGGGGTGGCTGTGGATGTGGTATACTTGGACAGAGGGGTGGCTGTGGATATGGTATACTTGGACAGAGGGGTGGCTGTGGATATGGTATACTTGGACAGAGGGGTGGCTGTGGACGTGGTATACTTGGACAGAGGGGTGGCTGTGGACGTGGTATACTTGGACAGAGGGGTGGTGGTGGACGTGGTATACTTGAACAGAGGGGTGGCTGTGGATATGGTATACTTGGACAGAGGGGTGGCAGGGGACGTGGTATACTTGGACAGAGGGGTGGCAGGGGACATGGTATACTTGGACAGAGGGGTGGCAGGGGACGTGGTATACTTGGACAGAGGGGTGGCTGTGGACGTGGTATAGTTGGATTTTGCAAAAGTGTTGCATACAGTTCCGCACACATGGCTCATGTGTAAGGTAAAGTCTACAGGCTTGGAAATATCAGTTTGTAAATGGATAGAAAACTGGCTAAAAGACAGAATTCAGAGAGTAGTGGTTAATGATTCTTACTCTGAATGGTCCCCCTGGCCACCAGAGGACGCTGTGGACGTGGAAGACCCCGGTCGCCCGTCCATGATGTCATCAGCCAGCGACCTCCGAATACCGCGGCCGGCTCCTGCACATCTCCCCCGCTGAGCGCTCTGTCGGCTGACAGACGCCGCTCTGACACCACTGCTGTCACCAAGGGAACCTCCGCTTCCTCAGGGGGAGGAGCCTGCACCAGTAGCCGCAGTCCGTCCTCGCCGAGTGATGTGTCCCGATCCCTTGTAGAAGGAGGCCTGGAGGGGGATGCCGATGTCGCCCTCCCGGCCAGGTTCCGCCCACGATGGGGATTCCTCCCAGCCCCGGCAGCAGCCATGGCTGGATACTTCGCCCTGGGGGCTGGAGGGTCTGAACCCAGGCTCCCAGAGCGGCGGCTCACCCGGGGGGTCTCGTCAAGCCTAAAACGCACAGGAGGCCGCAACCTCCTTGCGCGGTAATGCATGAGGAGCTGAGCCCTGCCCTGACCCCTGAAGCAATGCAGCGAGCTGAGAGTTCAGCCACTGTGTGCCGTTGTCATCAGCAGCCGTCCGCAGCTGCTTGATAAGGCCATCAAAGGTCTCCACGGCCGCACACTAAAAATTCCCTACCTATGTCCTATCCCTTTCTCTGCTGCCCAAGAGTGAGATGACCCCTCCCTCTGCAGTGGTCAAAATTATCTACGGCCACTCCTCCCCATCACCAATGACCATAACTCCCCCCCTTTAACCTATCCCACTTCCTACAGGAACTTCCCTGTGCTCACCCCACAGCTGCCCCACCAGTCATGCTGCCCTTTCACCCAGGTTCCCTTTCGTTACGGGCCTGTTCTGTGTATGCTCTTTGCCATCCTGACACTTTGTACCCGTTTATTATACTGCAGGTTACAGTTACTGCCTGTCTCATTAGTCAGCTGATTAGCCATTTTGTTACTCTATAGTATTCCCTATCACTCCTCTGTTATGTAAGCAGGGGAGGAGTGGACGGATGGGCCAGCACAGACAGTAATTAGGGGAGGGCTATGTTTTAGGGAATTGATTCTTCTGAAGTCGTCACATTTACTGGACAACTGAAATACACTTTGCAAGAAAATAAAAAAAAGACTTCTGGAAAGGAAAAAACACTCGAATGAAGCATTGTAATACTTGATATTTCTGTGCTTTTACTTGGATGTTTGGTGCCGGGGCCTCTTTCCATACAATACAGTCACCAGTCACAGTAAATGAAATAAATGTCTAATTACAGCCCAGCTCGGGGTTATAGGAAACCTAACAAAGATTACAGAAGGTCTGGAAATAAAAGTGAAACTTCCATTTGTATGTGCTGCAATCTGCTGCGCAATACTCTCCTGAAATCTACCGTTTTGTCACCGTCATCAGAAATTACATTTGGAAAGGGGAGATAACCGGAGAAGGACTCCCGGCAGTCCCAAAGTACCAATAAATTTCTGTATAAGAAAGCGTCTGGCCTGCCTGGGCCTGACATGAAGATAGATGGAGCAAAGACTGCACGTTCTTCCATGAAGCTTCCCCATCAGATAAGGAACCCAAATTAGCTGATAATGGAGAGCTCCATTCTCACCGGACACTTTGTTTGGTATACAAAATTAATTTAGCCGGTTGAGTTGTGGGGAGCTCATTTGTTATTTCCTGGCACAGAGATATACTTATCACAATCCGTCCGCTTCCCACAATTTAGTGAATGTCTCTCCAAAGACTTGATAAGAATTGCGACATCTCTTGTAGAGCGTGTGGGATTTGTAACATGGAAAGTATCAGACGCCGATCACACGCCGATCACACGCCAGTCACACGCCGATCACATGCCGATCACACGCCGATCACACGCCGATCACACGCCGATCACACGCCAGTCACACGCCGATCACATGCCGATCACACGCCAGTCACGGGAGATGATTTCATGTTCTTATTATTTTTAATGGATTTTTTTGGTATTTTGCTAGAATCAGGCAATGAATGTTCCTGGGTCCAGCCATGTGCCATGCCTCACATACTAATGCCATCATTAAGAACGTTCGGTCTTCTCATCTGCAAACATTCATTGAAGTGCTCACCACCAGCGGAGAGTTTAGAAACATACGACCAGCGGGAATGTGGGGGTATCAGGTCCGGGACTAATTGTATGTAATGGTAAGGCGTGCTGGAGGATCTACATCGATTATTTCTGGGGAGTATTTTGTTTCTAGGGGAGTATTTGGTTTCTGGGGAGTATTTTTTTCTGGGGGAGTATTTTTTTCTGGGGGAGTATTTTTTTCTGGGGGGGTATTTTGTTTCTGGGGGGGTATTTTGTTTCTGGGGCAGTATTTGGTTTCTGGGGAGTATTTTTTTCTAGGGGGGGTATTTTGTTTCTAGGGGAGTATTTGGTTTCTGGGGAGTATTTTTTTCTGGGGGGGTATTTTGTTTCTAGGGGAGTATTTTGTTTCTGGGGGAGTATTTGGTTTCTAGGGCAGTATTTTGTTTCTAGGGGAGTATTTTGTTTCTAGGGGAGTATTTTGTTTCTAGGGGAGTATTTTGTTTCTGGGGGAGTATTTTGTTTCTAGGGGAGTATTTTGTTTCTGGGGGAGTATTTTGTTTCTAGGGGAGTATTTTGTTTCTGGGGAGTATTTGGTTTCTGGGGGAGTATTTGGTTTCTGGGGGAGTATTTGGTTTCTGGGGGAGTATTTGGTTTCTGGGGGAGTATTTGGTTTCTGGGGGAGTATTTTGTTTCTAGGGAGTATTCGGTTTCTGGGGGAGTATTTGGTTTCTGGGGGAGTATTTTGTTTCTAGGGGAGTATTTGGTTTCTGGGGAGCATTTTGTTTCTGGGGGAGTATTTGGTTTCTGGGGGAGTATTTTGTTTCTGGGGGAGTATTCGGTTTCTAGGGGAGTATTTTGTTTCTGGGGAGTATTCGGTTTCTGGGGGAGTATTTGGTTTCTGGGGGAGTATTTTGTTTCTAGGGGAGTATTTGGTTTCTGGGGAGTATTTGGTTTCTGGGGGAGTATTTGGTTTCTGGGGGAGTATTTTGTTTCTGGGGGAGTATTTGGTTTCTAGGGCAGTATTTTGTTTCTGGGGAGTATTCGGTTTCTGGGGGAGTATTTGGTTTCTGGGGGAGTATTTGGTTTCTAGGGGAGTATTTGGTTTCTGGGGAGCATTTTGTTTCTGGGGGAGTATTTGGTTTCTGGGGGAGTATTTTGTTTCTGGGGGAGTATTTTGTTTCTGGGGGAGTATTTTGTTTCTAGGGGAGTATTTTGTTTCTGGGGGAGTATTTGGTTTCTGGGGGAGTATTTTGTTTCTGGGGGAGTATTTTGTTTCTAGGGGAGTATTTTGTTTCTGGGGGAGTATTTTGTTTCTAGGGGAGTATTTTGTTTCTGGGGAGTATTTGGTTTCTGGGGGAGTATTTGGTTTCTGGGGGAGTATTTGGTTTCTGGGGGAGTATTTTGTTTCTGGGGAGTATTTTGTTTCTGGGGCAGTATTTTGTTTCTAGGGGAGTATTTTGTTTCTGGGGAGTATTTGGTTTCTGGGAAGTATTTGGTTTCTGGGGAGTATTTTGTTTCTGGGGAGTATTTAGTTTCTGGGGAGTATTTGGTTTCTGGGGAGTATTTTGTTTCTAGGGGAGTATTTGGTTTCTGGGGGAGTATTAGGTTTCTAGGGGAGTATTTTGTTTCTAGGGGAGTATTTTGTTTCTGGGGAGTATTTGGTTTCTGGGGAGTATTTTGTTTCTAGGGGAGTATTTTGTTTCTGGGGGAGTATTTGGTTTCTGGGGGAGTATTTGGTTTCTAGGGGAGTATTTTGTTTCTGGGGAGTATTTTGTTTCTGGGGAGTATTTTGTTTCTGGGGAGTATTTGGTTTCTGGGGAGTATTTTGTTTATGGGGGAGTATTTTGTTTCTAGGGGAGTATTTGGTTTCTGGGGGAGTATTTTGTTTCTGGGGGAGTATTTTGTTTCTGGGGGAGTATTTTGTTTCTAGGGGAGTATTTTGTTTCTGGGGAGTATTTTGTTTCTGGGGAGTATTTGGTTTCTGGGGGAGTATTTGGTTTCTGGGGCAGTATTTTGTTTCTGGAGAGTATTTGGTTTCTGGGGGAGTATTTGGTTTCTGGGGGAGTATTTTGTTTCTGGGGGAGTATTTTGTTTCTAGGGGAGTATTTTGTTTCTGGGGGAGTATTTTGTTTCTGGGGGAGTATTTTGTTTCTGGGGGAGTATTTTGTTTCTGGGGGAGTATTTTGTTTCTGGGGGAGTATTTTGTTTCTGGGGAGCATTTTGTTTCTGGGGAGCATTTTGTTTCTGGAGGAGTATTTTGTTTCTAGGGGAGTATTTGGTTTCTGGGGGAGTATTTTGTTTCTGGGGGATTATTTTGTTTCTAGGGGAGTATTTTGTTTCTGGGGAGTATTTTGTTTCTGGGGAGTATTTGGTTTCTGGGGAGCATTTTGTTTCTGGGGTAGTATTTGGTTTCTGGGGGAGTATTTTGTTTCTGGGGGGAGTATTTTGTTTCTAGGGGAGTATTTGGTTTCTGGGGGAGTATTTTGTTTCTGGGGGAGTATTTTGTTTCTAGGGGAGTATTTTGTTTCTAGGGGAGTATTTTGTTTCTAGGGGAGTATTTTGTTTCTGGGGGAGTATTTTGTTTCTAGGGGAGTATTTTGTTTCTGGGGAGTATTTGGTTTCTGGGGGAGTATTTGGTTTCTGGGGGAGTATTTGGTTTCTGGGGGAGTATTTGGTTTCTGGGGGAGTATTTTGTTTCTAGGGGAGTATTTGGTTTCTGGGGAGCATTTTGTTTCTAGGGGAGTATTTGGTTTCTGGGGAGTATTTTGTTTCTGGGGGAGTATTTGGTTTCTGGGGAGTATTTGGTTTCTGGGGAGTATTTTGTTTCTGGGGAGTATTTGGTTTCTGGGGGAGTATTTGGTTTCTGGGGGAGTATTTGGTTTCTGGGGGAGTATTTTGTTTCTAGGGGAGTATTTTGTTTCTAGGGGAGTATTTTGTTTCTGGGGGAGTATTTTGTTTCTGGGGGAGTATTTTGTTTCTGGGGAGTATTTTGTTTCTAGGGGAGTATTTGGTTTCTGGGGAGCATTTTGTTTCTAGGGGAGTATTTGGTTTCTGGGGAGTATTTTGTTTCTGGGGGAGTATTTGGTTTCTGGGGAGTATTTGGTTTCTGGGGAGTATTTTGTTTCTGGGGAGTATTTTGTTTCTGGGGGAGTATTTGGTTTCTGGGGGAGTATTTGGTTTCTGGGGGAGTATTTGGTTTCTGGGGGAGTATTTTGTTTCTAGGGGAGTATTTGGTTTCTGGGGAGCATTTTGTTTCTAGGGGAGTATTTGGTTTCTGGGGAGTATTTTGTTTCTGGGGGAGTATTTGGTTTCTGGGGAGTATTTGGTTTCTGGGGAGTATTTGGTTTCTGGGGAGTATTTTGTTTCTGGGGGAGTATTTGGTTTCTGGGGGAGTATTTTGTTTCTGGGGGAGTATTTTGTTTCTAGGGGAGTATTTGGTTTCTGGGGAGCATTTTGTTTCTGGAGGTATTCTGTTGCAATGGGTATTTTTCCTGGCTGCAGCGGATCTATTTTTCTGCTTTTCTGATACTTGGTTCTGTATTCTCTAAAAGGGGTGGTACTGGGGGATGGGTAGGGAGTGGAGACAAGGGGTGATTTAGAAGGGGGGAGCCCGCACATATATTCTCTGGGGAAGAAAGTGCTTGGATCTCTTTGCATTGGGTGGAGTAGGGACGGGTCTCTGTACCTGGGTGACCCTCCCTGTCCGTCTGTCCTGGGAACCTGAACAATCCTATAATCTGGGTTGTCTAAGATGACAAATGTTTGAGATTTCCCGCACAGTACAGAGATTTTCTCCCGTGTCCTGCTGTCTCAATGTGAGGGAAACCTTTCTATGTAATGGTAGAAGCTGCCCCTTACACTGGCCATACACAGATCGTTTTTTGTCAGGGAACGCCACATTCGATCGGTGTCTAGCAGCACTTGTGGAAGGAAGATGTTGGAAGATTTCCTCATTAGACTGAAGGAATCATGTGTGGCTGGCCTTCCATCTCTGGACTTCTTTCTTGGCTTTGCTTCGTCCAGCTGCTCCCTTCAACTGAACTCAGTTGGGGGAGGGGGAACACACAGAATTTGCTGCAGTTCAGCATAGTAACCAATCAGCTTCCAGATTTTATTGTCAAAGCTTTATTGAAGAAGCTGAAGCTAAAAGCTGACTGGCTCCCATGCACAGCTGAAGCACATTCTGGGTGCACCATCTCAGACCAATAAGCATTCCTTCAAGTCAGTCAGTCTTTTAGCCGTCTTTTTTTTGGGGGGGCTTATGATAAATGCCCCCCCCCCCTCCCCAGACAGGATATTGCACTACACCTCAAAACAAAGAATCATTTCCTATGACACATACATGAGTGCACTAGACCATTGCCCCTGCCAGTCACTTCTAAAATGGTGGCAGCCGTCACAATTCTGCTGATCCTCCGGCCAAAGACAACCCGAGGGCGCCACCATCTAAGTGTAGATCTATTTTCAAATATAAAGATACAAATAGCATAGAAAGCCCAGAAACTGCAAGCATGTCATCACAACCAATCACATCGCTGGTAACCCTCCATGGATGGATCACAGAAGCATAAGGCTTCATGTACAGTAGCAGGTCCTAAACTTGTGTCCATATACACATGGGAAATGCACACATGGGTAATGTAACGACATCCCGAGTATGAAAGGGGTTAAAACCGTTTAGGACATTCCATTTCCAAACACAAAGGCAGCTACCAAACACTCCAACCAGCCGAACAAGAAACCCATAGGAATAATTCTCCCCCTCCCCCCCAGTACGAGACGAGGCTCTGTATTGAGGGTCAAACAGGAATCAGACTCTTTTTTTTTATTAGAACCAGAATACAAGTCTTATATACAGGAGAAGAGGAGGTCCCCCTCCTGCTCATATTACTCTAACAATACACCTATAACCAGAAACAGAATTAACATGAGCTAATTAACTAATCCCTTAAAGCAGCCGATGTGACTCCGTGTCCTCCTGGGCATTGTTATGATTATTCAGGATTTCACTACAGGTCAGACTTGTTGTCACCGAGCTTCACACATTAGTATAAACACAGGACTCCTTCTCACAATAGCAGGAGCTAATTACAATTAACAATACAAACAGTGATCTCCCCCCTCCTCAGCCTAGTAGGCAACAAACTATAGTAGGAGTAGACTGTTCGCCTCCTACCCAGTTCTAGAGGCCAATGTGATCAGCTCTCTCTACTAACATGTTGAGTTTAGAATCAAACAAACCAATAATAGTCTTTACATATATCCTGGGAGATATTGTGGATAAATATTACTGTCCCATTTTAAGTAATCCAAGATATATTTTCTCAGTCACCCTGTGCCCAAAAGTGACTCCTGTCACAGGGAATGTACACATGGGGAATATAAACACGGGGAATGTACACACGGGGGGATGTACACACTGGGGAATGTACACATGGGAAATGTACACGTGGGGAATGTATACATGGGTGAATGTACACATGAGGAATAAACACATGGGGATTCTATAGGACTCCAAGTATTTTAGAGATTCTATATGACTCACAGTATATTGGTGATTCTATATGACTCAAAGTATATCAGAGATTCTATATGACACTGAGTATGTCAGAGATTCTATAGGACTTGGAGTAGATCAGAGATTCTATAGGACTCGGAGTAGATCAGAGAGTCTATAGGAGTTGGAGTAGATCAGGGATTCTATAGGAGTTGGAGTATATCAGGGATTCTATAGGACTCGGAGTAGATCAGGGATTCTATAGGAGTCGGAGTAGATCAGAGATTCAATAGAACTCGGAGTAGATCTGGGATTCTATAGGACTCGGAGTAGATCAGAGATTCTATAGGACTCGGAGTAGATCAGAGATTCTATAGGACTCGGAGTAGATCAGAGAGTCTATAGGAGTCGGAGTAGATCAGAGAGTCTAAAGGAGTCGGGGTAGATCAGAGATTCTATAGCATTCGGAGTAGATCAGAGATTCTATAGGAGTCGGAGTATATCAGGGATTCTATAGGACTCAGAGTATATTGGGGATTCTATATGACTCGGAGTAGATCAGAGATTCTATAGGACTCGGAGTAGATCAGAGATTCTATAGGACTCGGAGTAGATCAGAGAGTCTATAGGAGTCAGAGTAGATCAGAGATTCTAAAGGAGTCAGAGTGGATCAGAGTGTGACAGACCTAGCTGGGACAGAGGCTGTTGGAGAGGACTGAATGCAAGCCTGTTGCCTTTTGATTATGGGCCCTGGATTTTCAATGAAACAATACTCTTTGTGAGGTGAATGAGAAAACCAGTCTGAACTGTACTAATCGGACTCAGTCGTGTATATATGTATATATTGTATGTTGTAGGATTCTGTTGGGGACTCCTTGCTGTGGTCATTTGGGATTTGTGTCCCTGAAGAGGGAGGGGGGATTCCTCCAGCAGCCCCCTGCTGATAAGACTGAATTATACTGTTGGGACACATCCTGTGAGGAGATGCTGGTGTCATCAACTCCAACTACCTGTGTTTATGTTAATTGAATGAGCTGATCACATTGTCCTCTATACAATGTAGGAGACGGGACGACTCCTATTGGAGCTGCTGCTATTGTGTTTATACTACTGTGTGAAGCTCGGTGCCCACAAGTCTGTCCTACAGGTCATGTCTCTGAGTCATCTGGTCTGGGTAAATGTTTTTAGTAAATTAGCTCATGTTAATTAGGTTAGCTTTGAGTCATCCCTGCTGTATAAATGTGTGTGAGATCTCAAATAAAGGGTTAGTTCTGATGTACTCCAAGACTGGTGTTGTCTAGTTCTTGGAGGTTCCTATAGCCAGATCCATTGGACTCGTGTTCCAGAACTTAGGAAGCGGTATACTGACGGAAGCACTCAAGCGGAGTGTGGGACGTTCCGTGACACAGAGATTCTATAGGACTCGGAGTAGATCAGGGATTCTATAGGACTTGGAGTAGATCAGAGATTGTATAGGACTTGGAGTAGATCAGAGAGCCTATAGGAGTCGGAGTAGATCAGAGATTCTATAGGACTCGGAGTAGATCAGAGATTCTATAGGAGTCGGAGTATATCGGGGATTCTATAGGACTCGGAGTAGATCAAAGATTCTATAGGACTCGGAGTAGATCAGAGAGTCTATAGGAGTCGGAGTAGATCAGAGATTCTATAGTACTCGGAGTAGATCAGAGAGTCTATAGGAGTCTGAGTAGATCAGAGATTCTAAAGGAGTCGGAGTAGATCAGAGATTCTATAGGACTCAGAGTAGATCAGAGAGTCTATGGAACTCGGAGTAGATCAGGGATTCTATAGCACTCGGAGTAGATCAGAGATTCTATAGGAGTCGGAGTATATCGGGGATTCTATAGGACTCGGAGGAGATCAAAGATTCTATAGGACTCGGAGTAGATCAGAGAGTCTATAGGAGTCGGAGTAGATCAGAGATTCTATAGGACTCAGAGTAGATCAGAGATTCTATAGTACTCGGAGTAGATCAGAGAGTCTATAGGAGTCGGAGTAGATCAGAGATTCTATAGGAGTCGAAGTAGATCAGAGATTCTATAGGACTCGGAATAGATCAGAGATTCTATAGGAGTCGGAGTAGATCAGAGATTCTATAGGAGTCAGAGTAGATCAGAGATTCTATAGGACTCGGAGTAGATCAGAGATTCTATAGGACTCAGAGTAGATCAGAGATTCTATAGGACTCAGAGTAGATCAGAGAGTCTATAGGAGTCGGAGTAGATCAGAGATTCTAAAGGAGTCAGAGTAGATCAGAGAGTCTATAGGAGTCGGAGTAGATCAGAGATTCTATAGGACTCAGAGTAGATCAGAGAGTCTATAGGAGTCGGAGTAGATCAGAGATTCTAAAGGAGTCGGAGTAGATCAGAGATTCTATAGGACTCAGAGTAGATCAGAGAGTCTATGGAACTCGGAGTAGATCAGGGATTCTATAGCACTCGGAGTAGATCAGAGATTCTATAGGAGTCGGAGTATATCGGGGATTCTATAGGACTCGGAGTAGATCAAAGATTCTATAGGACTCGGAGTAGATCAGAGAGTCTATAGGAGTCGGAGTAGATCAGAGATTCTATAGGACTCGGAGTAGATCAGAGAGTCTATAGGAGTCGGAGTAGATCAGAGATTCTATAGGAGTCGAAGTAGATCAGAGATTCTATAGGACTCGGAATAGATCAGAGATTCTATAGGAGTCGGAGTAGATCAGAGATTCTATAGGAGTCGGAGTAGATCAGAGATTCTAAAGGAGTCGGAGTAGATCAGAGATTCTATAGGACTCAGAGTAGATCAGAGAGTCTATAGAACTCGGAGTAGATCAGAGATTCTATAGGAGTCAGAGTATATCAGGGATTCTATAGGACTCAGGGTAGATCAGAGATTCTATAGGACTTGGAGTAGATCAGAGAGTCTATAGGAGTCTGAGTAGATCAGAGATGCTATAGAACTCGGAGTAGATCAGAGATTCTATAGGACTCGGAGTAGATCAGAGATTCTATAGGACTCGGAGTAGATCAGAGATTCTATAGGACTCGGAGTAGATCAGAGATTCTATAGGACTCGGAGTAGATCAGAGATTCTATAGGAGTCGGAGTAGATCAGAGATTCTAAAGGAGTTGGAGTAGATCAGAGATTCTATAGCACTCGGAGTAGATCAGAGATTCCATAGGACTCGGAGTAGATCAGGGATTCTATAGGAGTTAGAGTAGATCAGAGATTCTATAGGAGTCAGAGTATATCAGGGATTCTATAGGACTCAGAATATATCAGGGATTCTATAGGACTCAGAGTATATCGGGGATTCTATAGGACTCGGAGTAGATCAGGGATTCTATAGGAGTCGGAGTAGATCAGAGATTCAATAGAACTCGGAGTAGATCTGGGATTCTATATGACTCGGAGTAGATCAGAGATTCTATAGGACTCGGAGTAGATCAGAGATTCTATAGGACTCGGAGTAGATCAGAGAGTCTATAGGAGTCAGAGTAGATCAGAGATTCTAAAGGAGTCAGAGTGGATCAGAGTGTGACAGACCTAGCTGGGACAGAGGCTGTTGGAGAGGACTGAATGCAAGCCTGTTGCCTTTTGATTATGGGCCCTGGATTTTCAATGAAACAATACTCTTTGTGAGGTGAATGAGAAAACCAGTCTGAACTGTACTAATCGGACTCAGTCGTGTATATATGTATATATTGTATGTTGTAGGATTCTGTTGGGGACTCCTTGCTGTGGTCATTTGGGATTTGTGTCCCTGAAGAGGGAGGGGGGATTCCTCCAGCAGCCCCCTGCTGATAAGACTGAATTATACTGTTGGGACACATCCTGTGAGGAGATGCTGGTGTCATCAACTCCAACTACCTGTGTTTATGTTAATTGAATGAGCTGATCACATTGTCCTCTATACAATGTAGGAGACGGGACGACTCCTATTGGAGCTGCTGCTATTGTGTTTATACTACTGTGTGAAGCTCGGTGCCCACAAGTCTGTCCTACAGGTCATGTCTCTGAGTCATCTGGTCTGGGTAAATGTTTTTAGTAAATTAGCTCATGTTAATTAGGTTAGCTTTGAGTCATCCCTGCTGTATAAATGTGTGTGAGATCTCAAATAAAGGGTTAGTTCTGATGTACTCCAAGACTGGTGTTGTCTAGTTCTTGGAGGTTCCTATAGCCAGATCCATTGGACTCGTGTTCCAGAACTTAGGAAGCGGTATACTGACGGAAGCACTCAAGCGGAGTGTGGGACTTTCCGTGACACAGAGATTCTATAGGACTCGGAGTAGATCAGGGATTCTATAGGACTTGGAGTAGATCAGAGATTGTATAGGACTCGGAGTAGATCAGAGAGCCTATAGGAGTCGGAGTATATCGGGGATTCTATAGGACTCGGAGTAGATCAGAGATTCTATAGGACTCGGAGTAGATCAGAGAGTCTATAGGAGTCGGAGCAGATCAGAGATTCTATAGGAGTCGAAGTAGATCAGAGATTCTATAGGACTCGGAATAGATCAGAGATTCTATAGGAGTCGGAGTAGATCAGAGATTCTATAGGAGTCAGAGTAGATCAGAGATTCTATAGGACTCGGAGTAGATCAGAGATTCTATAGGACTCAGAGTAGATCAGAGATTCTATAGGACTCAGAGTAGATCAGAGAGTCTATAGGAGTCGGAGTAGATCAGAGATTCTAAAGGAGTCAGAGTAGATCAGAGAATCTATAGGACTCGGAGTAGATCAGAGATTCTATAGGACTCAGAGTAGATCAGAGAGTCTATAGGAGTCGGAGTAGATCAGAGATTCTAAAGGAGTCGGAGTAGATCAGAGATTCTATAGGACTCAGAGTAGATCAGAGAGTCTATGGAACTCGGAGTAGATCAGGGATTCTATAGCACTCGGAGTAGATCAGAGATTCTATAGGAGTCGGAGTATATCGGGGATTCTATAGGACTCGGAGTAGATCAAAGATTCTATAGGACTCGGAGTAGATCAGAGAGTCTATAGGAGTCGGAGTAGATCAGAGATTCTATAGGACTCGGAGTAGATCAGAGAGTCTATAGGAGTCGGAGTAGATCAGAGATTCTATAGGACTCGGAATAGATCAGAGATTCTATAGGAGTCGGAGTAGATCAGAGATTCTATAGGAGTCGGAGTAGACCAGAGATTCTAAAGGAGTCGGAGTAGATCAGAGATTCTATAGGACTCAGAGTAGATCAGAGAGTCTATAGAACTCGGAGTAGATCAGAGATTATTTTGTACAGTAAACGTTTATGGGGAACTGTGTCAAATGCTTTTGCAAAATCCAGATACACCACGTCTACGGGCCTTCCTTTATCTAGATGGCAACTCACCTCTTCATAGAAGGTTAATAGATTGGTTTGGCAAGAACGATTCTTCACGAATCCATGCTGATTACTGCTAATGAAATCATTCTTATTACTAAAATCTTGTATATAGTCCCTTATCATCCCCTCCAAGAGTTTACATACTATTGATGTTAGGCTAACTGGTCTGTAATTCCCAGGGATGTATTTTGGGCCCTTTTTAAATATTGGTGCTACATTGGCTTTTCTTCAATCAGCTGGTACCATTCCAGTCAATAGACTGTCTGTAAAAATTAGGAACAACGGTCTGGCAATCACTTGACTGAGTTCCCTAAGTACCCTCGGGTGCAAGCCATCTGGTCCCGGTGATTTATTAATGTTAAGTTTCTCAAGTCTAATTTCAATTCTGTCCTCTGTTAACCATGGAGGTGCTTCCTGTGATGTGTCATGGGGATAAACACTGCAGTTTTGGTTACTGAAGCCCCCCGATTCACTCGTGAAGACTGAGGAGAAGAATAAATTCAATACCTTTGCCATCTCCCCATCCTTTGTAACCAGATGTCCTTCCTCATTCTTTATGGGGCCAATATGGTCTGTCCTCCCTTTTTTACTGTTTACATACTTAAAGAATTTCTTGGGATTTTTTTTGCTCTCCTCTGCTATGTGTCTTCTGTAGATCAGGGATTCTATGGGACTCGGAGTAGATCAGAGATTCTATAGGAGTCGGAGTAGATCAGAGATTCTAAAGGAGTTGGAGTAGATCAGAGATTCTATAGCACTCGGAGTAGATCAGAGATTCCATAGGACTCGGAGTAGATCAGGGATTCTATAGGACTCAGAGTATATCAGGGATTCTATATGACTCAGAGTAGATCAGAGATTCTATATGACTCGGAGTAGATCAGAGATTCTATAGGACTCGGAGTAGATCAGAGATTCTATAGGACTCGGAGTAGATCAGAGAGTCTATAGGAGTCGGAGTAGATCAGAGATTCTAAAGGAGTCGGAGTAGATCAGAGATTCTATAGGAGTTAGAGTAGATCAGAGATTCTATAGGAGTCAGAGTATATCAGGGATTCTATAGGACTCAGAATATATCAGGGATTCTATAGGACTCAGAGTATATCGGGGATTCTATAGGACTCGGAGTATATCAGGGATTCTATAGAACTCGGAGTAGATCAGAGATTCTATAGGACTCAGAATATATCAGGGATTCTATAGGAGTCGGAGTATATCGGGATTCTATATGACTCGGAGTAGATCAGAGATTCTATAGGAGTCGAAGTAGATCAGAGATTCTAAAGGAGTCGGAGTAGATCAGAGAGTCTATAGGAGTCGGAGTACATAGTTACATAGTAGGTGAGGTTGAAAAAAGACACAAGTCCATCAAGTCCAACCTATGTTGTGTGATTATATGTCAGTATTACATTACATATCCCTGTATGTTGCGGTCATTCAGGTGATTATCTAATAGTTTCTTGAAGCTATCAATGCTCCCCGCTGAGACCACCACCTGTGGAAGGGAATTCCACATCCTTGCCGCTCTTACAGTAAAGAACCCTCTACGTAGTTTAAGGTTAAACCTCTTTTCTTCTAATTGTAATGAGTGGCCACGAGTCTTATTAAACTCTCTTCTGCGAAAAATTTTATCCCTATTGTGGGGTCATCAGTCCGGTATTTGTATATTGTGGGGTCACCAGTCCGGTATTTGTATATTGTGGGGTCACCAGTCCGGTATTTATATATTGTTGGGTCACCAGTACGGTATTTATATATTGTGGGGTCACCAGTCCGGTATTTGTATATTGTGGGGTCACCAGTCCGGTATTTATTTATTGTGGGGTCACCAGTCCGGTATTTATACAATGAAATCATATCCCCTCTCAAGCGTCTCTTCTCCAGAGAGAATAAGTTCAGAGCTCACAACCTTTCCTCATAACTAAGATCCTCCAGACCCTTTATTAGCTTTGTTGCCCTTCTTTGTAGTCGCTCCATTTCCAGTACATCCTTCCTAGGACTGGTGCCCAGAACTGGACAGCATACTCCAGGTGCGGCCGGACCAGAGTCTTGTAGAGCGGGAGAATTATCGTTTTATCTCTGGAGTTGATCCCCCTTTTAATGCCAATATTCTGTTTGCTTTGTTAGCAGCAGCTTGGCATTGTATGTCATTGCTGAGCCTATCATCTACTAGGACCCCCAGGTCCTTTTCCATCCTAGATCCCCCCAGAGGTTCTCCCCCCAGTCTATAGATTGACTTCAGATTTTTACCACCCAAATGCATTATTTTACATTTTTCTACATTGAACCTCATTTGCCATGTAGTTGCCCCTCCCCCATTCATTTGTTCAGGTCTTTTTGCAAGGTTTCCACATCCTGCGGAGAAGTTATTGCCCTGCTTAGCTTAGTATCGTCCACAAATACAGAGATTGAACTGTTTATCCCATCCTCCAGATCGTTTATGAACAAATTAAATAGGATTGGTCCCAGCACAGAACCCTGGGGGACCCCACTACCCACCCCTGAAAATTCCGAGTACTCCCCATTTATCGCCACCCTCTGAACTCGCCCTTGTAGCCAGTTTTCAATCCATGTACTCACCCTATGGTCCATGCCAACGGACCTTATTTTGTACAGTAAACGTTTATGGGGAACTGTGTCAAATGCTTTTGCAAAATCCAGATACACCACGTCTACGGGCCTTCCTTTATCTAGATGGCAACTCACCTCTTCATAGAAGGTTAATAGATTGGTTTGGCAAGAACGATTCTTCACGAATCCATGCTGATTACTGCTAATGATACCGTTCTCATTACTAAAATCTTGTATATAGTCCCTTATCATCCACTCCAAGAGTTTACATACTATTGATGTTAGGCTAACTGGTCTGTAATTCCCAGGGATGTATTTTGGGCCCTTTTTAAATATTGGTGCTACATTGGCTTTTCTTCAATCAGCTGGTACCACTCCAGTCAGTAGACTGTCTGTAAAAATTAGGAACAACGGTCTGGCAATCACTTGACTGAGTTCCCTAAGTACCCTCGGGTGCAAGCCATTTGGTCCCGGTGATTTATTAATGTTAAGTTTCTCAAGTCTAATTTCAATTCTGTCCTCTGTTAACCATGGAGGTGCTTCCTGTGATGTGTCATGGGGATAAACACTGCAGTTTTGGTTACTGAAGCCCCCCGATTCACTCGTGAAGACTGAGGAGAAGAATAAATTCAATACCTTCACCATCTCCCCATCCTTTGTAACCAGATGTCCTTCCTCATTCTTTATGGGGCCAATATGGTCTGTCCTCCCTTTTTTACTGTTTACATACTTAAAGAATTTCTTGGGATTTTTTTTGCTCTCCTCCGCTATGTGTCTTCTGTAGATCAGGGATTCTATGGGACTCGGAGTAGATCAGAGATTCTATAGGAGTCGGAGTAGATCAGAGATTCTAAAGGAGTTGGAGTAGATCAGAGATTCTATAGCACTCGGAGTAGATCAGAGATTCCATAGGACTCGGAGTAGATCAGGGATTCTATAGGACTCAGAGTATATCAGGGATTATATATGACTCGGAGTAGATCAGAGATTCTATAGGACTCGGAGTAGATCAGAGAGTCTATAGGAGTCAGAGTAGATCATAGATTCTAAAGGAGTCGGAGTAGATCATAGATTCTAAAGGAGTCGGAGTAGATCATAGATTCTAAAGGAGTCGGAGTAGATCAGAGATTCTAAAGGAGTCGGAGTAGATCAGAGATTCTATAGGAGTCAGAGTATATCAGGGATTCTATAGGAGTCAGAGTATATCGGGGATTCTATAGGACTCGGAGTATATCAGGGATTCTATAGAACTCGGAGTAGATCAGAGATTCTATAGGACTCAGAATATATCAGGGATTCTATAGGACTCAGAGTATATCAGGGATTCTATAGGAGTCGGAGTATATCGGGATTCTATAGGAGTTGGAGTAGATCAGAGATTCTATAGGAGTTGGAGTAGATCAGAGATTCTATAGGAGTCGGAGTATATCGGGGATTCTATATGACTCGGAGTAGATCAGAGATTCTATAGGAGTCGAAGTAGATCAGAGATTCTAAAGGAGTCGGAGTAGATCAGGGAGTCTATAGAAGTCGGAGTACATAGTTACATAGTAGGTGAGGTTGAAAAAAGACACAAGTCCATCAAGTCCAACCTATGTTGTGTGATTATATGTCAGTATTACATTACATATCCCTGTATGTTGCGGTCATTCAGGTGATTATCTAATAGTTTCTTGAAGCTATCAATGCTCCCCGCTGAGACCACCACCTGTGGAAGGGAATTCCACATCCTTGCTGCTCTTACAGTAAAGAACCCTCTACGTAGTTTAAGGTTAAACCTCTTTTCTTCTAATTGTAATGAGTGGCCACGAGTCTTATTAAACTCTCTTCTGCGAAAAATTTTATCCCTATTGTGGGGTCATCAGTCCGGTATTTGTATATTGTGGGGTCACCAGTCCGGTATTTTGTATATTGTGGGGTCACCAGTCCGGTATTTATATATTGTGGGGTCACCAGTCCGGTATTTATACAATGAAATCATATCCCCTCTCAAGCGTCTCTTCTCCAGAGAGAATAAGTTCAGAGCTCACAACCTTTCCTCATAACTAAGATCCTCCAGACCCTTTATTAGCTTTGTTGCCCTTCTTTGTAGTCGCTCCATTTCCAGTACATCCTTCCTGAGGACTGGTGCCCAGAACTGGACAGCATACTCCAGGTGCGGCCGGACCAGAGTCTTGTAGAGCGGGAGAATTATCGTTTTATCTCTGGAGTTGATCCCCTTTTAATGCCAATATTCTGTTTGCTTTATTAGCAGCAGCTTGGCATTGCATGTCATTGCTGAGCCTATCATCTACTAGGACCCCCAGGTCCTTTTCCATCCTAGATTCCCCCAGAGGTTCTCCCCCCACTCTATAGATTGCATTCAGATTTTTGCCACCCAAATGCATTATTTTACATTTTTCTACATTGAACCTCATTTGCCATGTAGTTGCCCCTCCCCCATTCATTTGTTCAGGTCTTTTTGCAAGGTTTCCACATCCTGCGGAGAAGTTATTGCCCTGCTTAGCTTAGTATCGTCCACAAATACAGAGATTGAACTGTTTATCCCATCCTCCAGATCGTTTATGAACAAATTAAATAGGATTGGTCCCAGCACAGAACCCTGGGGGACCCCACTACCCACCCCTGACCATTCCGAGTACTCCCCATTTATCACCACCCTCTGAACTCGCCCTTGTAGCCAGTTTTCAATCCATGTACTCACCCTATGGTCCATGCCAACGGACCTTATTTTGTACAGTAAACGTTTATGGGGAACTGTGTCAAATGCTTTTGCAAAATCCAGATACACCACGTCTACGGGCCTTCCTTTATCTAGATGGCAACTCACCTCCTCATAGAAGGTTAATAGATTGGTTTGGCAAGAACGATTCTTCACGAATCCATGCTGATTACTGCTAATGATACCGTTCTCATTACTAAAATCTTGTATATAGTCCCTTATCATCCCCTCCAAGAGTTTACATACTATTGATGTTAGGCTAACTGGTCTGTAATTCCCAGGGATGTATTTTGGGCCCTTTTTAAATATTGGTGCTACATTGGCTTTTCTTCAATCAGCTGGTACCATTCCAGTCAATAGACTGTCTGTAAAAATTAGGAACAACGGTCTGGCAATCACTTGACTGAGTTCCCTAAGTACCCTCGGGTGCAAGCCATCTGGTCCCGGTGATTTATTAATGTTAAGTTTCTCAAGTCTAATTTCAATTCTGTCCTCTGTTAACCATGGAGGTGCTTCCTGTGATGTGTCATGGGGATAAACACTGCAGTTTTGGTTACTGAAGCCCCCCGATTCACTCGTGAAGACTGAGGAGAAGAATAAATTCAATACCTTTGCCATCTCCCCATCCTTTGTAACCAGATGTCCTTCCTCATTCTTTATGGGGCCAATATGGTCTGTCCTCCCTTTTTTACTGTTTACATACTTAAAGAATTTCTTGGGATTTTTTTTGCTCTCCTCCGCAATGTGCCTTCTGTAGATCAGGAATTCTATGGGACTCGGAGTATATCGGGGATTCTATAGGACTCGGAGTATATCGGGGATTCTATATGACTCGGAGTATATCAGGGATTCTATAGGACTCAGAGTAGATTAGAGATTCTATAGGACTCAGAGTAGATCAGAGATTCTATAGAACTCGGAGTATATCGGGGATTCTATATGACTCTGAGTATATCAGGGATTCTATAGGACTCGGAGTAGATCAGAGATTCTATAGAATTCGGAGTATATCGGGTATTCTATAGGACTCGAAGTATATTGGGGATTCTATAGGACTCGGAATAGATCCTCACATAACCCTCGGTTCATGTGTTCCAACAAGTCAGCAAATCTCGGGTCTGATGGGCAGATAGAAAATCTTACTTTCCTGACAAGTTCAGTTTAATTCTGTCAGATAAACACTATATGTTCTGCCAAACAAGCAGAATCCTTCCACCTTCTGGAGGAGAAGGAGGAAAATGCACGGTGCATTAAATTTTAAATGTTCATGCATAATATATCATAAAAGTCAGATGAATAATATGGTCCACACGTCTAAATGAAAAGCTTTTTGACCATTTCTCAGAGTTGTAATCAATGCGTCGGTATCAGCGCTCATGAAGCCGTCCCCGGAGACCCACATTTCCATCTTATTTATGTTTTCTCATAGTGATGATAAGCCAGACATTACAAATAAAATTCAAAATGTATCTACAGGGAATGTGAGGATGTGTGCAGAATGGGGGGTGAAGGTCAGAGTTCCCACCACACCTGATAAGAGTAATGGTGACAGACAATGCTGGATTACTAAATAGGCAGAGTAGGCTCCGGCCTATGGGCACCATGTTGTTTAAGGGCCCTGCGGCAATGGTTCAAAATAATATTGATTTGATCTTGAAAGAAAATGACAATTAAACTTTCCTAAATTGATTACAAAAGATAGAAAAGATGAATCAACTCAAAGAAAGGAAAAAACTTTGCATTAAAGTCTATAGAGAAAACAGGGATTAATGTAAGGTTCCCAAAAGCAACTCAAAGTCCATAAAGCGGAGATATCAGGTCACGTTACAGTTTATCCACCAAAAGCTCATCTTCTTTCAGCTGTCAGTTTGTGAATAATTTTGGTGCAACCTCCGTATGTGTAATGTACAGCAGTGATGGTCATCTCTATCTAGCGGCCAAAGTTTAATGTTATCCCACTAGAGGGCGCTCATGAGAAACCTCCAGAAACCTGAAAGGGGAGCCCCAAGGTGTCCACTGCAAAGGGGCCTCCACAGAGTTTATTCTGACACTGTTCACATATACTAATCAGATCATCCCCCCACAGCTATTACCTTTTGTACCACCTCCCCCTCCCTTCAGATTGTTAGTAAAGATGTGCCAAACAGCCCCCTGTTCGATTCGCACCAGTACTTTTAAATTTGGCAAAGGTTCAGAACCAAACAACAAACCAAACCATTTAAGTCAATGGGACTTGAACTGGAAAAATCAAAAGTGTCCATTTTGAAGGCTTATATACAAGTTATTGGGCATACAAAGGGTATGGTGGTCCGGGTACTGCATCGGGCGACATGTAGCAAAGCAAAAAAAGTTTTTAAAAAATATCATTTTTAAATGAGCAGTGATTTATTGATGCTTAAAGTGCAACAATTAAAATAAAAAAATCCTTTAAATATTGTGCCTGAGGGGTCCCCTTAGTCTGCCTGTAAAGTGGCGCATCTGTACCATGTATAGAACCTGCTGCAGCATCTGTACTGTGTATAGAACCTGCTGCAGCAATAATGACATTTCTAAAGAAAATAAAAAAATTACATTTTCCCTGCAAGCTCTTTATTTTTATAAACAATGGTTTGCGGAGCCAGTGTGTGATGAGGCCACAATGTAGTGCACTGGGAACAAGATTAGAGATTTTTTGGATAAATTCTGGTGTCTCTTATGCAGACTTTGGATAAAAGTAACGGGTGCTAAAAAATTGTTCTTTGGGTGTCGGTGGTGCCTTCACACAGTAACCCTTTAGAGGTACTCTTGATGAATGCAAGAATTGGCCTTGCTGTCAAATATTTAAATAATATGCACCTGTCAAACAGGGCGTTAATTGTGCCAAAGAATCCTACACCAAAAAATTATTTTCATATGAAATCAACACCCACAAAGCTAGGCAGCCTAGACAGTCTTGCACATTTTCCACATCCCAAAAACACCTAATCAGTGCCATCAGCATCAGGGGCTTGATAGCTGCTGCCAATCCAGGAATGATTCATTTTGATAAATGTCAGCCAGTCAACGGAGTCTGCGGGCAAATGCACTCTGATCTGTCACAAAACATTTGTCAGCACTGAATGCCCATTCGGAAAGCACACTGGATGAAGGGCAGCCCAGCATCTCAATTGCATACTGGGCAAGTTCTGGCCAGTGGTTTATTCTCATGACCCAGTAACCCAGCGGTTGGCAACTGGAAAGCTTTTCATGTCTGTTTTAGCCCCTAGATAATCTCCCACCATATGATGCAGATGCTGCCTATGGGATGCGGAATCTGACAGCCCTGGTCGCTGAGGACTAAAAAAAATTTGAAATGCTTCACTGAGGCAGCCCTCTTCTCCACCGCTCCTCTCTTGACCATCAGAAGCCTCAAAGGGAGTGTAGCAGAGTCTCTGACCTCTTTCAGTCTAATGGGAACCTTCAAGGCTAAAGATAGCTGACATCCTTCAATATGTGGTGGATTGTGAGGCATAGTGGGTGCAAAGGTGGTAAAGGTCATTGGGTGTCAGACACTTCTTGGATGTAAAAGAGGTTTTATTTCTTTGACAGTCCTTTATATTTTGCAAAGGAAAGATATTTAGAGCCAGGGCACCCTTATGTAGTTGCAATTTCAAATGGTAGACTCTGAGACTTCAACAAGAGAACAACCGTACAGGGAATGGCCCCAGCAAGGCGCCACTTATGCACGTGCAGGATTGCTGTCTCCTATGGCAACAATACTTGTTGTAGTTCTTCAGGCCCTTGAGCTCCTGGTCTCTCACTGGACCCTCTGATTCACTGACTCTTTTTTTTTTTTTTTATAATGTTTATTAAAATTTTTCAGATATACATAAAGTCACAGTTATCGGGTATACATTGAAACAGAAGCTGTTAATACAATCAATAAGTCATACAATCAATAACTCATACAATCGATAAATAAAGCAGAAATGAAAGAACAAGTTCAAAATACGGCCAACTGAGCCTCTTGATAGGTCACTTCTGTATTAGTGATGGAGGTGAAATTCTGACCCAGTAAAGTATTCCTATGGTAAAGCGGGAATACCCTAATTAACGAGTGTATAAACGAAGGATCATTAAGCATCTCCGTGTGAGGGAGAAGGGGTTGGTGTGGGGGTAGGGGTCCAATCGGGGTAATGTTATGTACCGATCAAAGCCACCCTTAAACCCATTCACCCCTAAAGGGTTCTAACTGTGAATGGGTGGGGGCCATGTGTAGTAATGTGTGTGGTTTTAAACCTATTCGGTACCCATATGATTGAGAGGCAGCTCCGTAATAATAATATGTTTAGGAGTGGGGGGGGAGGGAGGAGACCAGAAACCGTTAGGGTGTTTGCTCCTGCCGGAACAGTGAAGGAGTTATGTTGGTATCAGGTTGAGAGGGTGTGGAGATCGCCTAAGTATGATCGGTGAGGATCAATTGGGTAAGAGGAAGGGTATGGACGGAGGGAGGGTATGGACGGAGGAAGGGTATGGACGGAGGAAGGGTATGGACAGGGGGAGGGCACGATCAGCCAGACACTATGACGTTTCTGTGACAGATCAGTATCGATCATGGCTGAGAGGTTGGGTCACCGGGCGGAATGATCTGCGTCGAGGAAACTCTAAAGTGTAACCAGCAAGCCCATGTTGTATTAAATTTTGTTGGATTGTCTTTTGCTTGGTAAATGAGTTTTTCCATCTCGGACGTTCTATCGACTCTTTTGAACCATTCAGCCACTGTGGGTGGTGTGGAACTCCTCCAGTGAACCGGGACACAGAGGTTGGCTGCATTGATAAGGTGTAGGGTAAGGGATTTTTTGTAGGAGGAGAGGGGCATGGAGGTGTGATGGAGCATGTATTGGGCCGGAGTGAAGTCTGGGGTGTAAGAGGTAATTTGGGTGATAAGGCGGTGAATTTCCGTCCAGTACGGTATGATAAGAGGACATTCCCACCAGATATGAATGAGGGTGCCAAGCGCCGCATTGCAACGCCAGCATGTCGGGGGGACCGAGGGGTGCATTTTTTGGATCTTGTCAGGTGTCCTATACCAGTTGGTGAATATTTTGTATCTGTTTTCCTGGGTGGATACATTAATGGAGCCCTTATGAATATGGTTGTGTATACGTTCCCATTCAGTGGAGGTTAAGTCTATAGACAGTTCTGATTCCCAACGACGGACAAGCTTATCATCTTTAATTTTTCAAGTTGAAAATAAGAATGTGTAAACAGTAGAGATCACATGACGTTGGGGTTCTGAACTATCACATAGCAATTCAAAGGGTGTACGATCTCGGTACCACAGTGAGATGGATTTGGCGTCAGTAAAAAAGTGTCTTATTTGTAGGTACTTGTAAAAGGGGATGTTGTATTCAGTGAGTTTGGCTGCCATGGCTTGGTGAAGGAGGAGTTCACCATTTTGGAAGAAGTGGTGTGCCCTGATGGGGGCTGTGCATGATTCCCTGTGCAGATCTCTTAAGGCAAGGCCTGGCAGGAAGTCAGGATTACAGACCAAAGGGGTCATAGGGCCTGGGTGCGGTGTGTAATCGAGTGCTTTGCCAGCTAATTTAAGGTGGGACAATGTGGCTCCAATAAAGGGATGTGTCACCAAATCTCTAGCAATGGAGTTGTGATTGATCCAGGGTAGATGTGACAGCGGGGTTTTAGTGAAAGAGTCTTCAAGTGTAATCCAGGCTTTATTGGAACGATGCAGATGCCAATCTACAATCCTAGTTAAATGACATGCCCAGTGATATTTTTGAATGTCGGGAGGCCAAGGCCCCCCAATAGCTTGGGGAGTACGAGCCTATCCCAGCTTAGTCGGGGGGTCTTGGACGCCCAGATAAAAGTCCTGCACATACGCTTGTATGATGTAAAAAAGGAGGTGGGTAGCTTTATGGGGATTGCCTGAAAAAGGTAAAGAAGTCTGGGCAGTACATTCATTTTTGATATGGCTGTCCTACCCAACCAGGAGAAGGACCCGAAATGCCATTTATTTAAATCAGCTTGTATGTTTTGAAGCGCGGGTTGGAAGTTTCTCATGTAGAGATCCTGTAGTTTAGTAGGTATTTTGATGCCCAGGTATGTAATGTCCTGTGATTCCCATGTAAAGGGGAAGTTCTGTTTGCATTGGGTGACCAGTGTGGCTGGTAGGGAGATGTTCAGTGCTTTCAATTTTGTAAAGTTAATTTGAAGGTTTGACAAGGTTTTGAATAATGAGAAATCTTTAAGAAGATTGGGGATAGTGACTATAGGGTCCGTGAGGAAGAGTAAAACGTCATCCGCATAGGCTGCTAATTTATAGTGGTTATCACCAATGTTAATGCCTTTGACGTCCGGGTTATCTCTTAATCTGCGGAGCATTGGTTCCATAGTAAGGATGAATATGAGCGGGGATAGGGGGCATCCCTGACGGGTTCCGTTTGAGACAGAGAAGGCGTTCGGCAGGCGGCCATTGATCCTAAGTTTAGCTGTAGGTGCAGAGTAGAGCGCCAGGATCATTTGGAGTAGATGCGATGGGAAACCCATTACTCTTAAAGTCGCTTCCATATAGTCCCAGGCCACCCTGTCGAACGCCTTCTCCGCGTCCAAAGACAGGAAAAAACCTTGTGTGGATGTTTTGGAGAGCCAGTGATGGATATTTAGAGCCTTGATAGTATTGTCCCTGGCCTCCCTGCCAGGGACAAAACCTACTTGATCAAGGGAGATTATTTGGGTATCAGAGGGAGAATGCGGTTTGCCAACACTTTGGCGTAGAGCTTTAGGTCTACGTTCAGGAGTGAAATCGGGCGGTAGTTAGAGACCAATGAGGGGTCTTTGCCTTGTTTGGGAATGAGAGTGACATGTGCTTCAAGGATGTCCCTCATCGTATTAGAGGTTGGTGATAGATTATTGAAGGCTTTGGTGAGGTGGGGAATGAGAGTGTCTGGGAAGGACTTATAATAGCTAACTGACAGGCCATCTGGGCCAGGGCTTTTGCCCGGTTTCACTTGTTTTAATGCAGTTAAAATTTCTTCTCCTGAGAGTGGGAGATCAAGGTCCGAGGATTCATCTGAAAAGAGGGGGAGGGACAGTATTGTGCAAGGAAGTCGGTAATGGCTGTCATTCGGTCCGAGGTGGCTGCAGGGGGGAGCGTGGTGTGGAGGTTGTACAGTTTGGAGAAGTACTGAACAAAATGGTCAGAGATATCATCCGTAGTAACAAGGACGTCGTCAGTCGGTGTTGTAATTTTGTGAATGGTATGGGCTGCTTTTTTAACTTGAAGCGCTCTGGCTAAAAGTTTACCCGACTTGTTGCTGAATTCGTAGAATAATTTTTGGGTCATGGCGTAGTTACGTTTTAGTGTGTGGTTAAGTTCCTCTAGAAGTTCTTCTCTGGTCTGAGTTAGTTCCATTAATGTGGAAGCTGCTAGCGATGCTTTGTGTGCTTGTTCAAGTGATAGTATGCGGTCGGTCAGCTCATTAATTCGTGCTTTTCTACGTTTTTTTCGTTGGGCCGCAAGGGAGATAAATTTCCCCCTTATGACGCATTTGTGTGCTGCCCAAACGGAGATAAGAGAGGTGTCTTCTGTTGTATTTTCTGCAAAGTAGTGGGTGAGGCTCGTGGTAATTTGTGGAATATGGTCCAGGTCGGTCAGTAGAGAATTATCAAGTTGCCATATGTTGGACCTACCATGGGTCGTCGGGAGGGTTAGAGTTATAAATATGGGGTTGTGATCAGAAAGAACCAATGGCTCCAATAAAGGGATGTGTCACCAAATCTCTAGCAATGGAGTTGTGATTGATCCAGGGTAGATGTGACAGCGGGGTTTTAGTGAAAGAATCCTCAAGTGTAATCCAGGCTTTATTGGAACGATGCAGATGCCAATCTACAATCCTAGTTAAATGACATGCCCAGTGGTATTTTTGAATGTCGGGGAGGCCAAGGCCCCCTAATAGCTTGGGGAGTACGAGCCTATCCCAGCTTAGTCGGGGGGTCTTGGACGCCCAGATAAAAGTCCTGCACATACGCTTGTATGATGTAAAAAAGGAGGTGGGTAGCTTTATGGGGATTGCCTGAAAAAGGTAAAGAAGTCTGGGCAGTACATTCATTTTTGATATGGCTGTCCTACCCAACCAGGAGAAGGACCCAAAATTCCATTTATTTAAATCAGCTTGTATGTTTTGAAGCGCGGGTTGGAAGTTTCTCATGTAGAGATCCTGTAGTTTAGTAGGTATTTTGATGCCCAGGTATGTAATGTCCTGTGATTCCCATGTAAAGGGGAAGTTCTGTTTGCATTGGGTGACCAGTGAGGCTGGTAGGGAGATGTTCAGTGCTTTCGATTTTGTAAAGTTAATTTGAAGGTTTGACAAGGTTTTGAATAATGAGAAATCTTTAAGAAGATTGGGGATAGTGACTATAGGGTCCATGAGGAAGAGTAAAATGTCATCCGCATAGGCTGCTAATTTATAGTGGTTATCACCAATGTTAATGCCTTTGACGTCCGGGTTATCTCTTAATCTGCGGAGCATTGGTTCCATAGTAAGGATGAATATGAGCGGGGATAGGGGGCATCCCTGACGGGTTCCGTTTGAGACAGAGAAGGCGTTCGACAGGCGGCCATTGATCCTAAGTTTAGCTGTAGGTGCAGAGTAGAGCGCCAGGATCATTTGGAGTAGATGCGATGGGAAACCCATTACTCTTAAAGTCGCTTCCATATAGTCCCAGGCCACCCTGTCGAACGCCTTCTCCGCGTCCAAAGACAGGAAAAAACCTTGTGTGGATGTTTTGGAGAGCCAGTGATGGATATTTAGAGCCTTGATAGTATTGTCCCTGGCCTCCCTGCCAGGGACAAAACCTACTTGATCAAGGGAGATTATTTGGGTATCAGAGGGAGAATGCGGTTTGCCAACACTTTGGCGTAGAGCTTTAGGTCTACGTTCAGGAGTGAAATCGGGCGGTAGTTAGAGACCAATGAGGGGTCTTTGCCTTGTTTGGGAATGAGAGTGACATGTGCTTCAAGGATGTCCCTCATCGTATTAGAGGTTGGTGATAGATTATTGAAGGCTTTGGTGAGGTGGGGAATGAGAGTGTCTGGGAAGGACTTATAATAGCTAACTGACAGGCCATCTGGGCCAGGGCTTTTGCCCGGTTTCACTTGTTTTAATGCAGTTAAAATTTCTTCTCCTGAGAGTGGGAGATCAAGGTCCGAGGATTCATCTGAAAAGAGGGGGGAGGGACAGTATTGTGCAAGGAAGTCGGTAATGGCTGTCATTTGGTCCAAGGTGGCTGCAGGGGGGAGCGTGGTGGGGAGGTTGTATAGTTTGGAGAAGTACTGAACAAAATGGTCAGAGATATCATCCGTAGTAACAAGGGCGTCGCCAGTCGGTGTTGTAATTTTGTGAATGGTATGGGCTGCTTTCTTAACTTGAAGCGCTCTGGCTAAAAGTTTACCCGACTTGTTGCTGAATTCATAGAATAATTTTTGGGTCATGGCGTAGTTACGTTTTAGTGTGTGGTTAAGTTCCTCTAGAAGTCCTTCTCTGGTCTGAGTTAGTTCCATTAATGTGGAAGCTGCTAGCGATGCTTTGTGTGCTTGTTCAAGTGATAGTATGCGGTCGGTCAGCTCATTAATTCGTGCTTTTCTACGTTTTTTTCGTGGGGTCGCAAGGGAGATAAATTTCCCCCTTATGACGCATTTGTGTGCTGCCCAAACGGAGATAAGAGAGGTGTCTTCTGTTGTATTTTCTGCAAAGTAGTGGGTGAGGCTTGTGGTAATTTGTGGAATATGGTCCAGGTCGGTCAGTAGAGAATTATCAAGTTGCCATATGTTGGACCTACCATGGGTCGTCGGGAGGGTTATGCCGCGTACACACGGTCGGACTTTCCGGCATACTTGGTCCGGCGGACCAGAGTGTGCCGGACAATCCGCCCGTGTGTGGGCGGCGGCGGACTTTTCCGGCGGACTTTTTCCCAAAAGCCCGCCGGACCTAGATTTGAAACAAGTTTTAAATCTTTCTGTCGGACTCAGTTTCGGGCGGAAAGTCCGCTCGTGTGTGTGCTGGTCCGACGGAAAGCCCGCTCGTGTGTATGCTGGTCCGACGGACCAGATACGACACGAGGGCAGGGTATTGCATCTCGCGCTCGCTGCAATAGGAAAAACAAATTTTCCTATTGCGGCGAGCACGGAGCATACCAGGCCCTTAGGTCTGGTATGGATTATAAAGGGAACCCCCTACGCCGAAAAAACGGCGTGGGGTCCCCCCTAAAATCCATACCAGACCCCGATCCGAGCACGCAGCCTGGCCGGTCAGGAAAGGGGGTGGGGACGAGCGAGCACCCCCCCCTCCTGAACCGTACCAGGCCGCATGCCCTCAACATGGGAGGTGGGAGCTTTGGGGGAGGGGGGCGCCCTGCGGGGCCCCCCCACCCCAAAGCACCTTGTCCCCATGTTGAGGACAAGGGCCTCTTCCCGACAACCCTGGCCGTTGGTTGTCGGGGTCTGCGGGCTTATCGGAATCTGGGAGCCCCCTTCAATAAGGGGGCCCCCAGATCCCGGCCCCCCACCCTATGTGAATGAGTATGGGGTACATGGTACCCCTACCCATTCACCTAGGGAAAAAGTGTAAGTAATAAAACACACTACACAGGTTTTTAAAATATTTTATTAAACAGCTCCGGGGGGGGGGGAATCTTCCTCCAGCTTCGGGGGTCTTCTTCCGGCTTCGGGGGTCCCTCCGCTTCATCTTCTCCCGGCGTCCGGTTGGTTCTTCTCCGCTCTCTTCTCCCGGTGTTCCAGTTCTTCGGCCGGCTCCTCTTCAGGTAGCTCTCTTGCCAGCAGAGGTCCGGACTTCTGGGCTTCTTGTCTTCTTGTCTTCTTGTCTTCTTGTCTTCTCTTCCCCAGATGTTGACACGACGCTCTCTCCGGCTGGACTGCTCTCCGAGGGCTGCGTTGTGACTTATATAGGCGGAGACCCCGCCCCCTTTTGATGTCACAGTCCCTGGGCATGCTGGGACTGTGACGTTTTAGGGGGCGCGGTCAACATCACCCAGTGACCATGCCCCCTAAAACGTCACAGTCCCAGCATGCCCAGGGACTGTGACATCAAAGGGGGCGGGGTCTCCGCCTATATAAGTCACTACGCAGCCCTCGGAGAGCAGTCCAGCCGGAGAGAGCGTCGTGTCAACATCTGGAGAAGAGAAGAGAAGAAGCCCAGCAGCCCAGCAGCCCAGCAGCTCAGAAGTCCGGACCTCTGCTGGCAAGAGAGCTACCTGAAGACAGCAGAGGAGCCGGCCGAAGAACTGGAACACCGGGAGAAGAGAGCGGAGAAGAACCAACCGGACGCCGGGAGAAGATGAAGCGGAGGGACCCCCGAAGCCGGAAGAAGACCCCCGAAGCCGGAGGAAGATCCCCCCCCCCCCGGAGCTGTTTAATAAAATATTTTAAAAACCTGTGTAGTGTGTTTTATTACTTACACTTTTTCCCTAGGTGAATGGGTAGGGGTACCATGTACCCCATACTCATTCACATAGGGTGGGGGGCCGGGATCTGGGGGCCCCCTTATTAAAGGGGGCTCCCAGATTCCGATAAACCCCCCGCCCGCAGACCCCGACAACCAACGGCCAGGGTTGTCGGGAAGAGGCCCTTGTCCTCATCAACATGGGGATAAGGTGCTTTGGGGTGGGGGGGCCCCGCAGGGCACCCCCCTCCCCCAAAGCACCCACCCCCCATGTTGAGGGCATGCGGCCTGGTACGGTTCAGGAGGGGGGGGGGGCGCTCGCTCGTCCCCACCCCCTTTCCTGACCAGCCAGGCTGCGTGCTCGGATCGGGGTCTGGTATGGATTTTAGGGGGGACCCCACGCCGTTTTTTCGGCGTAGGGGGTTCCCTTTATAATCCATACCAGACCTAAGGGCCTGGTATGCCCCGCGACGGGGCTCGCAAGGTGTCAATCTCGCCGATAAAAGCGGCAAGATTGACATCCTTTGCTAGTCCTGTCGCACCTGAGTCACGTTCAAAATGAACGGACTTGTCCGTGTGTGGGCAAGTCCGTTCATTCTGAAAGTCCGCCGGAACTCCGGCGAAAGTCCGTCGGAAAGACGGGCGGACTTAGCCCGCCGTAAAGTCCGGTCGTGTGTGGGCAAGTCCGTCCGTTTTAAAGTCCGGCGCACCTGGCGGACAAAGTCCGTCGGAAAGTGTGCCGGACCAAGTAGGATAGAAAGTCCGACCGTGTGTACGCGGCATTAGAGTTATAAATATGGGGTTGTGATCAGAAAGAACCATGGGTTCAATCGTGGCTTTTGAGAGCTGTGTGAGATCATTTTGGGATAAGAAAAAGTGGTCTGTTACATAGTTACTTAGTTATTAAGGTTGAATAAAGACACCAGTCCATCCAGTTCAACCTGAGTGAGTGTGGGTGTGTATCTACAATCATCCCTATTTATTTAAGGTACCCATATAGCGCTGCCAATTCACGCAGCGCTCCACACATATATCGAAGACCTACATTGGTCCCTACCCTCAAGGAGCCCACAATCCAAGATCCCCAACTCACTATCATATAATAGGGCCAATTTTTTGAACAGAAGCCAATTAACATACCAGCATGTCTTTGGAGTGTGGGAGGAAACCGGAGTACCTGGAGGAAACTCACGCAGGCACAGGGAGAACATGCAAACTCCAGGCAGGTATTGTCGTGGTTGAGATTTGAACCAGCGACGCTTTTTACTACTAGGCGAGAGTGCTACCCACTACACCACTGTGCTGCCCCATTCTTGAGTATTTGTTATGCGGTGCAGAAAAGAAGGTGAAGTCCTTAGTGTTGGGGTGTAATGTGCGCCAGGCATCGTGAAGTAACAGGTTGCTGAGTTGCAATTTAATAGCTCGTAAGGCTCTGTAGGTTAGGGAGGAAGCACCATTGGATGTGTCAAGGGAGGGATTCAGAGAGACATTGAAGTCGCCTCCTACTATCAGAGTACCTGATTGGAAGCTGAGAAGTTGTTGGAAGGTGTCTCTAAAAAAGGCCACTTGTTGCGAGTTAGGGGCATAAATGTTAGCTATTGTGACAGGCCTGTGGTGCAGAGTGCCTTTAATGAATAGGAATCTCCCTTGGGAGTCTCTTTGGACTTCTGTCACCTGCAGGGGGCATTGTTTAGAAATTAGGATTGAGACTCCTTTGGATTTAGCCTCGGTGTTGGAAGCGTGGTACACCAGTGGGAATTGGTGATTATACAGTTTAGGGATGCTATCCATCCTGAAGTGCGTTTCCTGTATAAGTGCTACATGTATTTTCGATCGTTGTAGGAAATAGAACAGTTTAGACCTTTTCTCTGGGCTTTTAAGGTCTTGTATATTGATTGAGCAGAGTTTGAGTGTCTGTAGGTGCTTATGTAGGTCAGGCGGTGAGGCCCGGGGGTCTGTGTCATCCGCCATAAGTATGAGTGAAGGGAGAGGGATGACCTAGGCTATCAGGATGTGGGTCTGTTCTGTGTATGGCAGGCTTAAGTGTAATGTTGAGGTAACTGGGGAGAAACCGATGAGGTTTGGGGGTGACTTGCTCCCGTACCTCTAAACTGTACAGTATCGGTAAGGTACAGTGCGGGTACGATGTGTGTACCCCGAGGGGTGTAACAGCACCGTGACTCACAACTGTGTGGGGGTTGGCAATCACTAAGCAGTGAAGGAGGACTATGGGTAAAGGAAAGAATGGTATAGTCCGCCACCACAGGGTCTTCAGGTGATAAAGGGGGGAGGTTTTGGAAAACGTATTTTCTGGGGGATATATAATAATAGGGCGAGGGGATACTCTCAAAGAAAGGTGAGTGCTGGGTGGTGGGATTTGGGTAAATAAATGCATCATTACACAAATAGCATAAAAGAACCATCATATAGAAATATTGGGAGTTCTGATACCACCACCCAGCCCCCATACCAGAAGGCACCCAAAACACCCTAAATACTATCACGGCTAAATGTGGGATTTGTAAAGGTGGGTGCCCTCTTATGGGTCAAGTGTCGGCCTCAGAACGTGTGAGGTAATTAAACAGAGGACATGTATAGGGCCTAAAAACAGCACAAAAATCTCAAAAGAGGGATAGAACACTGTAACCGGAGTAACATGTAAATAAACAAGTAAATCAGTCAGCAAGATGACCATGCAATCAGTGACAGATCTCCAACTAGAAAGTCTGAGGAATACTAAACTTGTAGACTAGAAGATTTCCCATAGAGAGAGTGTGGAATATACCTCATACCTCGCCGTGCAACCTAACATGCCAGCAAGTGTGATTGGGTAAAGTTACAGTTACAGGCCAGTAGATGGCGGTAGTGCACTCTGCATAAGTCTGCAGGTAGGTGTCACATCAGTTGAGTGTCTGTACAGGACATGTAGATGGATGTAGTGTACTGTGTATAAGTCTGCAGGTAGGTGTCACATCAGTTCTCAGCAGTGAGTGTCTGTACAGGACATGTAGATGGATGTAGTGTATTGTGTATAAGTCTTCAGGTAGGTGTCACATCAGTTGAGTATCTGTATAGGACATGTAGAGTACTGTGTATAAGTCTTCAAGTAGGTGTCACATCAGTTCCCAGCAGTGAGTGTCTGTACAGAACATGTAGATGGATGTAGTGTACTGTGTATAAGTCTTCAGGTAGGTATCACATCAGTTCTCAGCAGTATGTGTCTGTACAGGACATGTAGATGGATGTAGTGTACTGTGTATAAGTCTTCAGGTAGGTATCACATCAGTTCTCAGCAGTGAGTGTCTGTACAGGACATGTAGATGGATGTAGTGTAGTGTGTATAAGTCTTCAGGTAGGTATCACATCAGTTCTCAGCAGTGAGTGTCTGTACAGGACATGTAGATGGATGTAGTGCACTGTGTATAAGTTTTCAGGTAGGTGTCACATCAGTTGAGTGTCTGTACAGGACATGTAGATGGATGTAGTGTACTGTGTATAAGTCTTCAGGTAGGTGTCACATCAGTTCTCAGCAGTTAATGTCTGTACAGGACATGTAGATGGATGTAGTGTACTGTGTATAAGTCTTCAGGTAGGTATCACATCAGTTCTCAGCAGTGAGTGCCTGTACAGGACATGTAGATGGATGTAGTGTACTGTGTATAAGTCTTCAGGTAGGTATCACATCAGTTCCCAGCAGTGAGTGTCTGTACAGGACATGTAGATGGATGTAGTGTACTGTGTATAAGTCTTCAGGTAGGTGTCACATCAGTTGAGTGTCTGTACAGGACACGTAGATGGATGTAGTGTACTGTGTATAAGTCTTCAGGTAGGTATCACATCAGTTCCCAGCAGTGAGTGTCTGTACAGGACATGTAGATGGATGTAGTGTACTGTGTATAAGTCTTCAGGTAGGTGTCACATCAGTTCTCAGCAGTGAGTGTCTGTACAGGACATGTAGATGGATGTAGTGTACTGTGTATGAGTCTTCAGGTAGGTGTCACATCAGTTCTCAGCAGTGAGTGACTGTACAGGACATGTAGATGGATGTAGTGTAGTGTGTATAAGTCTTCAGGTAGGTGTCACATCAGTTCCCAGCAGTGAGTGTCTGCACAGGACGTGTAGATGGAGGTAGTGTACTGTGTATAAGTCTTCAGGTAGGTATCACATCAGATCCCAGCAGTGAGTGTCTGTACAGGACATGTAGATGGATGTAGTGTACTGTGTATAAGTCTTCAGGTAGGTGTCACATCAGTTCTCAGCAGTGAGTGTCTGTACAGGACATGTAGATGGATGTAGTGTACTGTGTATAAGTCTTCAGGTAGGTGTCACATCAGTTCTCAGCAGTGAGTGTCTGTACAGGACATGTAGATGGATGTAGTGTAGTGTGTATAAGTCTTCAGGTAGGTGTCACATCAGTTCTCAGCAGTGAGTGACTGTACAGGACATGTAGATGGATGTAGTGTAGTGTGTATAAGTCTTCAGGTAGGTGTCACATCAGTTCCCAGCAGTGAGTGTCTGCACAGGACGTGTAGATGGAGGTAGTGTACTGTGTATAAGTCTTCAGGTAGGTATCGCATTAGTTCCCAGCAGTGAGTGTCTGTACAGGACATGTAGATGGATGTAGTGTACTGTGTATAAGTCTTCAGGTAGGTGTCACATCAGTTCCCAGCAGTGAGTGTCTGTACAGGACATGTAGATGGATGTAGTGTACTGTGTATAAGTCTTCAGGTAGGTGTCACATCAGTTCTCAGCAGTGACTGTCTCTACAGGACATGTAGATGGATGTAGTGTACTGTGTATAAGTCTTCAGGTAGGTGTCACATCAGTTCTCAGCAGTGAGTGTCTGTACAGGACATGTAGATGGATGTAGTGTACTGTGTATAAGTCTTCAGGTAGGTGTCACATCAGTTGAGTGCCTGTACAGGACATGTAGATGGATGTAGTGTACTGTGTATAAGTCTTCAGGTAGGTATCACATCAGTTCTCAGCAGTGAGTGCCTGTACAGGACATGTAGATGGATGTAGTGTACTGTGTATAAGTCTTCAGGTAGGTGTCACATCAGTTCCCAGCAGTGAGTGTCTGCACAGGACGTGTAGATGGAGGTAGTGTACTGTGTATAAGTCTTCAGGTAGGTATCACATTAGTTCCCAGCAGTGAGTGTCTGTACAGGACATGTAGATGGATGTAGTGTACTGTGTATAAGTCTTCAGGTAGGTGTCACATCAGTTCTCAGCAGTGAGTGCCTGTACAGGACATGTAGATGGATGTAGTGTACTGTGTATAAGTCTTCAGGTAGGTGTCACATCAGTTCCCAGCAGTGAGTGTCTGTACAGGACATGTAGATGGATGTAGTGTACTGTGTATAAGTCTTCAGGTAGGTGTCACATCAGTTCCCAGCAGTGAGTGTCTGTACAGGACATGTAGATGGATGTAGTGTACTTTGTATAAGTCTTCAGGTAGGTGTCACATCAGTTCTCAGCAGTGAGTGTCTGTACAGGACATGTAGATGGATGTAGTGTACTGTGTCTAAGTCTTCAGGTAGGTGTCACATCAGTTGAGTGTCTGTACAGGACATGTAGATGGATGTAGTGTACTGTGTATAAGTCTTCAGGTAGGTGTCACATCAGTTGAGTGTCTGTACAGGACATGTAGATGGATGTAGTGTACTGTGTATAAGTCTTCAGGTAGGTGTCACATCAGTTCCCAGCAGTGAGTGTCTGTACAGGACATGTAGATGGATGTAGTGTACTGTGTATAAGTCTTCAGGTAGGTGTCACATCAGTTCTCAGCAGTGAGTGTCTGTACAGGACATGTAGATGGATGTAGTGTACTGTGTATAAGTCTTCAGGTAGGTGTCACATCAGTTCCCAGCAGTGAGTGTCTGTACAGGACATGTAGATGGATGTAGTGTACTGTGTATAAGTCTTCAGGTAGGTGTCACATCAGTTCTCAGTAGTGAGTGTCTGTACAGGACATGTAGATGGATGTAGTGTACTGTGTATAAGTCTTCAGGTAGGTGTCACATCAGTTGAGTGTCTGTACAGGACATGTAGATGGATGTAGTGTACTGTGTATAAGTCTTCAGGTAGGTGTCACATCAGTTGAGTGTCTGTACAGGACATGTAGATGGAGGGGGTGTGAACTCAGGGGGGGGCAGGAGGTAACTCCGGCTACAGTAGTATCGACTGACAAGACGATGGAGACGATGCCGGCAAAGGAGGCGTCAGGTGAGAAGGGGGCCACAGGAGCGAAGGGCAGGTCTGATGTGGTTAGGTTGGCTGATGCGGCAAAATGTGAGATATATGTTTGTTTTGAAGGCCCGCTGGGAGCTCATTTAAAACAGAAGGTGCGGGACAAAATTTACAAAGGTGAGTATGTGGAGATCTTCTCCTTATTGCCTTTGGAAAAGTTTAACCTGGATAGGGTTAAGCCCAACGATTCCAAGAAGGAGGATGAAGAGAAGAGGAGATATAGATTGATACCGCGGACGTTTGTAAATTCGTTAAAGGCGTTCGCTATCATGGCCAGCGTCATTGGCGAAAAGAACCCCGAACACTGTTCAGGGTTGTTTTGTTATATGGATGCTATAGGTGAGGCACACAGGGTTTATGGGGGAACTGCTTGGCTACTAGGGATGAGCCGAACACCCCCCTGTTCGGTTCGCACCAGAACATGCGAACAGGAAAAAAGTTCACTCGAACACGCGAACACCGTTAAAGTCTATGGGACACGAACATGAATAATCAAAAGTGCTAATTTTAAAGGCTTATATGCAAGTTATTGTCATAAAAAGTGTTTGGGGACCTGGGTCCTGCCCCAGGGGACATGGATCAATGCAAAAAAAAGTTTTAAAAACGGCTGTTTTTTCAGGAGCAGTGATTTTAATAATGCTTAAAGTCAAACAATAAAAGTGTAATATCCCTTTAAATTTCGTACCTGGGGGGTGTCTATAGTATGCCTGTAAAGGGGCGCATGTTTCCCGTGTTTAGAACAGCCTGACAGCAAAATGACATTTCGAAGGAAAAAACTCATTTAAAACTACCCGCGGCTATTGCATTGCCGACAATACACATAGAAGTTCATTGATAAAAACGGCATGGGAATTCCCCACAGGGGAACCCCGAACCAAAATTTAAAAAAAAAAAAATGAAGTGGGAGTCCCCCTAAATTCCATACCAGGCCCTTCAGGTCTGGTATGGATATTAAGGGGAACCCCGCGCCAAAAAAAAAAAAAAACGGCGTGGGGTTCCCCCAAAAATCCATACCAGACCCTTATCCGAGCACGCAACCTGGCAGGCCGCAGGAAAAGAGGGGGGGACGAGAGTGCGGCCACATGCCCTCAACATTGGGAGGGTGCTTTGGGGTAGCCCCCCAAAACACCTTGTCCCCATGTTGATGAGGACAAGGGCCTCATCCCCACAACCGTGGCCGGTGGTTGTGGGGGTCTGCGGGCGGGGGGCTTATCGGAATCTGGAAGCCCCCTTTAACAAGGGGACCCCCAGATCCCGGCCCCCCCCCGTGTGAAATGGTAAGGGGGTACTTACCCCTACCATTTCACTAAAAAAGTGTCAAAATAGTTAAAAATGACAAGAGACAGTTTTTGACAATTCCTTTATTTAAATGCTTCTTCTTTCTTCCTTCATCTTCTTCTTCTTCTGGCTCTTCTGGTTCTTCCTCCGGCGTTCTCGTCCAGCATCTCCTCCGCGGCGTCTTCTATCTTCTTCTCCTCGGGCCGCTCCGCACCCATGGCATGAGGGGAGGCTCCCGCTCTTCTCTTCATCTTCTTCATCGTCTTCTCTTCTTCCTTCTTCCCTTCTTAATTTTCTTTTCCGGGCCGCTCCTCACCCATGCTGGCATGGAGGGAGGCTCCCGCTGTGTGACGGCGTCTCCTCATCTGACGGTTCTTAAATAACGGGGGGCGGGGCCACCCGGTGACCCCGCCCCCCTCTGACGCACGGTGACTTGACGGGACTTCCCTGTGACGTCACGGGGAATGCCACAGGGAAGCCCCGTCATGTCCCGTGCGTCAAAGGGGGCGGGGTCACCGGGTGGCCCCGCCCCCCGTTATTTAAGAACCGTCAGATGAGGAGACGCCGTCACACAGCGGGAGCCTCCCTCCATGCATGGATGCGGAGCGGCCCGGAGAAGAAAATTAAGAAGAGAAACAGAGAAGAAGAGAAGAAGGAAGAAGAGGATGAAGAAGAAGATGAAGAGAAGAGCGGGAGCCTCCCCCCCAATGCCATGGGTGCGGAGCGGCCCCAGGAGAAGAAGATAGAAGACGCCGCGGAGGAGATGCTGGACGAGAACGCCGGAGGAAGAACCAGAAGAGCCAGAAGAAGAAGAAGATGAAGGAAGAAAGAAGAAGCATTTAAATAAAGGAATTGTCAAAAACTGTCTCTTGTCATTTTTAACTATTTTGACACTTTTTTAGTGAAATGGTAGGGGTAAGTACCCCCTTACCATTTCACACAGGGGGGGGCCGGGATCTGAGGGTCCCCTTGTTAAAGGGGGCTTCCAGATTCCGATAAGCCCCCCGCCCGCAGACCCCCACAACCACCGGCCACGGTTGTGGGGATGAGGCCCTTGTCCTCATCAACATGGGGACAAGGTGTTTTGGGGGGCTACCCCAAAGCACCCTCTCAATGTTGAGGGCATGTGGCCTGGTACGGTTCAGGAGGGGGGGGGGCCGCACTCTCGTCCCCCCCTCTTTTCCTGCGGCCTGCCAGGTTGCGTGCTCGGATAAGGGTCTGGTACGGATTTTTGGGGGAACCCCACGCCGTTTTTTTTTTTTTTTTTTTTGGCGCGGGGTTCCCCTTAAAATCCATACCAGACCTGAAGGGTCTGGTATGGAATTTAGGGGGAACCCCACTTCATTTTTTTTTTTTTTTAATTTTGGTTCGGGGTTTCCCTGTGGGGAATTCCCATGCCGTTTTTATCAATGAACTTCTATGTGTATTGACGGCAATGCAATAGCCGCGGGTAGTTTTAAATGAGTTTTTTCCTTCGAAATTTTGCTGTCAGGCTGTTCTAAACACGGGAAACATGCGCCCCTTTACAGGCATACTATAGACACCCCCCAGGTACGAAATTTAAAGGGATATTACACTTTTATTGTTTGATTTTAAGCATTATTAAAATCACTGCTCCTGAAAAAACGGCCGTTTTTAAAACTTTTTTTTGCATTGATCCATGTCCCCTGGGGCAGGACCCAGGTCCCCAAACACTTTTTATGACAATAACTTGCATATAAGCCTTTAAAATTAGCACTTTTGATTTCTCCCATAGACTTTTAAAGGGTGTTCCGCAGCATTCGAATTTGCCGCGAACACCCCAAATTGTTCGGTGTTCGGCGAACTTGCGAACAGCCAATGTTCGAGTCGAAAATGAGTTCGACTCGAACTCGAAGCTCAACCCTATTGGCTACGGTATGACGAGCAGTTTCGTCAACGCAGAGCGGTTCGTCCGGATCTGCATTGGGACCATAAGGATATTAGCCTATGGATGAGACTGATGTCGTCAGCTAGGGCCCCGCCTCCGTTATTTCAGGGGGGGGCCGGGGGTACCCACTCCTCAGGACTGCCCGCCGGCAAAAAATGGGGGGTGTGCTGGCAGTTTAATGAAGGATCCTGTAAATTCGGGGGATCGTGCAAATTCAAGCACGAATGTTCAGGGTGTGGGGGAGCCCACACACTGTCTCGGTGTTTCAAAAAAGGAAAGCATTCCGTGGAGTCTACTTACAAGAGGGATGACGCCGGTGAAGGTGGAAAGGATGCAGCCTTTCCTAAGTAAGTGTCCGGACAGGAAAGCGCCGTTACTGATAACCGAGGGGTTTAGGGAGGGGTTCAAAATACCGTGTTCATTGGAGGTAGTTCCTCCAGTAGCACGGAATTTAAAATCTGCATTGGAATATCTGGGGGTGGTAGGGGAAAAATTGGCAAAGGAAGTGGCTTTGGGACGGATGGGTGGCCCGTTCGGGTCAAAACCATTAATGGACTTGGTGCTGTCGCCACTGGGTGTAGTGCCAAAGAAAGAGCCGAATAAATTTCGGTTAATTCACCACTTATCATTCCCAAAAGGGGGATCGGTTAATGATTTCATTGACCCTGAAGCATGCACCGTGTCATACACTTCGTTTGATGCGGCGGTGCGATGGGTCAGGCGATATGGAGAGGGGGCGCTGATGGCCAAAGCTGATATAGAGGCGGCATTTAGGCTACTGCCAGTGCACCCGGATAGCTTTTGGCTGTTGGGGTGCCACTGGCAGGAACAATTTTATGTGGACAAATGCTTGCCCAGGGGTTGCTCCATTTCTTGCGCTATGTTTGAAGTTTTCAGTTCTTTTCTGGAATGGGTTGTTAGGGAGGTGTCCGGCCTTGAATCTATGATACACTATTTGGATGATTTCCTATGCATAGGCTCCCCTTCTTCAAGTGTGTGTGCGATTTTATTGTCAACGTTGCAGCACATTGCAGAACGGTTTGGAGTGCCCCTGGCAGCTGAAAATACGGAGGGTCCCACAACAGAACTTAGTTTTTTGGGCATTGTTATTGATTCAAGGGCAATGGAATGTAGGTTACCGCAAGACAAGTTAGTGGATTTGCAGACGGAAATACGGCGGATCCACGGGAGGAAGAAAATACAATTGCGGGACCTCCAATCCTTGCTTGGTAAGTTGAACTTTGCTTGCAGGATCATACCAATGGGTAGGGTTTTTTGCCAACTGCTGTCAGCGGCTACAGCTGGGGTAAAAGTACCGGCCCATTACATTAGGCTTACAAAAGAACATCGGGAGGACCTAAAGGTATGGTATCAATTTTTGATGGAGTACAACGGGAAGTCGGTGTGGATGTCGGGACCGGTAAGTAATTTTGATGTGGAGTTGGTTACAGACGCGGCGGGATCTACTGGTTATGGGGCGTTTTTTCAGGGGCAATGGAGCGCGGAACCATGGCCAAAATCTTCGGTGGAAGCTGGCTTTTTGCGTAACCTGGTACTACTGGAATTGTTTCCAGTAGTGCTGGCTATGGAGTTGTGGGGACGGTCCTGCCGAAATTTAAAGATGAGATTGAACTGCGACAATATGGGGGTGGTGCAGGTAGTCAATCGCATGTCAGCGTCTTCCCAACCTGTTATAAGGCTACTGCGACAGTTGGTATTACGGTGTTTGCAGTTGAATATCTTCATTTACGCTGTACATATACCAGGGATTGACAACACATTGGCTGATTCGCTGTCTCGCTTTCAGTGGGACAAGTTCAGGGAATTAGCTCCGGCTGCAGAGAAGGAAGGAATTCCTTGCCCGGGTTGGATTTTGGAGCTGGCCTTGGAGTCGCCGCAGGATGGATACAACAGTCTGTGAGTGAGTCCACATGGGCGGTATATGGAAAGGTATGGAAAGAATGGTTGGGACTGGTCCGGGAAGCTGGAGCGGGGGAAGGCGGCCGGGAGGTGAGATTAATGGTCCCGTATTTTGTGTCCAGAAATATGGAAGACAGGGTGGCGGTATCGTCTATTGGTAAGAAGTTGGCGGCGTTGTCATTCCTGTTTAAGTAGCAGGGGAAAGAGGATTGGATGAAGGATTTTTGGGTGAGGCAGGCATTAAAAGGGTACCGGAACAATATGCATGGAACGATATGCATGGCTAGATAGGCCTCCTGATGTGTTGGTCATACACGCGGGAGGTAATGATTTGGGGGTGCGTACGGTCAGGGAACTGATAGCAGATGTAAAAGCTGATCTGTTGCACTTACACACTATTTTCCCGAACACATTGTTGTTATGGTCCGATATTGTGGCACGAACTTCGTGGCGCAATGCAAGGTCTGTGGTGCGAATCAACAAGGCTCGTATACGAGTCAATAAGGTGGTGGGGAGGTTTTTGGTTCAGCAAGGGGGCATGGTTTTCCGCCATAGGGAGTTGGAGATAAATGTAGGCCTATATTTGCGAAGGGATGGAGTTCACCTCACAGATGTGGGAACTGATCTATGGACTATGGGGTTGCAGGAAGGCATACAACGGGCATTGAGGGTGTGGAGGGGCCCTTAAGGATAAGGTTTCATCCTTTCGGGCTGTGGCTGGTTTGTTGCTGTTGGTCGGTGACGGTAGCGGTAAATAAAATGTGGTAAAAGGGGTGGGGGGTCATCAATAGTATGGCCTCTCCTGTGTATTCCTGTAAGGAATACCGGTATTGTTGCACTGCGGGAGGGGGTTGTCTCCGAGCGGCACAGCTGGAGGCCTTATCAGTTTGAAAATATGTTCCTGCAGTGTACTGTTTGGATATGTGGTGAAAAAGGGGTAGCTCCGTCATTGACCAACAGATTGGGTTAAAAATGTTGTTTTATTCTGAGGTTATATGTTATTTATATATTTAAGTTGATATTGGAGGTATTTATACAGTTGTTTAATAAAAGGCTGTTATGGCCATTTATACTCCAGAAGAAAGGTGTGGTCTCATTATTTAAGTTGGTAAGAGGGTGGAGTATGGGTGGCTAACAGTATGGGATAAGATGGGGTACATCTGGACTACACTAGTCAAGCACTGCACAGTCATAGGACACACTTTCACAGGGTCTCTAAAGATGCCATCACATTTTGAGAGACTCAAACCTGGAACCGTAATGCCCCGTACACACGGTCGGACTTTGTTCGGACATTCTGACAACAAAATCCTAGGATTTTTTCAGACGGATGTTGGCTCAAACTTGTCTTGCATACACACGTTTACACAAAGTTGTCGGAAAATCCGATCGTTCTAAACGCGGTGACGTAAAACACATACGTCGGGACTATAAACGGGGCAGTGGCCAATAGCTTTCATCTCTTTATTTATTCTGAGCATGCGTGGCACTTTGTCCGTCGGATTTGTGTACACACGATCGTAATTTCCGACAACGGATTTTGTTGTCCGACCAGGGCCGATCCTGGGCAGGGTGCACGGGGTGAAGTGCACCCGGGCGCCACAGAGATGTGGGCGCTGAAGCGCCAGAGTGCTCCCCTCTCTCCTCCTCTCCTTGTCCGAAGGCGGCTCTCTCTGCCGGTCACCGCTGCCGCTGTGTTTCTTGCCGAAGCCCATCCCCCCTCCCTCCTACTGTCAGAGGAGGAGAGCGGAAACAGCCGGAGATTGGAGCGGCTGTGTCCCTGTGTACAGAGAGACCAGCTGCGCAGTGACGTCACTGGGGGGGTCTGTGCCCGACGTGTTCCAGTTCTCCTCCTCCCGTGTGTAACTCCTGCCTACTGCCCAAGCCTGACACGCTCTGTTCTCCACCCGGGCGGCGCGGCTGCACACTGTCCTCTCCTCTCCAGCTGCCGGCCTGGTGTTTTTTAATTAGCTTAATGGAGGGGTGGGGGTGGTTTGTCGGGGGTCTATACTAATGGAGGGGAGGGTTTGTCCTGGGGGTCTATACTAATGGAGGGTGTTTGTCCTGGGGGGTCTATACTAAGGGAGGGGGGTTTGTCCTGGGGGGTCTATACTAATGGGGGGTTTGTCCTGGGGGGTCTATACTAATGGAGGGGGGTTTGTCCTGGGGGGTCTATACCAATGGAGGGGGAGTTTGTCCTGGAGGGGTCTATACTAATGGAGGGGGGGTTTGTCCTGGATGGGTCTATACTAATGGAGGAGGGGTTTGTCCTGGAGGGGTCTATACTAATGGAGGGGGGTTTGTCCTGGGGGGTCTATACTAATGGGGGGTTTGTCCTGGGGGGTCTATACTAACGAAGGGGGGTTTGTCCTGGGGGGTCTATACCAATGGAGGGGGGGGTTTGTCCTGGAGGGGTCTATACTAATGGAGGGGGGGTTTGTCCTGGAGGGGTCTACACTAATGGAGGGGGGGTTTGTCCTGGGGAGCTATACTTATGTAGGGGGGTGGTTTGTCCTGGGGGGTCTGTACTAATGGAGGGGGTGGTTTGTTCTGGGGGTCTGTACTAATGGAGGTGGGTGGTTTGTCCTGGGGGGTCTGTACTAATGGAGGGGGGTGGTTTGTTCTAGGGGGGTCTGTACTAATGGAGGTGGGGTGGTTTGTCCTGGGGGGTCTGTACTAATGGAGGGGGGTGGTTTGTTCTGGGGGGTCTGTACTAATGGAGGGGGGGTGGTTTGTTCTGGGGGTCTGTACTAATGGAGGGGGGTAGTTTGTCCTGGGGGTCTGTACTAATGGAGGGGGGTGGCTTTACCTGGGGGGTCTGTACTAATGGAGGGGGTGGTTTGTCCTGTGGGGGGTCTGTACTAATGGAGGGGGTGGTTTGTCCTGGGGGGTCTATACTATTGGAGGGGGGTGGTTCTGTACTAATGGAGTGGGGTGGTTTGTCCTGAGGGGGGTCTGTACTAATGGAGGGGGGTGGTTCTGTACTAATGGAGGGGGGGTGGTTTTGTCCTGAGGGGGGTCTGTACTAATGGAGGGGGGTAGTTTGTTCAGGGGGAGTCTGTACTAATGTAGGGGGGTGGTTTGTTCTGGGGGGTCTGTACTAATGGAGAGGGGGTTGTTTGTTTTGGGGGGGTCTGTACTAATGGGGGGGGTGGTTTGTTTTGGGGGGGTCTGTACTAATGGAGGGGGGTGTTTTGTTTTAGGGGGTTTGTACTAATGGAGGGGGGTGGTTCTGTTCTAATGGAAGGGGGTGGTTCTGTACTAATGGAGGGGGGTGGTTTGTTCAGGGGGTCTGTGCTAATGGAGGGGGTGGTTCTGTACTAATGTGGGGGGGTGGTTTGTTCTGGGGGGTCTGTACTAATGGAGGGGGGGTTGGTTTGTCCTGAGGGGGGTCTATACTGATGGGGGGTCTGTTCTGAGGGAGGGGTTTATACTTAGTGGGGGGTCTGCACTGATGGAGGGGGGTCTATACTTAGTGGAGGGGGGTCTGTACTGAGGGGCGACTATAACTGGTGGAGGGGGGTGATACCATGTTTTACAGCACCGGGTAACACCCCACTCCCTCTCCTCCTCGTGTGCGCTGCTGTACTAGTGAACGGCACACTATGTTTCTTCCCCCTTCATATCGACCAGGGAAGAAAAAAAATGGAGCAAAGAAGAGGATTGTGGGACATGTAGTCCCGAGGACTGGCAGCCCCACTGTAACATGGAAACTGCAGCCCACACAGCATGCTCAGCTGAATGGGAGAGAAAGAGAGCCAGGAGCCCGGGAAAGCTTTCAGGGAAGTACACCCAGCACTCCAGAGGGAGAGGACAGTACTGAGGGAACACCATCAGAGAGAAAACCCCGCTGCCCTGCGCCACCAGAGGGAAAGCCACACAGCCTAGCGCCATCCCTGGTGGAGAAAGGAATGGATTAATTGCCAGAATACAGATCTGGGTGCTACCCAGCGAAGTCGCCACGTGCAATTCAGAGTGAGCGGACTCCTGATCAGAGGAACCGTTGTTGCTGTATCGCTGGGTCAGGTGAGAGGGCCGATCGGCCATTATCTACTAACATCCATAGGAACTGCAGTCTCTGACCATCTCTTGTATCATGTCTGCAGTCTCTGACCATCTCCTGTACTATGTCTGCAGTCTCTGATCATCTCCTGTACTATGTCTGCAGTCTCTGATCATCTCCTGTATTATGTCTGCAGTCTCTGATCATCTCCTGTATTATGTCTGCAGTCTCTGACCATCTCCTGTACCATGTCTGCAGTCTCTGACCATCTCCTGTACCATGTCTGCAGTCTCTGACCATCTCTTGTATTATGTCTGCATCTGACCATCTCCTGTACTATGTCTGGGGGCTCTTTCTAACAGACTCTCTAACAGAAGCCCTCTCTGTGTGCATCAGAGAGACTCCCCTCCAGGTCTCATTAGTGTACGCTCTTCCTGTATTTTCTTTATTGTTAAAAGATCATGGGAGGATCCTAGGGTAATGAAGACTTCTTAGGGGAGCATCTCTGTGTTTGAGTCGTTGCCATAGTAACATTTGTAAAGGGGAGGAGTTGGTAAGATGACCACCCCCACATGGGGGCGCCAGAAATATTTCTGCACCCAGGCGTCTGTGACCCTAGGATCGGCCCTGATCAGGGAGGCCATGCAGCGTAGGTTTGCTGAGGCATTCGGTCCAGAATCCTCTGGGTCACTAAGGACGACATGATCCGCAGCCACCTCCTCCCAGCCACGTACAAGTCCATGGGTTTCTTGGGACTGTAAATGATCCCTTAAAGACTGCTGCTGATGCTGAGTGCCAGGCTCCACCTCCATGCTGACACAATCCTCCTCCTCCTCTTCCTGTGTGATCGGCGGGCACGCAGGAACACTGTCTGGATAAAGGGGGCCTTGAGAGCTAAGGAAGTCCTCCTCTTCCTGCCTCTGTCACAGATTAGGCGGTTCTTGGGCAGGTTAAATTCCTTTTGGAGGTCTGCCAGCCGAGCACTGGCATTATATGACCGGCGGAAATGCACACAGACTTTCCTGGCCCGCCTCAGGACATCCTGTAAGCCCGGGTACCTCTCCAAGAACCGTTGCACCACCAAGTTAAGGACGTGAGCCAAACAGGGCACATGGGTCAGTTGTCCCTGTCGGAGGGCAGAGAGGAGGTTGGTGCCATTGTCGCAAACCACCATTCCTGTCTTAAGTTGGTGTGGCGTCAACCACCTCTGCACCTGCCCCTGCAGAGCTGACAGAACCTCTGCCCCAGTGTGGCTCCTGTCCCCCAAGCACACCAGCTCAAGCAGCACATGGCATCTTTTGGCCTGCGTACTTGCGTAGCCCCTTGAACGCCTACAGAGCACCGCTGGTTCCAAGGACAAAGCACAGGAAGAGGCCATGGAGGAAGTAGAAGAGGAGGGGGTGGAGGAGAGAGGTGTGTCAGAATCACCAGTACTGGCATTTTGGAGGCGTGGTGGCAGAACAACCTCCAACACTACTGCACCTTGTCCTGTATCCTTCCCAGCTGCCAGCAGAGTCACCCAATGCACCGTGAAACTTAGGTAACGTCCCTGTCCATGCCTGCTGGACCATGAGTCAGCGGTAATATGCACCTTACCACTGACCGCCCTGTCCCAACTTTCCATATTTGATATATGAGTTTTATATGTCACGCACCTTTTGCTCAGCTGGGATGTATTTAAGTTGCTTACTTTATTTTACTTATCTATTTAGGATCCTCTTTTACCGAGCTCTAGTTGACCCGTGTATTGCACTATTTGCACTCTGGGATTTCCAACAGTTTTCCTTATGTGAAAGATCCCTGTTAAATCAACTAGAGAGATTCCTTGCTTGCTTCACACATATATATATTATACACATCTGGTACACCTTTTAAACAATCCTCCATAATACTGCCTTAACACAGCTTTACCATCTAGTATCTGGGTTTGGGCAAGCTCTCTAGCCCCTCTGGGCTTTGAGCTGCAATTCCACGACTGATCACTCATCTTACCCCTTATAGAGATAATAGTAATATATGTATATGTGTGATATGACTTAGTTCTGTTTAATACTTGTATATTCCATATGATACCCTGTTTCCCCGGAAATAAGACCTAGCGTGATTGTCGGTGATGGCTGCAATATAAGCCCTACCCCCCAAATAAGCCCTAGATAAAGTCCTTGTAGGTCTTATTTTCAGGGTAGGGCTTATTTTCAGGGAAACAGGGTAGGGCTTATTTGGGGGGTAGGGCTTATATTGCAGCCATCACTGACAATCACGCTAGGTCTTATTTTCGGGAAAACAGGGTATATGCCCCCTGCACACTTCATCTTGTCTGCATAGTGTGTTTTTGTCTTTGTTTTTTTGAGGATGAGTAGACAGATACAAGTGTCATCATAGGTGGGGAGATCGCCGCTTGATGCGTGCTGCAGTAGGCACCTTACACTTTTCATTCACTTACGCCGGGTTAGCACCATGGAGTGCTTATTGGATACTATTCGGGAGGGGGAGGTACTTGTATGTCCGTTCGCCTACATTAACTGTCCTGTGTGGGAAGATGGCGCCGCCTTTGAGAACGTCCTATGACAAAACACGTAAGGCGGGGCTACGCTTTCACGTCACACGCAATACGGAAGTAGGGATCTTGGAATGCAGGTGGAGCGCACGCCGCAAACCAGCTCTTCCTACACTTTCTATTAGTGTAGTTTGCATAGCTTCTCCATGCTTGGTGGTGGGGAAGCCTTTTTAATTTAATTTAATTTTAATAAAGCCTTCTAATACTACACTATGGGAGCCCTTCTTTCCTTCATATGAGGACCAAACTGTGGAGTGACGGCTTGGTAAGAACTGACTGAAGCATTCACCCCTGAATGAATGGAGACAGCTGAGAAAGCCTGATCGAACGGAGTCAGCTGCGGGAGATCGTTAGACCCATAGATGGGGCACTGATAAGAGTGGAGGAGGACTTCCATCTACGGTCATCCATAAACGCCCATTACCCCTGCAGGGGTTCCGTTTTCTGGTGAGTGGGGACCTGATCAGGGGAGCACTACCAGTCACTTTTTGCTGCTGAGCACTGAAGTCACTTTGAAGAATTACAACTGGACACTACTCCATTGCAATTATAACTGGTTGCATTATTTTTTCTACACGGTGGGACTTTTTTTTTTGTTTTTTGGATATATGTTATTATTTTCATCTATTTTTATATGCACGTGGAATTTATCTATGGACTTTAATTTAGGGCTGGATAATCTAGCTTGTGTTGTGATTTCTTTTTATATCTAATTTGCTCATGGTATACACTTATATATATCTGAAGGGATGTGTATGGTGAAGTCTGGATGACCACGCACAGCACTTTCTTAACATGTGGTTTATATGTACTGCTATTTGTTATACTACATTTGTGTTAAGTTACGGTTACACTTATCCCTGGATGGTACACTCACTTTTACCTATTTGTGGTAGCACAATAATGTGTAGTTGTATAGTTTAGATACTTCTTTGTCACACAATCATATATAATACACATCATTTTCTCTTCTGTTCACATACCCTCCTGGTACACACACACTTTTAGGGTAGCGCCAACCACCCCATCCTCACACTTTTATACATTCTAAGTTCTCTTGGGAACCCACAGGGGGGGCTGCAACCCGTATTGTCCTGAGCGCGGAGCTTATCATTTATTTATATTGCCTTCCACATGCCGGTAGAGAGCCAAAATCGCCTTCCGTGAGAAAAAGTGGCGTTTGGGAACCTGCCACTGAGGAACCGCACATTCCACAAACTCACGGAAGGGGGCAGAGTCTACCAACTGAAAAGGTAGCAGTTGAAGTGCTAGCAATTTTGCCAAGCTAGCATTCAACCGCTGGGCATGTGGATGGCTGGGAGCAAACTTCTTCCTGCAGTGCAGCAGCTGGGGCAGGGAAATTTTCCTGGTACAATCTGATGTCGGTGTACCGATAGCAGATTGCCCGCAAGTACTTGGCTGTGACACACCTAATTCTACACCTTCATTCCTCTCAGTGCAGGTCTCAGAGAGGACTGAAGGTATAGTGGGGTTGGAGATCCCAGCTGATGAGGAGCAAGGAGAGGTCCTCTTTGTTCTTTGGTGTGGGTCTTTTAGGTACGCTTACCCTAAGTCCATCCAGTTCAACCTTAAAAACAATAAATAAATACAATTTTAAAAAAACGTACAATCCAATATACCCAATTTTATACCCTCAGTTGATCCAGAGGAAGGCAAAAAAAACCAGCAGAGCATGCTCCAATTTGCTACAGCAGGGGAAAAAATTCCTTCCTGATCCCCCAAGAGGGAATCGGATTATCCCTGGATCAACTTTACCTATAAATGTTAGTACCCAGTTATTTTCTGTACATTGAGGAAAGTATCCAGGCCTTTCTCAAAGCAATCTACTGAGCTGGCCAGAACCACCTCTGGTGGGAGTCTATTCCACATTTTCACAGCTTTTACTGTGAAGAAACCTTTGCGTATTTGGAGATGAAATCTCTTTTCCTCTAGACGTAAAGAGAGCCCCCTTATCCTCTGGGTTGACCGTAAAGAGAATAACTCAACACCAAGTTCACTATATGCACACCTTACATATTTGAACATGGTGATCATATCCCCCCTTATTCTCCTCTTCTCAAGAGTGAATAAATTCAGTTCCTCTAATCTTTCCTCATAGCTGAGCTCCTCAATGCCTCTTATCAGTTTGGTTGCCCTTCTCTGCACTTTCTCCAGTTCCCCAATATCCTTTTTGAGAACTGGTGCCCAAAACTGAACTGCATATTCCAGATGAGATCTTACTAATGATTTGTACAGATGATAGCTCTGTTTCTAGAGTCCATACCTCTCTTAAAGCGGTTGTATACCCGCAATTTTTTTTTTTTTTTAACCCTGTAAAGCAAAAGGCATAATGAGCTAGTATGCACCGCATACTAGCTCATTATGAAATACTTACCTTAGAACGAGGCGTCAGTATCTTACCTGGTCCACGCCGAGGGAGCTGTCATGTTGCCTCGGCGTGTCTTCCGGGTATCGCGGTTCCAGCGCTGTGAGTGGCTGGAGCCACGATGTCATCACTCCCGCGCATGCGCGCGGGAGATTTCTTACTCGGCAAGGTCCGGCAGCTGCCGGGCTTCAGCCGAGAATCCCCTGTGCGCATGCGCCGCTGCAGTCAGCGGCGCATAGCAAGGGGAATATCTCCTAAACCGTAAAGGTTTAGGAGATATATTTTTTACCTACAGGTAAGCCTTACTTTGCTCGCTTTGGAAACCGCAGCTTGGCATTGCATGCTATTATTGAGCTTATGATCTATCAAAACCCCAGATCCTTCTCCACCATGGACTCCCCCAAGATCCTTCTCCACCAATGATTCCCCAGATCCTTCTCCACCATGGACTCCCCCAGATCCTTCTCCACCATGGACTCCCCCAGTTGTACTCCCCCTAGTATGTATTATGAATATTCTTAGCCCCCAAGTGCATAACTTTACATTTCTCAACATTAAATCTCATCTGCCACATAGTCGCCCAATTAGACAGAGCATTGAGGTCGGCTTCTAAATTGGAGACATCCTGTAAGAACGTTATTCTACTGCATAGCTTGGTGTCATCTGCAAAGACTGAAATGTTACTTTCGATCCCAGACCCAATATGATTTATAAAGATATTAAAAAGTAAGGGTCCCAGCACTGAACCTTGGGGTACACCACTGATAACCTTAGACCATTCAGAGTAAGAATCATTAACCACTACTCTCTGAATTCTGTCTTTTAGCCAGTTTTCTATCCATTTACAAACTGATATTTCCAAGCCTGTAGACTTTACATTACACATGAGGGGGACTGTGTCGAATGCTTTTGCAAAATCCAAGTATACCACGTCCACAGCCACCCCTCTGTCCAAGGTTTTACTTACCTCCTCATAAAAAGAAATCAGGTTTGTCTGACAACTTCTGTCTTTCATGACTCCATGCTGTCTGTTGCTTAAAATGTTTTTTTCCAGCAAGAACTCATCTATGTGTCTTTTATTAAATGCTCCAGTATCTTCCTGACTATAGAAGTTAAACTAACAGGTCTATAGTTACTTGGTAAAGACTTTGATCCCTTTTTAAATATAGGCACTACGTTCGCCCTGCGCCAATTCAGTGGTACTATTCCCGTCATTAATGAGACATATGTCTTGGTCAAGCATGTGGTGCCCAAGCGGGAGATGTTCTGGCCACGCGAGATACGCTTGAGACATATGTTGCAAATAGCAGCGGTGCGATCTGATGCACTCGTCTCAAAAAAGGCCCACACCAAAGAAATTTTGGAATAAATGCGGAGCTCTGCAGTGTGATGCAGTCAGTGTGCTGCCCTTAAGCTGGCCCCTGGAGGGCATCCTGCCCCGTTGGTGATGTGCCTCCTCCTCTTCATCCTCCCCCTCCTCCTCCTCTCCCCTATCAGGCACCCACGTTGAGTCAGTGACCTCATCATCCCCTCCCTCCTCATCACTGGAGCAAACCTGGCAGTATGCTGCAGCAGGGGGGAACATGACTGCCAGATTGCTGTCCTTCTTGGGCACCCCCTCTGTCCGGGCTCATGTTACTGCCTTCATCTAGCTTAGTACCATCATCGGAGCCTTCAAAGCGCTGGGCATCCTCCTGGAGCATGTACCCAACACTGTGGTCAAACAGTTCGAGGGACTCCTCAGGAGGACATGGTGGGGCTAGAGAAGGAGTCACTGATGCCATTGAGCCGAGGGAAGAGGCCGCGTTGGCAGCTGCTTTGCCAGACAAAGTACCCTGAGCATGGGTGAGAGAGGATGAGGAGGTAGCTATACTGTAGGTAAGACTGTGCGGGGTACACAGTACAGTAACTGGAAATACTTCAAAGAGCCTACACAAGCACCTGGCTGCAGGTAGCTATACTGTAGGTAAGACTGTGCGGGGTACACAGTACAGTAACTGGAAATACTTCAAAGAGCCTACACAAGCACCTGGCTGCAGGTAGCTATACTGTATGTGAGACTGTGCGGGGTACACAGTACAGTAACTGGAAATACTTCAAAGAGCCCACACAAGCACCTGGCTGCAGGTAGCTATACTGTAGGTGCAACTGTGCGGGGTACACAGTACAGTAACTGAAAATATGTCAAGAGTCTACACAAGCACCTGGCTGCAGGTAGCTATACTGTAGGTGAGACTGTGCGGGGTACACAGTACAGTAACTGGAAATACTTCAAGGAGCCTACACAAGCACCGGGCTGCAGGTAGCTATACTGTAGATGAGACTGTGTGGTGTACACAGTACAGTAACTGGAAATACTTCAAAGAGCCTACAAAAGCACCAGGCTGCAGGTAGCTATACTGTAGGTGAGACTGTGCGGGGTACACAGTACAGTAACTGGAAATACTGTAAAAACACCTGCCTGCCTGTCAGTATATTAGGAAGAGAAGAACAGGATCTAGCTAAACTGAATATAGTATATATATATATATATATATATATATATATATAAAACCCTAACCCTAATTGGCCAATTACGGCTCTTTGTACACACAGCGCTGTGGTTGGCCAAGCATGCGGGTCATAGTGCATTCTTGGCGAATCATCAGCCAGCAATGCACTGCAATGATGCAGTGAATTATGGGCCGTGACGCGCCACTCAAATTTGGCGCGAACGGACCATATCGTTCGTAATTCGGCGAACGACCAAACACACGAGGTTCGAGTTGAACATGGGTTCGACTCGAACAGTAAGCTCATCCTGAATCAAAAGACTAAATGATATGGAGGAAAAAATTAAGAACTTCCAGAACTGCCTAGATGTACCGGTTACACCACAAGAAATTAGGGAGAAAATCCAACACCTGCAAACCAAAAAATGTGGGGTGGATGGAATCCTGTCAGAGATGATTAAAGCGGAGTTCCAGTCATAATTATTTTTTTACATTATTGTGCTGAAATAAATCTAAATAACAACCTGTGCAAAATTTGTTTTTTACTCACCCTTTCTTGTCTGTTGCTAGGGGGTCCCTCGTAATCTGCCTCTTCCTCTCCAAGGCCCCTGACGTCATTTCCCTAGGCACCCATG